>CM039448.1:34946930-35329631 GCA_022388445.1 Zophobas atratus
GGGGGGGGGTGTGTCAAGTCTTTTTATTAATGTGAAACCTTCTCGGGGATCCCAACTGTCTTTTTTAAAAATGTAGAACCTTTTGAGTGCGCCAAATGTCTTTAAGAAAGTGAAACCTTCCTCGGGATTCTCATCTGTCTTTTTTTAAGAATGTGAAATCTTCTCGGGGATCCCAACTGTTCTTTTTTAAAGAATGTGAAACCTTCTTGGGGGTCCCAAATGTCTTTTTTAAAAATGTAGAACTTTTTGGGTGCGCCAAATGTCTTTAAGAAAGTGAAACCTTCCTCGGGATTCTCATCTGTCTTTTTTTAAGAATGTGAAATCTTCTCGGGGATCCCAACTGTTCTTTTTTAAAGAATGTGAAACCTTCTTGGGGGTCCCAAATGTCTTGTTTTTAATGGGAAACCTTCTCGGGAGATCCGACTGTCTTTTTTAAAAATGTAAAATCTTCTCGTTGGGCGGGCAAAATGTCAAGTCTTTTTTTTTAATGTGAAACCTTTTCGGGAGTCGCAACTGTCCTTTTTAAAAATGTAAAACCTTCTGGAGGGCGCCAAATGTCTTTTTTTTTTAATGTGGTACCTTCTCAAGGGTCCCAGCTGTCTTTTTTTAAAAATGTCAAATTTCTCGGCAGACCCAACTGTCTTTTTTAAAAATGTGAAAACTTCTCGAGAGCGCCAAATGTCTTTTTTTTATTGTTAATCCTTCACGGAGGTACCAAGTGTCTTTTTTAAAAATGTAAAACCTTCTGAGAGCGCCAAATGTCTTTTTTTTTTTAATGTGATAGCTTTTCGGGGGTCCCAAATGTCGTTTATCTAAGAACGTGAAACTTTCTCGGGGCCTCCAGATGTCTTATTTTTAATGTAAAACCTCGGGGGCATCAAATGTTTTTTTTAGAACGTGCCCCCTTGTCGGAAGACGCAACTGTCTTTATTAAAAATGTAAAATCTTTACTGGGGCCCAGAGTATCTTTTTTTAAGAATGTGAAACCTTCTGGGGAGTCCCAACTGTCCTTCTTTAAAGAAGGCGAAACCTTCTCAAGGGCCCAGAGTGTCATGTTTTAGGAATATTAAACCTTCTCGGGGTTCCCAATTGTCTTTTTTAAGAATATTAAATCATCTCGGGGCTCCCAACTATCTTTTTTTAAGAAAATGATACCTTCTTTTTTTCTATTACACTGTGACTAGTACCTTCTATATGTATTGTTTTTGCTCTATAGAGGTTAACACGAAAAAGAAAAAGTCCACAAAATCAAATTTTATAATTTTTCAGACAAGCAGTATTTGTTGGAGTGTACTTTGGAAGCGAGGGAAGTTCTGTGGAAATAATTTTCGACGAATTTTTTAACACAATTATTGTAATAACACAATATTATTATTATTAGTGTTATATTTTTGTATAGGTCTACACAAAATTTTATTTTGAATATGCTGCTTTGCTTATGGCTTAATAATCCAGTTTCATATTATTTTCACATATTATCTTAAAAAAATGTATAACAGATTCAATATTTACCCTATGTCAAAGAAATTACATCAATAACTTCATTTGATTTAATGACTATGGAACATTAACAATTTTTTAATTTATCGCCTCCAAAAAATTGATGACGTCATCCCAAAATTTTGTTGGGTAAATACCCCATGAATAATGTGTAGAATGACCCGCTTACTCTTCGCTGTACATGCACATGAATTATTGTAAAATTGAACAATAAATTTTACTATTTATTTTAGAAAGTATGTGCATACCGAACTCTTTTGTTATACTGGTGACTCACTGGGTCGTATGAATAAACTTTTTTTCTATACTGCGTACGGTGAGAAATTGAGTGACAGAAAAGTCACTAAATCTACGCGAAGAAAAGTGTACCATCCGCGCGAAATTTGAAATTTCAAAATCATTCTAATTTTCTAGAACATTCATCTTTATTAGGGTACGTGTCCACTGGAGAGCAACTCTCACGAGACTTCTGGTTTTGATTTTATACCATATTTAGTCTTAAGTTGTCATTTCAAATTTCAGAGGTCTGTTATTATTGCAATTAATTATGTTATTACCAAAAAAATATACGTAAAACAGACTTATCGGAGATCATTGTCGTACTACGAAACGTGTTCGTATTGCGAGAGTCGCTCACAAACTCGGAAAAACCAGGTAGGAACCCTGGGCAAGCGATACGCTTACCCAGTTGAGGGCAGGGCCGAGCATGGCTTTACGAGCTGATCTTGGAATTATTTTTCGCAAGCGCCCTCTCAAATGGACACGTACCTTAAAGAAGCACTGGAGATGAGAGTCAGAAAAGTGGCCTAACCTTAGTAATGGAACTTTCAGTAGTTTTACATTTGTAACAGAGACAGTGACAACCAGCTGTGAGTGACAGCTTAGGAATTTCAGTGTATTTTATAGTGTTAGGTTGCTGCCAACTTACATGTCAACTGTCAAAATATCCCAATCTCTCGCCGGAACCACTATACGAATGTTTGGAAAAATTAAATATGTATTGTGAAAGTCATTTGAGTCAGTTTTCTTTTAATTCATTTTTGCCACAAATCGATTATTATTTTGATCATAAATATCAAGAATAAAAACCCCAAGTAAATAAATCGACATTGTGTATTCATTTGAAGTGATATTTTTAAAACATAAAGTGGACACATGCGTTTTCGTATCTTCCGTGTCAAGCGACTGAACCACTTTTGACCTGCCGGCAGAAAAATGGCGCCCGCCTCATTTTGCCACCCGTTACATACAATATTTTTCTAATGTTTATGACGCAGGTATCGCGTGCCTCAGCGAGAGATGGACCGCCGCAACAACGACCGCACCGCCCCCTTGCGCACCCCCACGATGGCCGGCGGCCTCTTCTCCATCGACAAGGAGTACTTCTACGAGCTCGGCGCCTACGACGAAGGCATGGACATCTGGGGCGGCGAGAACCTCGAGATGAGTTTCAGGGTAAATCTACAAGCCATTGGCACTTCCTTCTTTTTTTTACATTTCTCTACCACGCGTGTTTGTTTTGTTTGTTCTACGCACACCTGCGTCCAACAACCAAGTGTCGATGTATTGAACAAAAAACAGTTTGCTTGTTTGTTTTGTGCGCCGTAGGTTTGGCAGTGCGGCGGCAAACTCGAGATAATCCCTTGCTCCCACGTCGGGCACGTCTTCCGAGACAAGAGTCCCTACACGTTCCCCGGAGGTGTGTCGAAGATAGTACTGCACAATGCCGCTCGGGTGGCGGAAGTATGGATGGACGAATGGCGAGACTTCTACTACGCCATGAATCCAGGTTTGACATTTCACAGATATGACAGCTGGGAACTGCGATCTAATGCGTTGGCATTTTGAGATTGATTGAGAAGCGGGGAATCGTTGGGGTTTTGAGGGGGGAGCTTGTTCGCTCAAGCAATGACAGGGTTGATTGAGGGTGCAAACTCGGCGTTGATGTTGGAATTGCTTTGTTTTGAATTTTTGATTCTTGACTAACTTGACATTAATTGGTTTCGATTAATTATTGCAGGAATGCTTTTCTTAGATGATATGGTATGCAGGTTGTAATTTAACAATGAATATGAATTACGATTTAGAGAGATGAGGAGTACGGTACAAGGTTTTTTAATGGACGGTTTCTCAAAATGAAGTCAAACATCAATTAATTACCAATATTTATTAACATCGTTTTTCGTTGATTAAGTGGTGATAAAAAAGTCTTAAAATCCCTCCTTTTCAGTTAGCAAAATTGGTTTATTTTATTACCTAAATCAGAAACGACTTATCTGATTTATTGTTGTTATTAGTGCACATAAAAATTAATCCCGGATGTACAATAAATAATAAATTTGGAATAGGTAGCGAAAAATCAATTGTTTACGGCTTTTTTATAGTGTAGAAGGAGTCATGTCAAAAACTGACGGCTGTTGAAAATAACATGATCTAGGCGGCCAGTTTGGTGTTTTGCGATCAATAATTCCAACATTATAAAATTCAGCCAAAAAATCTATTCTAGCTCCATTTGTATGGGCTGTGGCACTGTCCTGTTAAAAGTGACCATCTGTGGGCAGGTTGAACACCCCTTAGCTCTCAACTTCAAAACTGCCTACATTACATAATTACAAATTTAAAAACACAAAGGAGCAGAGAAATCGGATTAAAGTAACTGGATGCATCATACACTTCGCATTTCTGTGCGCAAAAAACCTGCCGCATATTATACACTTTACCCGATCTTTGCAAACTAGCCAACAATTAAACCAAGCTGCGCGTTTCACGCGCATGTTGTCTCAATTTCAACATATATTAAGGTAGAACCTCACTTAACCAGACTATGACATAAAACGCCATTCCCGTTGTAGTTTCATATGAGTCTTTGATTTGAATCATAAGTACGCCTGTAGAGAATTTTATTGAACTGAATTTTTTATTTGCCTTTAAAATTATAAATTTATAAGTTATAGCGAAAAAAAGAAAGAAACAAATTGCAAGATTTTGTTAGAATCAAACAACCAAGTATACAGACTTGAGTTTTATTATATCTCGACTGGTCTAATCGTAATCCGATAATTGGTTGGGCACGAATAGTTCCTGCTTTTTAAATTCTTTAATGGTAGTTAAATAAAGGGTAATTTATTCGTTTCACCCTGATTTTATATCAGTTTTTTTTTATTCGATTTTATATTAAAAATGTGAAACCAAAAAAAAATGCAAACAATGTTATTGTACCGGAAATTCGCAATTAAGCAGATGTCCTAATTGGTACAGTTTTACAGCATGTTGTCAAAATTAAAAGAATTCTACTATAGTTAATAATTATAAATTGGCGTACAATACAAGGGCATGGGTCAGTTGAGCGCTGCGGTCAAAAAAACTGCAGTCAGGTGGTCCTAATCCCTCAGAACAGTTGCACGCAAACTACCTGAGAGGTAGCAGATTTATAAGCGACAAGTATAGGAGAATATTATTTTATAAAGTTTAATTAGACAAATTTTAGTTAGCGTTTTACTGTCTACACGATAATTCTAAAATGTATATAAAGTTATATAATAACCGGTCCAGTAGTTTCGGAGATTATCAACTCTAATTAGAAACCGTGTGTTCCGCTTTCACCGCGCGAACTTGTACTTGTATGAGTATTAAAATTATTTCAATTAATTACG
The DNA here is from genome assembly GCA_022388445.1 of Zophobas atratus. Lineage (NCBI taxonomy): Eukaryota > Metazoa > Arthropoda > Insecta > Coleoptera > Tenebrionidae > Zophobas > Zophobas atratus. Next base: position 34,952,084 of record CM039448.1, read on the forward strand.
CCACACTTCATCAACAATCTTTAACAAAAAAAAATACATGAGATTACACTATGCGTTAATTCCAGTTACTAATTAAATTAAAATGCATTCGCAGATACAAAACACGTATTCAACACGATGAAAATCATAATAAGCCGTGTTGGAACACTACGCTCTAGAGCGGCGCCATCCAAAATAAATGTTCGAATTCAAGCCGCAAAAATATTATTAAACCTGCAAGAACATAAGGAATTCTAACGTTCAAGATCAGTTTTATGATGGCTGGGAAGTGATGTTCTAAATGCTGATAAAATCATTTCTGTTGTGAAATTAGACCAGAAAATTGTCCCTTGAAGACATTTTTCTGGTTGACAGCACTAATTCCACAAAATCAAATTTTGTGTTCACCGAAACCCTCATATTTTATGGATGGGCTTCTTTTTTGTTTTTTTTTTTATTAATACATTTAGTTTTCTTTGTTTAACACGATTACTTAAGAACATATTTCACATGGTAATTTCTCCTAGAAAAATAAGAATTTTACAATTATGTTCAGCCCCTCGGGTTACGACGAATAAAAAAATCATCCGAATTGAGATAGTACTTGTTAAGATAAAACTGATTTTGGCAAATGACATAGCCGAAAAGAGAGGGTGGGTGGGCGGGCGGGACTAGTACTTGCTAAGATAAGAGTGATTTTGCCAAATGAGAAAGCGTTTAAGAAAAGAGAGGGTGGGTGGGCGGGGTAAATAGCTGCCAAAATGAGACTGTTTTTGGCAAATGAGATACCCTCTAAGAAAAAAGAGGGTGGGTGGGCGGGGCTAATACATGCTAAAATAAAACTGATTTTTAGTGAATGTCAGCTTGCAAGGAAAATACGTTCGGTGGGCAGGGCTAGTAGTTGCAAAAATAAGACCAATTGTAGCAAATGAGATACCTTCCAAGAGAAGAAAGGGTGGGTGGGCGAGACTAATATCTGCTAAGATAAGACTGATTTTGGCAAAAATTTAATTAAATTATTATAAGAAAAGCACTTTGAAATTCTTTCCAAGCAGGAATTCCTTGAACCTCACGATTGTTTTAATATAATTTACAAAAAAAAATCTCCATGGCCTCCCAAAATAATACATCATGGATACCCAAGAGTCTCCATGGAGTTTCCCGAATTAAAAAAAAACTGCGGCACTCAAGACTTTTTCAAATTCATAAAAAATAAAACACTAATAGAAGCTCAAAAGATCGTTTCAAGTTCATCCAGCAACAGAACACCAGACTCTTTTAAATGTATTTGAAAATAAAACACAACTTTTCAAAGCACATTTCCTTTGATTGCTAAGAAATGTAATTTTAAAACTGTCAAAACTATTCTGTGATTATCAAAGCTCTTGAGATGGTACTGACAATTTGACAATGAAATATCCCGTGTGGATTCGCGTAAATTGACGCATTTTCGATAATTACCGATTAACTCGGTTAAAATTAAACCGAATTTTCAGTAAAAAAGCAAGTTTGTAAAGAGTGAAGTTTTAGAAGATTGGGGTAAATATTAAGATTTTAATCAAAATATATTTTGCCTTTGTTTTAATAAATTTTTTACGAAAATTTACCATTTTTACCATATTTTAAGTTTATAGTTGAGGAAAGAAGATTACGAATATCAAGAAAGAACAAAAGTCGAAAGATTAGCCCCGCCCACCCACCCCATCTCGATTGTGATGATTTTTTTATTCGTCGTGAGCCAGGGGGCGGCGCTTAATTGCCAAATCCGTAAAATATAAGCCCCGCCCATGCATGAAAAAATCGTCACAGTTGAGATAGAGCGGGTGGGCGGAAATATGTTAGTTTTCAGGGAGTAAAATTGTGAGTAAATCATAACTGAGTACAAAATATAAAAAAAAAGAAAATTTTCGTTAATTTAAAAGAGCTGTTTGATTAATGCTGTATTCACTAAGCATGAGACTTATTAAATTTTAGAAGAATGTTGAATTAATCGGAAAAATGAAGTGAAAATGTTAAGAAAATTCAGTAATGACTGTCAAAATCGAAAATGTTCAAAAATTTGAAATATTTCTTATGTTTTAAAAACTGAACGAATATATTTAGTTAAAATATATCTGAAACATAATTAGCAGTAGAGATAAATTAATTTTCAGAGTGCAGGAACATGAAAAAAATCATAGTTGAGTCAAAAATAAAATTTTCGTGAAAAAATAAGCAACAAAAAGTAAATTTTCTTTGAATTAAAAGATATTGTTTGATTAATGCTGTGCTCACTAAACATGCGACATTTCAAATTTTAGTGAATGATGAAAGTTTAAAAGTGTAAAGATACAGGAAATTTCCAATACCTTCAAATTTCACAAGTTTTTACAGTATTAATAGGGGCAAAATCAGTTTTATCTTAACAAATACTAGGCCCCCGCCCGCCCGCCCCTATTTTCCCAGGGTATATGTCATTTGCCAAAATCAACATTATCTTACCAAGTAACTGCGAACATTTTAAACGTAGGGTTTTGAAAATAAGTTTGGTTCAGAATTGCCCCTAATATGTCATTTACCAAAAACAGTGGCAGCTATTAACCTCGCCCACCAATCCTCTCTTTTTATAAAAGATATCTCATGTGCCAAAATCACTCGTATCTTAGCAGGTACTAGCCCCGCCCACCCACCCTCTCTTTTTTTAAAACATATCTCATCTGCCAAAATCACTCTTATCTTAGCAGGTACTAGCCCCGCCCACCCACCGTCTCTTTTCTTAGAGGATATGCCATTTGCCAAAATCAGTTTTATCTTAGTACTAATGACTATCTTTTACAAAAAATGATCAAAATTTGGAAATATTACGAGTTTAGTTATATGTACAAGGCAGGAATTTTGAACATCTATCTTCTCTAGTTTTTAGTTAGTTGTGCTTTAATGGATTTTTCTTTTGTTGGTTTTGTTTTTGTTTAAATGTCTTATTAAATGTTTTTTTTTTTTTTTTTGGTTTATTTATTAGGCTCCTCCCCAGGTCTGCCAACAAATGAAAACTTCATTGCTATTTAGATCAGAACAGGTATGGGTGGGGCTTAATCTTTGGCTTTATTTTTCTTAATATACATAGTTTTCTTTGAGCAACACGATACTCAAAAACATGTTTTTAATTTCTCGTAGAGAAATAAGGATTTTGCAGTTAAACTCCGCCCTCTTGGCTTACGACGAATAAAAAAAATTATCAGAATTGAGACAGGGTGGGTGGGCGGGGCTACATTTTGCCTCTTTTTCTTAATATGTGTAGATTTATTTCGCTTTTTTTATATTGGTGTGTCTTCTAAAGAAATGAAAGAAAGGGAATAAAAGAAGCCAGTAATTATAATAGTTTAGAATTTTTTATGAACACTATACATATAGTTACATTAAGACTCAATTTGATTGATATGAGAAGAAATGACGCACCTTTGATTGTCTCTCAATAAAATATTTTTTTTGTATTTGATTTTTATTAATTCTAATTATAAAAAACAACAAGACGTGAAACAAAATCAAGACAAATGCACTGGAATCATAAAATTACTTGTATTTTTTTTTTCTAATTGTTAATAACAAAATCTTCACCTGTTTTAATATTTTTCTGTAATACTGGAATTGCCTTCTTCACCATATCTTGCTCAAAATCACTCAATTTCCCCAACCCCAAGTTCTTCTCTATTCCATTCTTACCCAACAACAGAGGTGTTGAGAAGTACTTGGCTTCCGTAACACTTGACTCCACGTACGCACATTCAACAATATTCTGTTCCCCATTGAGCCCCTTATCAACGAAATCGCCAGTCTTGCCGCTGCGTAAGCCGTCGACAATGTAGCCGAACCCGCTCCAGCCTTCGCCTTCACCACCTCAGTTCCAGCGTCTTGAATCCTCTTAATCAAAGCTTGCAGCTGATCCGGAGGAAAAGTGACAGCAGGCGTTGCCTGAGAAATCAGCGGTATAATCGTAGCTCCCGCATGCCCCCCAATAACAGGTACATTGACTTCTAAGGGACATAACCCCTTCAGTTCCGCCACGAAGGTATTAGCTCTGACTACGTCAAGTGTAGACACTCCGAATAACCGCTTAGGGTCATATTTCCCCGCTTTTTTCAGTACTTCAGCTGCGATAGCTACGACTGAGTTGATCGGATTGGTAATTATTGCAAGTAGAGCCTTGGGCGCGCTTTCAGCGGTGACTTCAGCTATTTCTCGCACAACGCACGCATTACTCTTGAAGAGGTCGTCTCGATCCATTCCAGGTTTGCGTGGTAGGCCGGCGGCCACTACGATTAAGTCGGCGTCCTTTAAGGCCTGTTTGAGGTTTTCGGGTCCCATGAAACCTGCGATTTTGGCGGTGGTTTCGATGTGGGATAAATCGGCAGCTACTCCGGGGGTGTGGACGATATCGTAGAGTGAGAGTTCTGTGATAAGGGGGCTCTGTTTCAGCAGAAGGGAGAGTGGTTGGCCGATGCCGCCAGCGGCTCCTGCTATGGCGACTTTGTAATTGTGGTGTTTGCTCGTGCTGAAATTTCTTGTGGAAATAAGTGTGCGTCTTAGTAGTCTTGAAAACATTTTTGTGGGTACTGCTGGTTTGTTTTATCTTGGCTTTTCAATCTCTGCAGTGTTACCAAATCGTAAATATCACCACAAGTTGAAAATGACGTGTGACGTTACACAGCGCTATTGTCATGCATTCACGTCATTTTTAGACCGTAGCAAGCTATGGAAATCTAGTGAGTTGGTTGGTAATCAACATTAGGAAGCGAAAGTTTCTTGAGAAAAATGTCGATTTGGGTTGTCACGTATTTAAGGTTATGAATTTTATCAGAAACCTAATTGTTGTTGAAACTTGCAAGAATTGGTAAATTCTTCCATAATTTGCTAGCATATTTTCGCAAGAATCGTACATTTTTTCTTCAAGGGTGTTCTGCACGTCTAAAATCTTCTCCGGGTGGTGGTAAATGTATTATCTAAAAGTAAATCTTGCCAGTTGTACTTTAATAATAAAAAAATGATTGTTCTTAGTTAAACCGTCATTATTATCATGTTCTAATTCTGCTTCTGAATCATGTTCCTCCAATCAAGTAATTAATGAGGGTACATTCTCAAACTACTACTCTAGTACTAGGTAAGATAATTTTGGCAAATGACGTATCCTCTAAAAAATAGAGGGCAAGATCCTAAAATTGAAAAAGTGAAACAATTTTTAATTATTAGGATTAATTATTGGTTGCACATTTGAAATGAAAACTAGAAAAATTGTAATTGAAAAGTTGAAGAAACCAACCATTGTAAAAATTAAGAAAATAAAGAATAGAATTCTAAATGGATAAATTTGAAAAATGAAATATTGAAAATTCTAAAAATCGAAAAAAAATTACGAGGTATCTTCACAAAACTGAAAATTGCTATGTTTCAATTAGCAATTCTAGAAAAACGGTAGGAATTTTCGACGAAACGAAACCGAAAATGACTTCTGGATATGGAAATATACAAGAAAATGTTTTAGCTAATTTTCGAAAATGGTTGAAAAATGGTCGAATATGTCAAAAGTGCCAAACTCAGTCTTTTCTTATAAAATAGGTACTAGCCCCGCCCGCCCACCCTCTATTTTCTTACAAGGTATGTCATTTGCCAAAATCAGTCTTATCTTAGCAAGTGCTAGCCCCGCCCACCCGCCCTTTAGTTTCTTATAGAATGTCATATGCTAAAATCTGTCTTATCTTAGCTAGTACTGGGTAAGATAAGACAGATTTTGGCAAATATACCTTCTAAGAAAAGATAGGGCGGGTGGGCGGGGCTAGTACTTGCTAAGATAAGACTGATTTTGACAAATGTCATACTCTCTAAGAAAATAGAGGGCGGGTGGGCGGGGCTAGTACTTACTAAGATAAGACTTATTGCGGCAAATGACATATCCTCTAAGAAAATAGAGGGCAAGATCCTAAAATTGAAAAGTGAACAAAATGTTAAATTATAATTAATTATTGGTTGCAAATTTGAAATGAAAACTAGAAAAATTGTAATTCAAAAGTTGAAGAAACGAAAAATTAAAAAAAAATCTAAAAGTTGAAATTTTAAAAATAGAATTCTAAAAGGATAAATTTGAAAAATGAAAAATTGAAAATTCTAAAAATCGAAAAAAAAATACCGAGCTATTTGACAAAACTATGAAAATTGCTATATTTCAGTTAGCGCTTCTGGAAAAAACGGTAGAAATTTTCGAAGAAACGAAACCGAAAATGACTTCTGGATATCGAAATCTACAAGAAAATGTTTTAGCTAATTTTCGAAAATGGTTGAAAAGTGGTCGAATATGTCAAAAGTGCCAAACTCAGTCTTCTCTTATAAAATACTAGCCCCGCCCACCCGCCCTTTAGTTTCTTATAGAATGTCATATGCCAAAATCTGTCTTACCTTAGCTAATACTGGGTAAGATAAGGCTGATTTTGGGAAATGACATACGCTCTAAGAAAATAGAGGGCGGGTAGGCGGGGCTAGTACTTACTAAGATAAGACTTATTTCGGCAAATGATATATCCTCTAAGAAAATACAGGGCAAGATCCTAAAATTGAAAAAGTTAAAAAAAAATTTAATTATAATTAATTATTGGTTGCACATTTGAAATGAAAACTACAAAAATTGTAATTCAAAAGTTGAAAATTTAAAAAATTTAAAAAAAAGAAAAATTATAAAATATGAACATAGAAAAAAGAAAGAAAATAAAAAATAGAATTCTAAATGGATAAATTTGAAAAATGAAAAATTGAAAATTTTAAAAATCGAAACAAAAAAATTACCGAGCTATTTTGACAAAACTATGAAAATTGCTATATTTCAGTTAACGATTCTGGAAAAACGGTACGAATTTTTGAAGAAACGAAACCGAAAATGACTTCTGGATATCGAAATCTACAAGAAAATCTTTTAGCTAATTTTCGAAAATGGTTGAAAAGTGGTCGAATATGCCAAAAGTGCCAAACTCAGTCTTTTCTTATAAAATACTAGCCCCACCCACCCACCCTCTATTTTCTTACAAGGTATGTCATCTGCCAAAATCAGTCTTATCTTAGCAAGTGCTAGCCCCGCCCACCCGCCCTTTAGTTTTTTATAGATTGTCATATGCCAAAATTTGTCTTATCTTAGCTAGTACTGGGTAAGATATACTGATTTTGGTAAATGATATACCCTCTAAGAGAAGAGGGCGGGTGGGCGGGGCTTTAAAAAAAATCCTAGGTTTTTGACGGACTAGTCCGGCAATTTTTTCGTTTCTGGCCTTTGGAAATGTATCGAACCAGTGGTGCTGGCCGGAGGTACAACCATTATTAAACCCGACAAAGTTTTGACTCTGCTTTAAGCGAACTTTGCTGTAAGTTTATTTCACTTCCAAATGAGATTTGGTATCTTGTTGATGAATTTTTTTTTCGTGTCATGGTAAATACATATAAAAGTAAGGTAAAGTAGCAGAAAAAACACAATAGCGTACACTTGATTTGTCAAAATTTTGAAATTTTGGCTATAGCATTTAATGTTAAAACAAAATGACCAAGTGTCAGATATAATATGGGTTTAGGTAACACTATGGTGCAATTTATTTTTAAAATGATGTTGGAAACACCAACGCGTTAACTTGTTTAATTTGACAGTTACGATCTAATAACTGTCAAATAAAGGGTCAAATTGCACATCGTACTAGAGAAGTTTTTTTTTTTTATTATGAAATTTTCAGTCATTTCCGCACTTAGCCATAAAGAAATTTCATACAGGGTTTCTACAAATTATTATAGAGTCGAAGTAGGTCATGAATACGTGCCGCCTTTCAGATTTGAATTTTACTAAATGTCGAAGGACGCATGATAAAAAAAAAACAAATTTTTATGCCACTCTTCAACGAAGACATATTATTCATTCGAGGAAGTAAAATTTGTCATGATTTGTAAATAATTATTCCTAACTAAGTTTTAATTCTTACATCTTTATGTGGAAGAAGACGTAACAGTTTACTCAAATTCATTGGGTCTCAATTTTTTTTTAATAGACATATACTCTCCATGGTGCTTTAACAAAAGCGTTTCGCCGTTTGCTATAAAACGGTTAACAATAGGATATTCTAGCCTTAATTTAGACTGAATTGAGTTTGGATAAAATATTTTTAGATCGTTTGCCGCCTTTAACATGTACGTGGTCGCATCACTAACTGTTAAGACAGCTGTGTTTGTGGGGACTTTACGAGGCGAATAAAATTGTGTTGAAGTTTCATTAGTGAACCTAACAGTGGTTAAATTGTTTTTTTACAATTCCCTAGCCACAATCAAATAACACTTCCTTGTCGAGTTTTCGCTTAGTAACTTGACTTTAATTAAAGTTAAAAATAAAACGAATTGAATGAAATCTATATAAGGAATTTACGAAGAAATAAAAACCCTTCAACATGTTTAAAAGCTATTCTCTTTCAGGTAACTAAATACGAGTGATATTTTGCGAGTTTCTCGGTAATAAATTAATATCAATTGAGATTTCTTACTCCAAAGTGAAATCACTGTAAATAACGTTACTCTAATTAATTCTTAAATTGGATATTTATGATTTTAATGAAAAAGTTGTCAACAAAAAGCGCTGAACATTGATATCGAACGTGTTATTTAGACGGATAAAAGGTAACAAAACTGCTGTTCGCCGGTTTGTTTGTTATCCATCAATATTTAAGCGAGCTTAATAAACGATTAATTGAAAATGAAGCTGAACACAAGCGTATAATCGAGATTATATTTAACTCAGTTTTCATTTATTAATATTGTTTAATAAATGGCCCGTAAGATCAATATTTTTGTTTACTAGTAAAATTTTGTGCCATTCGGTTGGTAAATATTACTCAAGCAACAAGAATTTACGATTGCCATAAAGACCCTTGTCAACTCTGGACAGTGGCGCGTGCCGCTTATAAATACTTAATTTAAATTCATTGTATACGTTGCTATTAAATATTTGGAGACCTCTGCTGGTCTATAATTTATGGTTTTACCGGTCAGAGGGTGGCTCTTTGACTTTGAATCTGTATAATTTTGTTAGTATACAAAAATAATGTCTGCACAGAATTTAGTTTCTGAGGGAGAAAAATTGGGATTGCCACAAAAAATATGTAATTTACGATCCACTTTTTTTGACGTTCATCAAAAACCTCAAAACCGTTAAAAAATCTTGTCCGCAAAATCCTAGCCAACTCATAACACGGTTAACAGATCTGGGCACAGGGTGTGCTAACTAACTAAATCAGCCATTGCCACAGTGTGGCAAAATTTCGCTTGTGCTTTCCGTAATAACATATTTTGACAAAAAACAACATTCAATAAAAAAACCATCGGGTCTACTAATTTTTGCATGTTTCGGGTGCGAAGATATGGATGTGCGGAGGCACCCTGGAGATAGCAACTTGTTCTCATGTGGGTCACGTGTTTCGAAAATCCACCCCATACTCGTTCCCGGGCGGGACGAGCCGCATAGTCAACCACAACAATGCACGACTCGCTGAAGTCTGGCTCGACCAATGGAAGGATTTCTACTATAACATTAACCCAGGTTAACCCTGTTTAAACCAGCACACTCGACCTAACCTCCTTTGTCATGTTTATGTTACTAAACACTAACCCCCTTGCTTGGTGACTAAATGCTTTTCGTTCGTTCTGTGTCGTGTCGTTTTTTTAGGTTCTGTCAGCAATTCCTGACATGCACAGTTCCCGTCTTTTGTCTGTTATTGCATGATGTGCTTGTCACGTGACCGTTCTTGGTTCGAAGGGAGTGGGATTGATGGTGTTTTTTTTTTGGTAGGTGCGAGGAGCGTACCGGTGGGGGATGTTACTGGGAGGAGAGAGCTTAGAGAAAGACTGAAATGCAAGAGCTTCCGGTGGTACTTGGAAAATGTGTATCCCGAGTCGCAGATGCCTTTAGAATATTATTATCTAGGAGACGTAAGTAATTTTTATCTACTTGTGTTAGCGTGCTTTTCATAGGATATACAGCGTGTTATTGAAAGGTACGTACAAAATAAAATCGGCAATTGGTCTCGAAGTGTGGGTGCTAAAAGTAAAAAAAGGTCAGGCAAAAGTGTTCTCCTTTTAGAGATAAAAATTATTACAATTTATGTCCAAATTCCTTGTACGCCTCTGAAAATATTACATTTTGCCTTTTTGTTTTAATATGTGTAGTCATCTTTTTACAACAAGAAACTTAATCGTGTTTAAAATGGTAAATTTGTACAGGGAAATATCGAATTATCGGGTAAGCTCCGCCCCTTGGTCTGACAACGAATGAAAAATTCATCACGATTGAGATAAGAACATATTTCACGTAGTAATTTCTGGTAGAAAAATAAGGATTTTACAATTATGCTCCGCCTCTCGGCTCACGACGAATAAAAAAAATCATCAGAATTGAGATAGGGCGGGTGGACGGGGTTTGTATTTTGCTTTTTTTTTTTCTTTCTTAATATACATAGCCATCTTTTCACACACCATGTTTAAAACAGAAAATATGGATTTTGCAATTATGGGGCGGAGCTTAATTGTCACAAAAAAAATTCATGAGTCACGCAATTTATTTTATTGAATATATCAAGAATTGCAAAACTGAATACTTTGACGTTTTAAATTTATTGTAAGCATGGTAAATTGTTAATCAAAGTATATCTGTTTATTCTCCCCAAAAAATTGACGTCATCTCAAAATTTTGCTGAATAAATTCTACCCAAAATGTACAAAATATGATGAGTTTTTACTTGTGATTTGTCACTGCATTCATATTTTTTACATTTGCTTAAACAGGTGGCTCAAAAAAAATTATGAATTTTTTCTCAGTTTTTCGTTCCTTCAAATTCAAATTTTTGGATTGGCAATTTTTCGATATTACAATTTTTCATTCTTCGATTTTTTAATTTTTCGATTTTTCCATCTTTCGTTTCCTCTATTTTTCAAGTTCTTGATTTTATTTTTCAATTCCTCGATTTTCCAGTTTTTAAATTTTTAAATGTTGCAATTTTCGGATTTCCAGTCATCCGATGTTCCCATTTCTTTAATTTTCAATATTTGGATTTTACAATACACATTTCTTATTTCGATGTTGCGCTTTTTCGACTGTTAAATTTCTCAATTTTGATCTTTCATTTTTTACTTCCGAGCGTAAGCAAAGGAAGTATTGTAATCGAGTCCGTCGGCCGACTCTCTACTTTTACGTTTTCTCGATCTTTCATGACCCCTAGAAGACGAAGAAATAGGTCTCCCATTTCCGTCTGTCTGTCCGTCTGTCCGTCTGTCCGTCTGTCCGTCCGTCTGTCCGTCTGTCCGTCTGTCCGTCTGTCCGTCTGTCCGTCTGTTGTCACGGATTTTTATTAGACAGATAATCTCCGAAAGTACTCGACCGATTGTTGTGAAATTTTGTACTTATATTAAGAATATCATGTAGATGGTAAAACCCTAACCAAAATTTGTCGAATCATCCCCACCACTAAAGCGATGACGTCACTTCAAAATTGTACATAGTAAATGGGTTTTCAATTGTATAAAATAACATAGTCCTACACATGTAGTTTACAACTCTGAATCGACTTTTCACTCGAAACGTCCAGATTTTTGGAAAAAAAAATCAAAATTATAAAACAACATTTTGAAATTTAATTTTTAATCTACTAACCAGAATGCTTTGAAATGTTGCAGATGTTTTAAGGCTATAAAGAGCATCATAAATCTTTAGTCAAAAAATATTTGCTTATCCCCTCCAAAAACTTGATGACGTCAGCTCAAAAGTTTGTGGAATAAATCATATCTAAAATGTACAAAATATGATGAGTCTGTACTTGTGAACTATCACTCCATTAATATTTTTTGGATTTGCATATACAGGGTGACTCAAAAAAATTAATGAATGCGTAAATATATTTTATTGATTTAATCAGGAACTACAAAACCGAATGCTCTGAAATCTTGCAGATGTTTTAAGGTCATAAAGAGCATAATAAATGTTTAGTCAAAATATATTTGCTTATCCCCTCCAAAAACTTGATGACGTCAGCTCGAAAGTTTGCCGAATAAATCATATCTAAAATGTACAAAATATGATGAGCCTGTACTTGTCATTTATCACTCCATTCATATTTTTTGGATTTGCATATACAGAGTGACTCAAAAAAATTAATGAATGCGTAAATTTATTTTATTGATTTAATCAGGAACTACAAAACCGAATGCTTTGAAATCTTGCAGATGTTTTAAGGTTATAAAGAGCATAATAAATTTTTAGTCAAAATATATTTGGTTATCTTCTACAAAAAACTGATGACGTCAGCTCAAAAGTTTGCCGAATAAATCGTATCTAAAATGTACAAAATATGATGAGTCTGTACTTGTGATTTATCATTCCATTCATATTTTTGGATTTGCATATGCAGGGTGACTCAAAAAAATTAATGAAGGCGTGAATTTATTTTATCGATTTAATCAGGAATTACAAAACCGAATGCTTTGAAATCTTGGGAATATTTTAAAGTTATTATAAGCATGGTAAACTTTTGTTCAAAATGTATTTGTTCATCCCTCCTAAAAAAATTGATGACGTCACTCTTAAATTTTGCTGAATAAATCCTATCTAAAATGCAAAAAATATGATGAGTTTGTACTTGTGATTTATCATTCCATTCATATTTTTTAGATTTTCTTAAGAGTGGTTCAAAAAAATTAATGAAGTCAATTTATTTTATTGATTAAATTAAAGGCAACACTTATTATTAGTATTACACCCCAACCAACCCAATTTGGTAGACACAAAATTTGTTAAAGGAAAAACTCGGTTGAAACATAGGGTAGCACGCTTATTTACATCGACTTTAACATTACAGACCTGCATTTGTTTTATGCGTTCACTTGATTCCGCGAATGTGAAATAGACATGTTTATAATCAACCAATTGTGAATTTCACCGTCAAGAATTAAAATAAAACCCAATGTTTTATATAATAAGCGGAAGTCGAAGCAATAAAACCGACGGTCGTTTTGTTTACAGTTTCTGTGTTTGGCTCTCACGTATGCTGTTACGCCTGTCATCTTAAATTAACAATGTTTATACATACACGATTTTCAGTTGCCTCTGATACGTAGGTATACGTGAGTAAATTGTTTCGTTATTTTATTGATTATTACAAATCAATATTCAAACGACCCAATTCATTTTCCCGAAAATTTGAGAATATAATAATTTTATTCTTAGTATTACACTACATCTATCCCAACTGATATACGTGTCCTTGCAAAAATGTTGATGACGTCATCGCAATTTTTTTTTAAATTCCCACTACAAAAATGTAATGAGAAAAAAAAACACAATAGGCATGCAGTCGTCAAGTTTCCGACAGCGAGGGAAGTACTGTCTAAACTCTTTAGACCAATTTTTTTAATTTTTCGTTATTTCAGTTTTTGAATTGTTCGGTATTTCTATTTTTCAATTCCTCGGTTTTTCAATTTTTCGACCTTTCGGCTTTTTAGTTTTGCAGTTTTTCGATTCTTCAATTTCGCAATTTCTGGGTTTTCCAATTTTTCGCATTTTAAAATTTTGATTTTTCAGTTCTTGTTTTTTCGATTTTACGATTTTTTTTATATTTTCGTTTTGAGATTTTTTTAGTTTTTTTATCTTAAATTTTTCAATTTTTTGGATTCTTGAATTTTCGATTCTTCAAATTTTCGATTTCTCGATTTCTTCATTTTTCGATTTCGCAATTTTCCGATGTTTTTTGAAGTTTCTATATTTTCAATTTTTTTATTTCTCAGTTTCTCGATTAATTGATTTTTGAATTTTTGATTTCTCGATTTTTCAATGTTTGAATTTTTCAGTTTTTAAATTCTTCAATTTTTCGATTTCCAGGTTTTTGAGTTTCAATTTTTGGATGATTCAGTTTTGAGATTTTTCAATTTTTCGACATTTCTATTTTTCATCAATTCCTCGGTTTTCAATTTTTCGACCTTTCGGCTTTTCAGTTTTGCAGTTTTTCGATTCTTCAGTTTCGCGATTTCTGGGTTTTCCAATTTTTCAATTTTGCGCTTTCTCGATTTTCAGCTTTTCGATTACTCAATTTTTCTATATTTCAGTGTGAGATTTTTCAATTTTTTGGATTCTTGAATTCTCGATTCTTCAAATTTTCGATTTCTCGATTTCTCCATTTTTCGATTTCGCAATTTTCCGATGTTTTTTGACGTTTCTAAATTTTCAATTTTTTTATTTCTCAGTTTCTCGATTAACTGATTTTTGAATTTTTGATTTCTCGATTTTTCACTGTTTGAATTTTTCAGGTTTTAAATTCTTCAATTTTCCTATTTTCAGGTTTTTGAGTTTTCAATTTTTCGCCTTTTCGATTTCTCCATTTTCCAGTTTTTATAGTTCTCAATTTTTCCATGCTTAAGTTTTGGGATTTTTCAATTTTTCGACATTTCTATTTTTCATCAATTCCTCGGTTTTTCAATTTTTCGAACTTTCGGCTTTTCAGTTTTGCAGTTTTTTGATTCTTCAATTTCGCGATTTCTGGGTTTTCCAATTTTTCGAATTTTAAAATTTTGATTTTTCAGTTTTTTTATCTTAAATTTTTCTATTTTTCAATTTTGCGCTTTCTCGCTTTTCAGCTTTTCGATTATTCAATTTTTCGATATTTCAGTTTGAGATTTTTCAATTTTTTGGATTCTTGAATTTTCGATTCTTCAAATTTTCGATTTCTCGATTTCTTCATTTTTCGATTTCGCAATTTTCCGATGTTTTTTGAAGATTCTATATTTTCAATTTTTTTATTTCTCAGTTTCTCGATTAATTGATTTTTGAATTTTTGATTTCTCGATTTTTCAATGTTTGAATTTTTCAGTTTTTAAATTCTTCAATTTTTCGATTTCCAGGTTTTTGAGTTTCAATTTTTGGATGATTCAGTTTTGAGATTTTTCAATTTTTCGACATTTCTATTTTTCATCAATTCCTCGGTTTTCAATTTTTCGACCTTTCGGCTTTTCAGTTTTGCATTTTTTCGATTCTTCAATTTCGCGATTTCTGGGTTTTCCAATTTTTCAATTTTGCGCTTTCTCGATTTTCAGCTTTTCGATTACTCAATTTTTCTATATTTCAGTGTGAGATTTTTCAATTTTTTGGATTCTTGAATTCTCGTTTCTTCAAATTTTCGATTTCTCGATTTCTCCATTTTTCGATTTCGCAATTTTCCGATGTTTTTTGACGTTTCTAAATTTTCAATTTTTTTATTTCTCAGTTTCTCGATTAACTGATTTTTGAATTTTTGATTTCTCGATTTTTCACTGTTTGAATTTTTCAGTTTTTAAATTCTTCAATTTTTCTATTTCAGGTTTTTGAGTTTTCAATTTGTCGATTTTTCGATTTCTCCATTTTCCAGCTTTTCTACTTCTCAATTTTTCCATGCTTCAGTTTTGGGATTTTTCAATTTTTCGACAGTTCTATTTTTCATCAATTCCTTGGTTTTTCAATTTTTCGACCTTTCGGCTTTTACGATTTTTTGAGGTTTTGATTTTTTGATATCTCGGTGATTCGATTTTTAGTTCTTCTGTTTTTCAATTTATAAAATTTTACATTTTTCAATTTTTCGACTCCTCAGTTTTAGATTTTTCTTTTTTTGATTTTTCGATTTTCAGGTTTTCAATTCTTTAATTCTCCGATTTTTATTTTTTTTTAATGGATTTTCAATGTTTCGAGTCACAAAATTTTTGATTTTTCGGTCTTTCATTTCAATTTGTCGATTTATCGAGATTTGGATGTTTCGATTTGTTAATTGTTCAATTATTCGATTTTTTGATTTTTAGATTATTCGATTTTTCGATTTTTTATATCTTCGATTTTTCAATTTTTTGCTTGTAGGCTTGTAAGCCCGCCCACCCGCCCTGTCTCAATTGTGATGATTTCTTTTATTCGCCGTGAACCAAGCGGGCCGGAGCTTTACTGCAAAATGCTTATTTCTTTATAAGAAATTAAAAACATGTTTTTGGTTATCGTGTTGTATGTATGTGCTATGTATAGATTTTGCAATTAGGCTCCGCCCCTAGGCAACGAATGAAAACTTCATTACTATATATTTAGATCAGGGCAGATATTGATGGGGCTTAAACTTTGGTTTTAATTTTTTCTTTGAACAACACCATACTCAAAAATATGTTTTTAATTTCTCGTGGAGAAAGAAATACGGATTTTGCAGTTAAGCTCCGCCACCTTGGCTCACGACGCATAAAAAAAATCATCAGAATTGAGATAGGGCGGGTGGGCGGGGCTTATATTTTGCCTTTTTTTTTTTCTTAATATACATGGCCATCTTTTCACAACAAGAAACTTAAAATATGGGGCGGAGCCTACTTGCAAAATCGATATTTCCTTATACAAATTTTTCTTTTTTAACTTTAAATGTTTTAAGTTTGATGTGGTGAAAAGAAGTTTACACATATTAAAACAAAAAGGCTATAAAAAACTGTCAATTTTGTTGTAGCTACCTTTCAATAACACCCTGTATAGATGTCTCACATAAAATTTTAGGATGTCGGTGATTAAGCCACACTGATGTATGTCAAGAAATGACATGTGAAAGTAAAAATGGCGGACACTTTTTCATAACATTTTTAGTAAATACATAAAATGATCACAGTAAATGCTGAAAATGTTGTCCATTTTGTTGTAAACGTAAATCAGCTCTTCATTTAACTTTATCGATCACATCCCTCGACATTAAACATATCGTTGTAGGGAACACATACGGATTCAATTCCAAGGCTGACTCGATTACAAATTATGTTGATTGCTTGATATGAGGTGAATATAAAAGATTGTATACTTATCAAGTTGGTTTGGAAATTTCGTTCATTTTCCCTCTTCATCGTCGTGATTGGATTACTTGTCGATGCCTGTCATAATGTCAATATTAATTTAGCTTCATTAAGTTTTTCTAGTGGGTTTGCTGATATTTTATATTCACTCTGTAAAATATATTGGTACATATGTTGAAATTATTTTAAAGCATACTGGTTTGTATTTAAAAGTTAAATACCAAAATTTTGTGGTTTTAAATACAATATTTTGTTTTTTCAGATTTAGATTCTTTGTAAAAAAATAAATCGGTCTAAGGTTACTTTGACAGAACTTCCATGGCTCCCGAGGTATAGCTTGTTGAAAAAGTTATAAAAATTTGTTTTGTTAAGAAATGACATGTATTCAACAAACTAAAGCATGCAAGTGATAACAGTCATTTATAAATACTCTGGTGCGCAAAAATATTGTCGGTATGCATCACCCAGCAGTGAGGCTATTAGACTTCTCCGCCTCCTCTGCCGGTTTTCATATAGCCACTTACTCGTAGCTACAGTCGTGGTCGGAAAATCTTGGACGTCATTTTCCTGTCATTTTGATTAGTCCAATGTAAGGATTTTGACATTCCGCTCCAAAAATAAATAAAAAAGGGATCACAATAATTGAGGTGAGGGCGGGTGGACGGGGTTTGTATTTTGCCTTTTTTTCTTAACATATGGACCTAGAGTTTTCTTTTCACGACAAGAAACTGAAAACATGTTTAAAAGGGTAAATGTGTAGACAGGTGTGGGGGATAAAATTTACCATTTTAAACTTGCTTTCAGTTTCTTGTTGTGAAGAGAAGGCTATGTGCATTAAGAAAATAAAATGTAAAATATAAGCCCCACCCACCCACCCTATCTCAATTGTGACGGTTTTTTTTTATCGTCGTGAGCCAGGAGGCCGGAGCTTAATTGCAAAATCCGTATTTTTCTACAAGAATTATCATATGAAACCTCTTCTTCAATGATCGTGTTACTCAAAGAAAACTGTATGTATTAAATAGAAAAAAAGCTAAAAGATAAACCACACCCATCTATCTGGATCTCAATCTTGATGAATTTTCCATTCGTTGTCAGACCGAGGAGTAGAGCGTAATTGCAAAATCCATATTTTCTGTTTTAAACACGTTTGAAGTTTCCTGTTGTGAAAGAAGACTGTGCATATTATGAAAAAATGCAAAATATAAACCCCGCCCACCCGCCCTATCCCAATTGTGAAGAAGTTTTTATTCGTTATGAATCAAGAGGGCGGATCTTAATTGTAAAATCTTTATTTCTCTACAAGAAATTAAAAACATATTTTTGAGTATCGTATATGTCGATTTTGCAATTACCGCCCCTCGGTCTGACATCGAGACGGATCGGTCGAACTTACCTTTGGCTTTGTTTTTACTTAATACATTTAGTTTTCTTTGAACAACACAATACTCAAAAATATATTTTTAATTTCTTGTAGAGAAATAAGGATTTTACAATTAAGATCCGCCCTATGGGTTCATGACGAAATAAAAAAATTCATCACAATTGGGATAGTGCGGGTGGGCGGGGCTTTTATTTTGTTTTATTTCCTAATATGGTGTAGTCTTCTTTTCACAACAAGAAACTTGAAACATGTTTAAAACGGTAAATTTTTGTAGAGAAATGCAGATTTTGAAGGACTGAGATCGAGACGCATGGGTGTAGCTTACCTTTGGATTTCTTTTTACTTAATACATTAAGTTTAATTAACAACAGAATTATTTAAGGACATGTATTACATGATAATTCCTCGAAAAAATAAGAATTTTGCAATTAAGCTCCGCCTCCGGCTTACGGCGAATAAGAAAAATTCATCACAATTGAGATAGGGCGGGTGGGCGGGGCTTAGATTTTCCCTTTTTTTCTTAATATACGTAGTCATCTTTTCATAACAAGAATGTGAAACCTTCTCGGGGACCCAATTGTCTTTTTTAAAAATGTAAAACCTACCCAGAGGCGCCAGATGTCTTTTTTTTAATGTGAAACCTTCTCGAAAATCCCAACTGTTTTTTTAACCTTCTCAGGGGTGCCAAATGTCTTTTTTAAGAATGCGAAATCTTCTCGGGGGCGCCAAATTTTTTAAGAATGTGAAGCCTTCTCGAGGGTGGTCCCAACTCTCTTTTTTAAAAATGTAAAATCTTCTCTGGGACCCCAAAGGTCTTATTTTTTAATATGAAACCTTCTCGGGGGTCCCAAATGTCTTTTTTTTATGTAAAGCCTTCCCGGTGGTGCCAAATGTCTTTTTTTAGGAATGTCAAACCTTCTCGGGGGTCCCAACTGCTTGTTTTTTTATAGGAAACCTTGTCAGAGTCAAAATTGTCTTTTTTAAAAATGTAAAACCTTCTCAGGGGTGCCAAATGTCTTTTTTAAGAATGCGAAACCTTCTCGGGGGCGCCAAATTTTTTAAGAATGTGAAGCCTTCTCGAGGGTGGTCCCAATTTTCTTTTTTAAAAATGTAAAATCTTCTCTGGGACTCCAAAGTCTTATTTTTTAATATGAAACCTTCTCGGGGGTCCCAAATGTCTTTTTTTAGGAATGTCAAACCTTCTCGGGGGTCTCAACTGGTTTTTTTTTATGGAGAACCTTGTCAGGGTCCCAATTGTCTTTTTTAAAAATGTAAAACCTTCTCAGGGGTGCCAAATGTCTTTTTGAGAATGCGAAACCTTCTCGGGGGCGCCAAATTTTTTAAGAATGTGAAACCTTTTCGAGGGTGGTCCCAACTCTCTTTTTTAAAAATGTAAAATCTTCTCTGGGACCCCAAAGGTCTTATTTTTTAATATGAAACCTTCTCGGGGGTCCAAATGTCTTTTTTTTATGTAAAGCCTTCCCGGAGGTCCCAACTGTCTTTTTTAAAAATGTAAAACCTCGGGGACCCCAACTGTCCTTTAAACAAGGCGAAACCTTCTCGGGGGCTCCAAGGATCTTTTTTTAAGAATATTATGTCTTTTCGGGGCTCCCAACTGTCTTTTTTTAAGAAGGTGAAACCTCCTTTACCTCCACGAAAAAGTAAAATTCCAAAAAATCAGATTTTAGAATGTTTCAGAGTGAAGCAGTATTTGTTGGACTGTACTGCAGAAACGAGGGAAGTTCTGTCGAAATAACTTTCGACTAATTTTTTTACTTCCCGACCGTAAGCTAAGGAAGTATTGTAATCGAGTCCATGGACGACTGACTACTTTTAAGAAAAAGAGATGATTCGCAAATTTGATTTTTTGTGGTAAAAAATTCTGACGATTTATTTATGAAAAAATATACAGGTGTTCCATTTGAAAATATAAAGTTGATGTCATTTCCGGTGTTATCGGAAGCTTGAATTGAAGAGTGTTTACCATCAAATGGATTTTCTAGTACGATATAAATTTGTTCAATGAACAAAGGACCTATTTTCAAAAATAAAAGTGTCACAGAGGTTGTATGAAATAAAAAAAACACCATGTGTGTTTAATGTATCGTTTATTCACTTTGTTGTCTATATACATATATGTAGTTGATTAGTGTTTCCCGGTTCTAGTCACAGTCTTAAAGGATAAAAAAATTATTAGCAGAATCACGATTACGATTAGAATGTTGATCTTTCCATTTTATTTATTTTAACTACCTAATTGGGAGCACAATTAACTGTTTTCTCATAGTCTGATCGATTCAAACTAAATTTGTTGCTCAACGACCAATGTTAACCCCGGATCGCAGAGCATTTTTTTTTGATGGACGTTTATTTAATAATTTTTTGAGATGACGTTAAATTTCTGGAGGGGATAATTAGATAAATTTTAGTGTTTTGCATCACTACATCAAACTTTGGTTCAAAGATAAAAGTAGTAACATTTCGTTTTATAATGTTACTTTTTTACGGTAACCCATATGCCTGTTATTATTACATATACCTAGATATACTCTGATGATCACTGGTAAAAAATATGTTTTACTATAAATTTCAAGCGAAATTTACTTTATAACTTCATTAAATTTTTAGAGAGGATAAACAAGTTTAGCTTACTGTTTTACCACCCACATGATAATCATAAAATACAAGTATAATTTCACGGTAATCACTAATCAGTCTATTATAAAACCCCCAAGGAACAGATATTATAGAACCCACATTCCTACAAGTTGTAAAACGTCAAGAAAAATATGAAACTAGAGATTCGTGAAAATATCGAGGCAAGGTGCCCTTGAAACAATGGCGTTTGTATAATTTTAAATCTTCAATCTGTTATCCAAACGTGTGTACAAAGACGGCAACTTTTGAACTACTTTATATTTCAAGTTTCATACAATTTAAACATGATGAAAAACCTCTGATACTTTTTCTTATTTAGATATCTTCATAGAAAATAAAAATAAAAATTTGAATCGATTCACAAAATGCAACTATGAGGCGAAGTTTTATGTGAGACATGGAACAACAGCAAATAACTAATTAAAGTTTCTGCTTTCACTTTATATTGCACTTAAATGTAACTTATAATTCATAGTTTTGTCTAAGAAGAAACTTTGGTTTCAAGAAAATGAATGCCAAATTAAATTAATTAAAAGCACACACATTTGACTGGGTTTTACAGATTCGAAACGTCGAAACTAAGAATTGTTTGGACACCATGGGCCGCAAATCTGGCGAAAATCTAGGCATGACGTATTGCCACAACTTGGGTGGAAATCAAGTGTTTGCGTACACAAAACGTCAACAGGTTATGTCTGACGATAACTGTTTAGACGCAAATCATAAAAACGGCCCTATCAAGTTGGTTAGATGTCACGGGATGGGTGGTAATCAGGCGTGGGCCTACGATGACGTCGTAAGTATCGGTTTAGTTTAATATTTAAGTGTAGAAGCTCTACTCTACCTGCGGCTTCCCCCACTTCTTTAATTTGATTGTTTTATTACAGGAAAAGACGATCAAGCATGTAAATACGGGCAGTTGCCTCCAAAGACCAGACCCTAGTGACATGAATTTGCCACTGTTGAGGCCTTGCAACTATAGTCCGGGTCAGCAGTGGATAATGGAGAGTGACTTCAAGTGGCAAGCGCGAAATCACCACGACGATAGATAGATATGAAATACCATGTTGGCAACGTTATTCCTGACTACTAGTCACTCGACTGAAATTGCATTTACCTAAGAAATATTTATTTTTTTATCGATTTTGTTAACTTTCAGTATTGATTGATTCGACATTCCATTAGGGCCTACTCACGCCGAGGCAGGTAAACCAATTTCAATTTGAATATAAAAAGTGCTTTTCGTTTCCCTCGGCCTGAGGCACTCAAGGCTAACGTTGCCAACTTCTTAGTGATCGTTAAACGATCGTAACTCTTCCTAATTGTAAGACTTTAATAAATCTAAAATGCATATTATACATCTAAAGTTGTTATAACTGCCATTTGTACATATAGCTAAAGACGGGTTTATCCCGAACAATCGACACCTATCACAAATTAGGTTAGGTTTAGAGGATATGAGAGGGGACGCATTTGTTTTACAGGTCTAACAGGGTTGATTTGTACAACGAATAGATTATACAGATCTGTACAGCCGTACCAAGATATTACTAATGACTTCCTTCTTGTAGTCGATAGCTGAAGAATCGTATAGCATATCAAAATGGTGCAAACTGCAATATGACCGTGCGGTATATCAATCTTGCGACGGTTGTTTTTGTTTATTTAGTAATCGATTTTTATGTAGTGATTGCCATGAAATGACTTTTGATTATTGTACATCGATTGTTAATTTATTAAATAATTTTAAGTGAATTTGTAATTAGTAGCAGCTAATTAGTTCATATTGTTAATAAATCTAGGCGATTTTTACTTAACAGTACTGTAACTTTTAATTAGTTAAGTCTTGTATACATATCCACAGTCTACTAAATTTGTTGTTTTTCCAACAGACCGAATTGTTATACATCAACCAAAATTTTATAGGCGTAGGTGGTGGTGCAATCAATAGCTTGTATTACTCTGAACAAAATTACATTTAATAATAAATTATTTCAAATACAACTTTTTGTTTTTTTATATATTTAAAATTCTTAAGTTTATATTTTACGATCTTGTGATGTACTGAATTCTGACAATATATATTCTAAAAGATGGAAGCAACAGTTAGAACCGGAATTTTGTTAGAAAGTAGTCTTAAGTGGATTTACGTCATTAGAAGAATTAGTTTAGGATGGGTTAAATATACCGTCAAGAACCGACGTTGCCAAATTGTGCTGTGCATGTATACTGTACAGTCTTTGCCATTTCTGTTGGAATACCTACCTTTTGTTGTTCCTAAATTCGACATATTCATATTGTTACCGGCTCGGATCGGCGGCAACATCGAGAAGGACACGTGTCTCAGCTCTGATCGCTCTCTTATTCGTGCGGTCGGGCAACACCTTCCACGGCCGCTACTCGCATATCTCAGCGCCCGATTGGCCGCCGCACGGAGAAGAGCTGAATCATTGATTAAATCCATAACGACATACGTCCGTTAACTCTTTTCGCAGTACTCGTTTCGAAATTAAAGACTCGGCTTCCTACGGTCGCCTCGTTCTGAAACATCTCATCCGTACTGTAAAATTTGAGTTACCGGACCGTATTTATAATAACGTTATTTACTATTTACGTTTTCATTATCACTAACAAGTATTTAAAATAACAAGTAATAATTTGTTTGTATTATTTATTCATTATAATAATCCCATTTATTTATCACAAACTTTTAAACGAAATAAAATCTAACTGACTAGAAAAAACGGCAGAGTTGTGTTAGGCTTATCTGGCAACGTTGTAAATTATCTAAATGCTTACTATGAGATTTTTACACATTTTTTTCGTCGCCCTCAATTGAGTGGTAGATTTACCATCTGTATTGTTGTTGTTATGTGGGTTGCCAATCCACAGGATTGGGGTCCAAGCTATTCGAGGGCGATTGACGGCAAATGTTGGCGCGCCATCTCTTGTTCGCCGGCCTTTGGTCTGTTCGCTCCAAACAATAGCACGGGTCTATCTGTATGTATTTAATCAATGGCTGAATCCAGGCAGCCGATTGGCTGGTACGACTCGCGACAGCAACCGCGACTTTTTTCGCGTCTTCTTCCTCCGGTAACAATATTCAAGCAATTATTTAATTAAAAGTCGTTCTCAATCAAACGAAATCTGTTACAAATTGCTAAATTTTAAGAAAAATCCACAGGCGGTGTTTTAATAGAAATGTCAAATGGCAAAGGTAATACAATACTGTCAACCATAGATATTGTAGATAATTAAAGCATGTTCAGTGGGAAAAGTCATCAAGTGGTCTTTGCTTTTTTGACAGAAAGAAAAACATATGTGTTTTATCAATCCATACTGTTTTGACACTTCCGCGTAGTCAGTTTGTTGTCATCGACTAAATTTTAGGTTTATTGGACATATGATTCGTAATGTTTACAAAAAATTAAAACCAATTTGTTGAGTTAAAACATGAAACGTAAACACAGGGTGTCACAGCTAAAACTGGCTAAGTATTTTGAGAACGAATAGAGATATCGAAATTGTCGTACCCCGGTTCAAATTAAAAAAGGGCGCCGCGCAAGAAGAGAAGAAGCTGGCCCTTGAGCAGGGGTTGGAGAAAGAGTGACGAAGACCGGGTGGATAGAATGTCGTTTACAGAATTTTAGTATCTATTTATATCCGTTCTCATTAGGTCTCCGAATTTTAGCTGAAGCAGCCTGTATATTGAATATGTTTGCATTTATTTTTTATTCAAAGCACAAAAAATACGAGTTATAGTAATTTGTAATTAAATCAACTAAGTTTGAAGTGTTTCTTTATACTATTTTGACGGTATTTCAAACGAAGAAAATTGCTTTCGAGGTAATATTAGATTGTAGCGTATGATTTTTTTTAATTTGACGTAAGGAGCGGCTGTGGAAACAAAAAATGTGAAAGACGTTGTAGTGACCGAATTTTTAATTAATTAACAGCGGCGCGAAATCACATTTGAATAATTTGAATTTGAAAAAAAAAGAATTCAAATCATAGATCGTTAAACATAGGCAACCAGGTGCACGTTAACGCTTGCTGGATAGTCGGACAATTTAGCGCTAGGGGTTTTTAGTTAGAGGGTTGGTAGAGACCGAATGCATGGCGGAGTGTCAGTCTGAATGTGTTTGTGTGAGTGTAATCACGTGGTAAGAGCTAGTTTAAATTAGTTGGTTTGGTAGTTAATAAAATGGGAGGAAACCTTTGTTTAACTACAAACAATCATAACCGACGTCACCCTGTTGTCCCCAACCCGCGCGGTTAATTCTTGCGGCCTTTTAATCGAAAAATTGCGGACTTCCGTTCAACGCGAAACACGTGCTGTAAATTTGTTTTATTGTTTGTACATTCACCAATCAAGAATCAAGTTAGTTTTTCTTAATCGTCAGCTAGTGCAAACACAGTTTGACAATCAGGATTATTTAAATAAACCACGTGCTAGAAGATTTCATGAACTTCACTTAGTCAGGAAAACACCTTGTCGTTTAATTAGGAATAGGTTTCTGGATGCATATACATAAGTGTTACATTATAACACGTCTAAATTCTTCACATAAGATTGCTAATAGCTCATTTACGGTAGTAAAACAAGTTCATTATACTGCGAACTGGCGGGAGGGGTTTAAAATGTTTTCTTCCCTTTGGTGGTTATCATCGTTATCATGATTAATTCATCGGGGCATGCCTCACAACGCCACAGATTGATTAATTCATCAAGGCATGCCATCAAAACGCCACAGACTGATTAATTCATCAAGGCATGCCATCACAACGCTACGGATGGATTAATTTATCAAGGCATGTCCTCCCAACGCTACAGATTGATTACATCACCGAAACGCTTTTTCCTCGCAACGATTTTAAAATTTTCATCACCGAGACGCTTTTCCCTCGGAGCGATGATTGGATATTTTTGTGTTTGTTTATTATGTGTTTTGTTGAGAGGGATAACCAGTTCGCGGTATTTTAAACTCTCAAAATAAATTGTTTTTTTTTTTTTTGAAGTAACCAATTTGTTTGGACCGTTAATAAAGTATGGCAATTATTAATCTTCTGTAAATTTTGTTAACTCTGCAATTTTCTACCTCATACAATATTTCTTTAATCTCACAATTTTAACCTCAGTAATTTTATTTGTTGTATAATTTTAATTGAACGTAGATTTCATGTTCTACAGTTTTATCCTCACATAATCTTTTAATTTGTACAAGTTTATTACACACCAGATCTTCTGTTTGATAAATCTTTGCTGAATTCTGTTTTGTAAATACTTTGCTGATGAATGTTTCTATCATATAAATTATTTGATGTCCAACTTTAATTTCACATAAGAATTATTTGTTGTTTAAAATTTCACAAGATTGTATGGTGAATCTAAATGTTGTTTATTGCTCTTTGAAACTTTAACACTTGTTCAGTTGTTAATATCAGAGTTATAAGAGATTGAATATTTTAAAATGGAATTGATGTTAAATGACACAGAAAACGTTGCAGAAGCGAAGTTCGGTTCCTAGTCGAGCTGGCGAGATTTATCGTGTCACCTGTACAAGTCCACAGGTTTGGATAGATTCAGGGGCGACCGCCGATGTTGTAAATTTCTCGGCTTCTACCCATAGCCGTGAGCGGGTCTGGCGACCGTAATGGCCTAGTTCGCACAGCATGATCGTAATGGGGGTGCGTGCGGGTAGGCTTTGCGATAAATAGAATCATCGTCGTGGGGGGAGAACAGCTCCAGACCGGTAGCCCCAAACTCCGCTTATGCTACAACGCCCCAGGGGTACTTTTGTTGTGCTCCTGTCAACTGCCGTAACTTAAAAAAAAAAGATCTGCCGCCACACGCCTGTAATAACTTGTGTATTTGCATCCAGTTACTTGATTCAGTTTTGCCTTGTTTTATTAAATTTGTGATATTCAAATATTTCGATTGACTCCAAACAGATGTATAGGATTTTCCGTTTGTTCGTTTTTCATATGTGTATGTCTGTCAATTCGCGAGTGTTTTCTTTCATATATCTTAAGGTCTTTGAAATGTAATATTTCGGTGAATAAAACCCCAGGGGGTTTTTGGGAATGAAGACCGATGAGGCCGTGGCCCTGCGGAGTCACCAGAAGGGTACGCTGAGTCACTTTCGCTCTTCGTTTCTTTTCCTCCTAAGGAAGGATTTCGACCACACAACGTAGGTTCCTATTTGTTAGACGATCACAGCCAAGGCCAAACTTTGAATTTTTAAATTTTTCGCGGGCCTTTCAAACTTTTTCAAGGTCAATTTGAAGGCGGGAAGTTTGGGTTACCACAGCACAAAAAAATACGAGTTATGGTAATTTGTAATTAAATCAACTAAGTTTGAAGTGTTTCTTTATACAAGTTTGACGGTATTTCAAATGAAGAAAATTGCTTTCGAAGTAATATTAGATTGTGGTGTATGATATTTTTAAATTTGACGTAAGGAGCGGCTCTGGAAACAGAAAATGGGAAAGACGTAGGGCGCATGGTACAAGAAGGTAGGGCGTAGTTTAATTATTATTTATAATATAGTTGTCATGTCTTTGGCACTAATTATTTGTATAAACGTCACTGCCATTGCCAGAAATTGAGGTTAAACTAACAAAATTACGCCTTGACTACGGCCTCCGTATTTTACATTCATCCAGAACCTTCCCTTATGTCTAATTTAAAAAAATTATATGCATTCATGATCCTTTCAATTTTTTCAAAGTATTGTTGGTTGCATATGCCATTTATTTTAAAGTGTGACGTACAATTGAACGCTAAAGTTTTGATTCCATCAGGGTATTTCCAAGGCGGGAATTTTAGGACAGGCCCAATCTAAGATGCAAGTAAATATATATTTCAGCTAAATTCTTATTATGAATTAGTTTTAACTTGGAAACTGATTGGTTGCATGAAAAACACAGTGCTCGCCACATTATTAACACGAAATCGTGATTGGTTTTCGAAAATGTAAATAAATTTAATGTGTTAGAAAATTATTTAGCCAAACCATGTACTTACATAAATAAAAATTCGGTAAATTCACATGTTCAAATATCTGTCTGATGGTCACCCCAAATTGTCTATATCCAGAAATAAATACTCTGCTTTCTATAGAAGAATTTCTTTGTCCAAAATCTTTAGGGAGATTTGGTTTTTTTTTTAAATACATGGAAGTTTGGAATTAAGCATTATCAAGAAACAATAAAATTTGAACTTGCCTTTTGTCTGAAAGAGTTTATTTCCCAAAGTGGTATCTCCAGGAAAACGCATTATTTAAAATCAAACTAATCGAAATACATAGATTTTATTAGTAGTTTTACAAAAATTGAGATAAAATCTTAAAATGACCTATATAGTTATTATTTATACAATCTAGGAGTATGTATTCATACTGTTGCGGTGACCGAATTTGAAGCAAATTTTCTCGCTGAAATTAATTAACAGTGGCGCAAAATCACATTTGAATAATTTGCATCTGAGAAAAAAAATGCAATTAAAAAAAAATCGTTAAATATAGGCAACCATGTGCACGTCAGCGCTTTGTGGGTAGTTGGT
The DNA here is from genome assembly GCA_022388445.1 of Zophobas atratus. NCBI lineage: Eukaryota > Metazoa > Arthropoda > Insecta > Coleoptera > Tenebrionidae > Zophobas > Zophobas atratus. Next base: position 34,980,529 of record CM039448.1, read on the forward strand.
AGCTCGCTAGGGGATGTTTTAGTTAGAGGGCGGTAGAGTAGACAAGATAGTGGCATGGGGAAGCATGGCGAAAGCGTCAGGATTAAATTAGTTGGCTTGTTAGTTAATAAAAGTGAGAAAGCCTTATACGTGCAGCTAATTCTTACGGCTTTTTAATCGGAAAAGTGCTAATTTTCGACCGACGCTACAGAATTGAGGTAAATAACACCGAAATACGTGGCAGAAGCGGAGTGCGCGGTTCCTAGTCGAGCTGGCGACATTTTTCGCGCCACCTACACAAAAGATGCAGGTTAGAATAGAGTCAGGGGAATGGTCTGGATGCCGTGACGCTGTCAGCTTATTTATAGCTGTGATTTCCAACTACGACATTGCGACCGTAACGGTACCGTAGCGCGGTACGTCTCTTCATTAGACGGGGTGCTGGGCGGTAGGCTTGCTATTGATAGAATCACCTTTGTTGACTGCCATAATTTTAAATTTTTCGTCACACGTCTGTAATAAGTTGTGTATTTGCATCCAGTTACTTTAATTCAGACTTTGCTTTGTTTTTATTAAATTTGTGACTTTCAAATATTGTCTTTGCCATTTCTATAGACCTTTTGCACGATTAATAAGATGGCCACCAATCCAGTGGTATCCATCAAGTGAAAAAAGTTGTAATATTTGTCAGCACTCAAATTTAAGTTGGCTACAACAAAACTTTTAATCAAGCGCCAAATTTGATTGCTGGATTTCCCCTTTGGATGGCAATACTGATACATTACTTTAGGAATGATTTTGGTAGCAGTAGACTCGGCATCTTCACTTCAGGAACCCATTTTGTTCTTGATACAACATTTTGTTTTGAAATTTGTCCCAAAACATTCATGACGCACATTAATGCCAATTTCTGATAAATTTTATTATACCAAAATTAAATTAATAATGTGTTTTTTCATATTTCTGTGAATTTTCTCAAATGACTTTTTGAATAAAGCAATAAATAATAAAATTGTCATAAAAGAACAGTTTTTTTTTTTTATTTAAACAACTACGGAAAACAACGATAAAATTTTAACCAATAAACAAAGCACTTAAACCAATCTTGATTGAACTCGATAATAAAACCGTGAAACCACAACTAAATATAACAAATTTTCAAAGTGACGACCACCGTTTCTCACACATGCTTCCTCGCACGTCGAATTAAAGATGTCCATGTTCTGTTTATTTATAATCTGTGCAGAAACATCTTCAACACTATTGATATGAGTTTGGTAGACAAACAGTTTCATGTAACCCTACAAAATAAATCACAAGGATTGAGATCGAGGGAACGAAGTGCCCACAATACTGATCCATTATGCATAGGCTTCGGATCTTAAGTTTTTTTGTCTTTTTATATCTACTTCAGGCATTGCAGCAAAATTTATATATTTATCCGAATTTAAAAAATTCTGTTTATTTAACGCCCATTTATTACTACCTAAAATGCCTAATTTACCGTTAGAGACGTAAAGTCTTAATTAAACGACCTAATTTTAAATTTTAAAAGGCTTAAAATAGGATTCCACGACCAACGAAGCGGACGTGCTTGCCCAATAGAGATTTTCCATGAATTCATTGCTTTGGCTGGCAGATTGTTTAAAAATGGGTTGTAAACAACGCCCTTGAGTTTAATCGTACGGGTTAGCGTCGCCAACTGACAACGCTGGCCTGCATTTCATTTAGACTATATCCGGAAGGAGGTGAATCTCTGAAAAAGCATTTTATTTTAGAAGTTTATTGTTAGTGATACTGAGTGTCTTTGCATATTAGTGAGTGTGCTGGGGCCGGTTTTGATTTTTGTACATACAGTAAAGAATCCTCAAAATGCCTAAGGGAAAATCATCCATGAAAGATAAAATCAAATTATGGTTAGGGAAGAATTTGGACACTAATTTTCAATTTCCTTCTTCAACCAAAGACAATGAGTTATTCTACGAGGTGTGTGGAAAAGTTGTAAGTAAACATTTACAATACTGAAGCTTGAATTATGTTCACATTTTTGTTTCCTAGTTTAAGTGCGAAAAAAAATCACACTTTGAACGACAGTACAGTGGCGATGCACATAAAAAGAGCGAGAATAAATCCAGTAAACTGACTTTATTAAACATTAGTTGCGACAATGATTTTACGCAATTTTGCACCGATTTATGTAGGGCATTTACCGCAGCAAATATTCCATGGAATAAAGTTAGTTGTCCTGAGTTTAAAAATTTTATGCATAAATATACAGGAAGGCATTTACCCTCAGAAAGCACTCTGAGAAAAAATTATTTACCAAAATATTACGATATGGTGAGCACTAGAATTTCTATTTAAAAACTGTTTAACATAAATTTTATAATTTACAGGTAATTAAACAAATTAGAACTTCTATTGGCAATAATGATATATGGATTGGCGTCGATGAGACGACGGACTAATAGGAAGATACATAGCCCATTTAGTAATTGGAAAGTTATCTTCTGAAGAAGCTGGCCGTCCATTTCTACCAGCTTTGAAGCAGCTTGATAAAACTAATAGCAACACAATCTCGAGATTTATAAACGAATCCTTGATAATTTTAAGCATTGAAATTATTATAATTTATTTAATTGTTAATGTGGAGCTTTATTGTGGTCAGAAGGAACTGAACACAAAAAAGTTAAATGGTTTGTATCAGATGGTGCTTTATACATGATCATAACTGGTACTAATTTGAAGGTGTCTTATGAAAATATAACACACTTAACATGTATGGCACATGGGTTACATTTAGTGTCAGAAACAATTAGACTGAATTATCCAGATGTCAATGGGATAATTAGCAACAGTTTACCAAATACACCTCTCCCACCTGAACCTGTATTAACCAGGTGGAGTACTTGGATTCAAACAGCATTGTTTTATGCAGAACACTTTGATGTTTTAAAACAAGGCAGTAAATATATAATGGTTTTTTACTATCATTCTTATATTGAATATTTTTAGGTTGTAATGTCATTTGAAGCCAGACATGCACAAAGCATTAAAAAAGCTCAAGAATTCCTGAATAAAGTAAACGTTAAAAATGAACTCTTGTACATTAAAACTCACTTTAAAATTATTATTGCTGATGCAATAGAACAATTAGAAAATATAGGTTTCAAATTAAACCAAAGCATGGAAATTGTAGAAAAAGTGTATACATATTTAAAAAACACACCAGGAAAGGTGAGAGAAATGGCGTTCCAAAAATTATGTTCTCTATTAAAAAAGAATCCAGGATACGATTTTATATGTTCAGTAAATAAGGTAATTTGCGGTAATGGAAATGCTACCGACAATACATACATAAATGAAAACGTAGATTGTTCAATATTTAATTTTGCACGATTGCACCCATCACTTCTTGTGATGTGGAACGCACGTTTTTAAAACTTAAACGTGTTTTAAGGGATCAAAGGTGTAAATTTACAATCGAAAATTTAGAGAAATATATAGTCTGCTTTTGTAACTCATTTTAAATACCTGAATTAATATTTTATTTTTTGTTAACTGCGACTTGCTTTAATTTGATCACTATTTTTTTGCGATAACTTAGAATTAGTGGACGTAACTATAGATCGTTTATTTATTTAATCATTTTTTTGTTTGTTACACAAAATATTTGTTTCTATAATGTTTTTTTTAAATAGATATTTTTTTAATCTATGCTTTTTCGTTGTGCAAATATTTTTTCTCCAGGTTTTAACCTAAACTAAGATTTTTATAACCTAATTCGTCAATTTTGGGACCTAAAAATGTCTCCTTTTATTCATTTTTTAACGACCCAAAATCCGACGCCTACTCACTATTCAGTAACAATAGTAATTCATTAACTAATTTCTTGAGAAATATTGTGCTAAACTCGTTTTAGAATTTAACTCACTGCTGGGTTAATCTTCTCTTTGTGGGGTATAATAATCCCAGCAGGTTAGGTAAACGATTCGTAGAGAAAAACAAAACAATATTTTTGAGTATTTGGGTTGAAAGTAATTGCAAAGACTAATTGTAAAAGTGCCTCAATTACTCAAAAAAAGCGATTACTCATTATTTGGATAGGAATTGAATAACAGTAATGAATTACTTGTAATTGAATTACTTCCAACCACTGATTTCTTATTATTATTATAGTCTCTTATACTATAAATTATGAAAAATATATAAAAATGTGAACCTATTGTGGGTGTATGATTTAATTTGACAAAATAATTGTGTATGCAGAAAATCGTGGGAATGAAAGTACCGGAAACGTTCGATTTGTTTTAATAAACTGAAAATACGTAAATTATTTATATCGAATAAATTTTGGATTTTGTGCATTTTTACATACATGAAGAAGAGAAGACGTTTCGATGACATTCAAAACTCGTGGCAGACGCTTTTAAATTTGAAAAAAACTCGTTACGCAAATAAAAATTCTTTCAAAATTTTGTGTAGCAATTTTATTGAAATAAAATAGAAAAGTGAACAAAACCAAAATCACCAAGATCATGGTTACGGGAGGGATGACTCTGATCAGTAGAGAGCGGATTTATAAGCACAAAAAAAATTAAGAATAAGCGCTTAAATAAGCACATTTTCAATAAAAAAGTTTTATTTTAAGCAAAAATGCATTAAATAAGCATAACACTTTCATTAAAAAAGTTTTATTTTAAGCAAAAAAGCATTAAAAACATAATCATATTACAAATCAAAGAACACTTCTTAGAACTTTGGATAAAATATTATTACAATAATCCTAGACTTTATATTTTACACACGTATTTCAGTTTTCTTTAAAACAATTTATGATTGTAATATGTTCCAAGTTATCCACTGTAAAATTTTTTCGCCGATCATTTACAATGTGTTTAAAATTGGAGAATGTGCGTTCAACATCCACACTTGTTGTTGTTGGCGCAAATTTGAATTTTGCAACTAATCTTGAATCTAACTCAAAATTTTCCACCTTCTGGCCTTGTAAAACACGAGCAACGTCGGAAAGAACATCGAAACCTGCATTTTTATTTAACACTTCGTCAAGTTTTTGAGATTCTCTAGTACCAATATCACCCCTTACTGCGTTTGCTTGTTGTTTAAATTCTTTCACTAAGTTTATGGCATCTACCAACAACATGTTGGGTTTTTCTAACTTTTCTATTACCTCACATACGAATTGATAATTGCTTCTTAGAAAAGCTAGATCTTGTCGCAAATCTTTGTTTTCCAAAATATTTATGCAATATTTAATCGATTGAGAAGAATCTTCGCTAAACTCCGTAACTACTTCCTCAAATTCTTTGATATATTTGTAATAATAAAATGTGGCCTGTAACCATGTTCGCCACCTCGTTATAATCGGCTCTGGGGACAATGGTATGTTTGGAAATTTTTCCTTAAAATGTTGCACTCTTAGTGGGGCTTTAACAAAAATCTTTTTACCATTTGCCACTAATTTATTAACAGTAGGAAACTGCAAACGTATTCCTTCAGCCACTCTGTTTAAACCGTGGGCAATGCAAGTAGAGTGAATTAAATTGGGGTACAATATTTTTAGATTATTCCCTGCTTTCAACATATAACGAGCTGCATCCGAGATCATCAATAAAATTTTATTCGCCGGTACGGCATTAATTTGGCAAAAATAGTGACGCAAGACTGTCATTTACAAATCTGGTAATCGTATTGCCATTTGTTTTATCTAACATTTTCAAACTTACTACATACCCTCGACTCGGGAGATTTTCATTTAAGATTCCAACAATTAAACTTGCCACGTATCTTCCACAACTATCGGTTGTTTCATCGACAGCGAACCATAAATAATAATTATCTCCAATGCGATGTTTAATTTCGTTGCAAACTTGCTGAAACACTGGGTCTACATAATTTTTTCGAAGAGTACTTTCAACCGGAATATGTCGATTGCAGTGTTTTTCAAGGAATTCTTGAAGAGCGCCTTTCTCCAATTTTTTTAAAGGTATATTGGACTGGATCATCATTTTACATAAATCGAAATTAAACTGAAACTGCTCATCTTTTGTGGAAGTAGATGCAACAGATTCATGTATGGTCTGCTGTTTAATTTTAGAAACTTCAAAGATTTTCTTCCTTTCTACATGAAGAGTCGCTCTGACATGTTGCGTCACGTTATATTTTTTATCACTTTGAATCTAAAACAACATACATATACAGGATTAACAAAGGAAAAGAGATAAAAAAAAATAGTGGGCTTACGGTTTTCACACAAGCTCTGCAGAATATTTTGTGGTTTTCTAATTTTAATTCTGGAAAATCTCTTATCCACTCATCCGGCGTCGATTTTACTTTCGGCATTCTTTTAAAATATTAGTAATATTACCAAAAAGAACTCAACATGTAACAAGGGAGAACCACGTATAACACTGTACTACGACAGATGCGATAGACTGATCGTTGTGAAATAAACGGTTCACTTACTTAAAAGTTTCCGTTAGAAAAATTTTAAGGTAGGTAGTTGGGTACAATAATCCTTTTTTCTAGAAAATCTTCAACGGTCTTGCCGCAAAATGCCGAAAAAGAACATCTGGTTAAAAGCTTTAATTCATTATCAACGGAAGTAAGGATTTAAAGTCATAAAATCTATGGAGTATTTTTCCAATCCTATAATAAAATTTTATTACCCAAACGACCGGAACCTATTCACAGAAAGGGTCTTGAGTAAGTGTACTTCAATGGTCAAGTCTAGGTAAAATGCATACGATACGATACGGCTATATAACAAGTATTTGTCATCCCGACAAGGCCGGTATTTGAACAAAATATGCATTAAAACTCATATTCGTCGAAAAAAGCATGAAATAAGCATATAAGTTTTAATATGCATAAAATTGAAAAAAAAGCAAATAAGCATAAAAAAAATGTGTCAAATGACTCCAAATTGTATCATAGTTACAGATATAAAAAAGTTTTGAAGTGCTTACATTTTTCACAAAAAGCATTAAACCTAGAAATGCGCTCTCTGCTGATCAGTTTTCAGTATTGCGTTGTAGTGCGAGATTTACGAGCTCAACACATATTCATTCTTACGGTGCAAGGCTGTTACATAATTGACCGTATCATCCATCACTTGTCTCGTGGCCTGCCAGCCCGGAAGATCAACTCGTTTCACGGAGAAGTGGCTATTCCAGGGGAAACAAAATAAAAAGTTTTCAGAGACATCCTTGAGCTAAAATCACCCTGCTAACGTTGCCGCAATTGACCGATGCACTTCAATTGATTCATTTAATCCATTTTTTATTCAAAAGTTCTAAAATTCATTAAGCTGCACTCCTGAAGTTCTGATCGTTAAATCAATTATTGAAACTGCAAAGCTAATAAATTTGTTATGCTATACTGTATCAAGATCTTGAAACAACAAGGAATTTACATACGGTGTTGAATTATGCATGAATTCAAGTTACTGGTTACGCCAGCAAGTTTATGTAGTGAACCAATTACTTATAAAGTACGTGCGAAAATAAACGCAACAGACAAATATGAAAATGCGGTTCTGGTGCGCATTTCAGCATTAACATCTCCAAATTCAGCTGGTCGAAAAAAAAACATGCACAAATTAGATCCACATCTTTCCAGTTCACGAGATTATTAATATAACAGATGAAATTTTCAAGGTTCTTTGAAAATGGAACAACGTTTAAAATTAAAAATTACCATAAATGAACTATTATTAACAATCTCGAGTGAGTAGCTATGAAATGTGATATAACGTAATAATTTAAACAAAAACATCCAGAAACTTTAACAAACAAAAACTTAAAGCCTGTGTAACTGGATGTCTTTCTCACGGGCTTTATACAAACATTTATAGGAGTATCGTCAAAAAAATTGTTTTGGAATCACGAACAGTTAAGACTCGTAAAATGAAGTGTGGATGGATAAACAATAAAAGAAAGTTAACACGTTTCACACATTTCACTATAAATCCATTAATTAGTCGTGTTACGTGTTACATTAAATTATAATGTAATCATTTTTGTTTAAATAATTGTCTCTTTTTGAAATTTTAAACTAAATTTAACTTACCCCTATTTTCACCACATGTTTACGCTAGCAGTGTTACCTACTCAAAAAGACCTAACTCGAGTGACTCTAATTTTCTATCAACCTTATAAATATTCTTAAAAGATTCATGATTATTTTCCGCTTCAATAAAATTCCCTTTTTACCTCCCGAACGTAGGTCTCCCTTTTCCGTCCGCGTGTCTGTCTGTCTGTCCGCCGTCCGTGTGAATTTTTGTTAGACAGATAATCTCCGAAACTACCAAGCCGATTGTTGTAAAATTTTAAATCTGTGATATGAATAATACATATATAGATAGTGAAACGCTAACCCAAATTTTGTCTAATCATCCCTATCAACAATGTGCATCCTAAATGGGTTTTAAATTGTATAAAACAACATTAGTCCTACACCTGGAGTTAACGAATCCCTGTTGAATTTTTACCGGAAACATCCACGTTTTTGGAGAAAAAGTCAAAATTATGTAACAACATTGTGCGATATAATTTTGAAGCCACCTGCTTTGGAATCTTGCAGACGTTTTAAAAATTTTCGTAAGCATGGTAAGTTTTTAATTAAAATATATTTGTTGATCAACTTGGAGGGTTTGGACGTTGGTTCAAAATTTTTCCAAATAAATCTTACCTAAAATGTGGAAGATATGAGTTGAGAGAGCTAAAGAAGTATTGTAACCTATGTAATATGATTTTTGTTTTCTGATAACCTCTACAAAATAAAAATAAGTAGCGTAAATCACACTCCCGCAGTTTTTATGACTTGCATTTATTAATTCATCAAATTTTCATTTTTTCGTTTTTCAATTTTTTGATTTGCAATTTTTCGAGTTTTCAAGTTTAAACTTTTCAGTTTTTCAACTTCCGAATTTTTCAAATTTTAGATTTTGCAATTTTTTGATTTATAATTTTTTCGCTTCGGTTTTTTATTTTCTTCATTTTTTCAATTATTCAAATTTTTTAATTTTTTGCTTATAATTTTTTTATTTTTTCAAATTTTAGATTTTGCAATTTTTCGATTTATAATTTTTTCGCTTCAGTTTTTTTTTTCTTTATTTTTTCAATTATTCAATTTTTTTAATTATTTGCTTATAATTTTTTTGTTTTTTCAATTTTTAGATTTTGCAAATTTTCAATTCTATATCTTCATTTTTCATTTCTTCCAATTTTCGATTTCCAATTCTTAGTTTCGGCTTTTATTTTCTTCATTTTTACAATTGTTCGATTTTTCGATGTTCAGATTCTTTAATTTTTGGTTTTTCAATTTCAATTTTTTCAGTTTTTCATTTCTTCAGTGTTAAGACATGCAATTCTTCGAGTTTTTATTTTAAAATTTTTCAGTTTTTCGATTTTCCAACTTTTCATATATTTCAATTTTTTAATTTGTAATTTCAAAATCTAAAAATTGAGAAATTTTACATTGGAAAAAAGACATTTTTTTTTATTTTTTAATGTTTCGATTTTTCATTGTTTCATTTGTTTCATTTTTCGATTTGCAGTTTCTCGTTTCACATTTTTATTTTCTTTATTTTTTAAATTTTTTGAGTTTTAATGTTCTATTAAATCAGAACATTGAAAAACCGAAAAATTGAAAAAATTGAAAAACGAAAAATGGAACAAATGAAAAACTGATAAATTAAAATAAATCTTTTTTACACTGAAAATTCTTCAATTTTTAGATTTTTTTCATTTTTCGTTTTTTCAATTTTAGATTTTTCAGTTTTTCGATTTTTCGACTTTTCATTTTTTTAATTTTGGTTTGAAATTTTTGTAGTTTTCATTTTGAATATGTTGTAATTTTTAAATTTTTTCAGTTTTACATTTTCAGAATTATTCCATTTTTCGACTATTGGATTTTAAAACGTTTTCATATATTCGATTTTTCAATTTTTAATTTTTCAATTTTTCCATCTTTTACTGCTACAGCTTTTCGACTTTCCAGTTTTGACGATTTTATAATTTTTCGATTTTAGAATTTTTGGTTATACCCATTTTTTGATTTGGTTTGTATTTTCCTCATCTACAATTTTTTGGATTCATTAATTTTTTCAATTTTGAAGTTTCTCGATTTTTAGTTTTTCAGTACTGTGAAGTTTTTTCAATGTTTCGATTTTTTAACTTCGCGAACAAAAAATTTGGAAAAATTGCAAAATTGTAAAAACGAAAAAAAAATAAAAAACGAAAAAGTATAAAGTGGATGCTTTGAAAAATCTAAAAATTGGAAATCAAGAACTGAAAAAATTGAAGAAGCAAAAAATTAAAAAACCGAAACATTAAAAACTGAGAAACTTCAAAATCGAAAAAGTGCAAAATTGAAAAAACGAAATTTTGTAAAATCCAAATATGTATTGAGAATTAAAGATCGGAAAATTGGATAAAAAAGAAATCCAAAAACTGTAAAATTGAATAATTTAAAAATTGGAAAACCGAAAAATTGTGATATAAAAATGAAAAACTGAAGTATAGAAAAGTGAAAAATTAAAAAAAAATCTTTTTTCAATGTGAAATTTCTCACTTTGTCGATTTTTTATTTTTTCGACTTTTTGACTCTCCGATTTTTCTATTTTTTAATTTTGGAATTTTTCGGTTTTCGATTCTTCAGTTTTTCTATTTATCGATCGATCAATTTTTCGATATTTGAAATTTTGGATTTTTAAATTTTTTTATTCTTCAATTTTTTGATATCTTAAGTTTTCTTATTTTTGAAATTTTAGATTTTTGAATTTTGTTCTATTTCGATTTCTCGATTTTTGGATTTTCCAATTATTCCATGATTCGATTTCATTGTTTTTCGATTTTTAGACTTTTCGGCTTTTCTATAGTTTGAATTGATTTTTTAATTTTTCGATTTATCGATCGATTTCGATATATGAGTTTTGGGATTTTTCAATTTTCCGATTCTTCAATTTTTTGATATTTTAATTTTTTTATTTCTTAAATTTTATATTTGTGGATTTCTCGATTTCTCGCTTTTTTGATTTTTTCAGTATATCGATTTTTCAATTTTTCTTTTTGTAAATTTACATTTTTTGAAAAAACGAAATTTTGTAAAATCGAAATATGTATTGAGAATTAAAGATTGGAAAATCGGATAAATGAAAATTCCAAAAACTGTAAAATTGAATAATTTAAAAATTGGAAAACCAAAAAATTAAAAAATCAAAAATTGAAAATTTGAAAAATTGAATAAACGAAAAATTGTGATAAAAAATCGAGAATGAACATTAAAAATCGGGAAATTGAAAAATAAATCAGAACTTGAAAATTGAGAAACGAAAATAATATCGAAAGAAATGATGAAAAAAATAATGATATATCGAAAAATTGAAAAATTAAAAAGAATCTTTTTTTCAATGTGAAGTTTCTCACAATTTTTAGATTTTTTTCATTGTTCATTTACTCAATTTTAGATTTTTCAGTTTTTCGATTTTTCGACTTTTCATTTCTTCAATTTTTGATTGGAAATTTTTGTAGCTTTCAATTTAAGTATGTTATAATTTAAAATTTTTTTCAATTTTTCGATTTTCCAATTTCAGATTTAACCCATTTTTCGATTATTGGATTTTAAAACTTTTTCATGTGTTCCATTTATGAAATGAATATGAAAAAACGAAAAAGTATAAAGTAGAAGCTTTGAAAAATCTAAAAATTGGAAATCAAGAATTTAAAAAATTGAAGAAACAAAAATTAAAAAATCGAAAGATTAAAAAATGAGAGAAACTTAAAAATCGAAAAAGTGCAAAATCGAAAAAACGAAATTTTGTAAAATCGAAATATATACGTATTGAAAATTAAAGATCGGAAAATCGGATAAATGAGAAATCGAAAAACTTCAAAATTGAATAATTTAAAAATTGGAAAACCGAAAAAATTGGAAATTTGAAAATTTGAATAAACGAAAAATTGTGATATAAAATCGAAAAAAGGAAAATTAAAAAATCGGGAAAATGAAAAATAAAAAATCAAGAACTTGAAAAATTGAGGAAACGAAAAATTAATAAAATCTTTTCTCAATGTGAAATTTCTCAATTTTTCGATTTTTCAATGTTTAGATTTTTTACTGTTCGTTTCTCAGTTATAGATTTTTCAATTTTTCGATTTTTCGACTTTCATTTCTTCAATTTTTTATTGGAAATTTTTGTAGCTTTCAATTTGAGTATGTTATAATTTAAAAAATTTTTCAATTTTTCGATTTTCCAATTTCAAATTCCCATTTTTCGATTATTGGGTTTTAAAACTTTTTCATGTGTTCCATTTATGAAATGAATATGAAAAAACGAAAAAGTATAAAGTAGAAGCTTTGAAAAATCTAAAAATTGGAAATCAAGAATTTAAAAAATTAAAGAAACAATTATTGTAGTTTTTGTCTTTATTTTACTCTGTAACAGCTTTATTGGCGTTAATAAATGCAATTATTATTATTAAAATTAAAAAATCGAAAGATTAAAAACTGAGAGAAACTTAAAAATCGAAAAAGTGCAAAATCGAAAAAACGAAATTTTGTAAAATCGAAATATATACGTATTGAAAATTAAAGATCGGAAAATCGGATAAATGAGAAATCGAAAAACTTCAAAATTGAATAATTTAAAAATTGGAAAACCGAAAAATTGAAAATTTGAAAATTTGAATAAACGAAAAATTGTGATATGAAATCGAGAAAATGAAAATTAAAAAATCGGGAAAATGAAAAATAAAAAATCAAGAACTTGAAAAATTGAGGAAACGAAAAATTAAAGAAAAAATTTTTTCTCAATGTGAAATTTCTCAATTTTTCGATTTTTCAATGTTTAGATTTTTTTATTGTTCGTTTCTCAATTATAGATTTTTCAATTTTTCGATTCTTCGACTTTCATTTCTTCAATTTTTTATTGGAAAGTTTTGTAGTTTTCATTTTGAATATGTTATAATTTTAAAAATCTTTCAATTTTTCGATTTTCCAGGATCAGAGTATTCCATTTTCCGATTATTGGATTTTAAAACTTTTTCATGTGTTCGATTTTTCAATTTTTGATCTATTACTGTTACAGCTTTTCGACTTTACAGTTTTGACGATGTTATAATTTTTCGATTTTAGAATTTTTGGCTATACCGATTTTTTCAGTACTTTGATTTGCAATTTTTCGATTTTGCATACTTTCGTTTTTAAATTTTTCGATTATTCAACTTCGCGAACAAAAAATATGGAAAAATTGCAAAATTGTAAAATTGAACGAAAAACTGAACAAACGAAAAAGTATAAAATGGAAGCTTTGAAAAATCTAAAAATTGGAAATCAACTGAAAAAATTGAAGAAGCAAAAAATTAAAAAACATTAAAAACTGCGAAACCTAAAAATCGAAAAGTGCAAAAATCGAAAAAACGAAATTTTGTAAAATCGAAATATATATTGAGAATTAAAAATCGGATAATCGAGTAATTCAAAAACTTCAAAATTGAATAATTTAAAAATAGGAAAACCGAGAAATTGAGACTGAGAAACTGAAAAATCCAAAAATGAAAAATTGTGATACCGAGAAATTGCAACATTGAAAAATTGCAAATCGAAAAATTGAAAAATTTCGAAAGTTAAAGTTGGAAAAATAATAAATTATTAAACCGAAATATCGAAAAATGGAAAATTAAAGAAAATGATAATGTATAAAATTTGACTTTGCGCATTTTATTTTTTTTATGATACTCCTGTAAATAAAAATAAAGGTATGTATATGTCACGTGTCACGTTAAAATAAATGTAACGAAGCGTGTCACGTGTTTGTTTCAGGTGAGTTTTTCGGGAAAATGGAGTGAGTCAAATTGAACACGGATTCATAAAGCACATATAAAGGAGTATCTTATTGTATAAAGTTGAAATAATATCTACACGATGTTTCTGATACACATAAAATTTAACAACAATCGGTCCAGTAGTTTCGGAGATTATAATAAATTCACAAAATCAAAAAAAAATAAGTTTTGTACTTCAGAGGCGAGAGAAGTTCTATCGAAATAAACAATCTTGTAAGATTAATACCTTTTTGTGCGATTTACACTAAAATTAATATGAACTGACTCACTTTTAGAAATAAAGAGAAAACTATGTTTAAAACCAATGTGTGACTTTTATTTTACACCATAAAATTCAACATTTAATCACAACTAGATTGCTGCTTCTAATAATTAAAGCTTGTAAAAGTAATAAATACTTTGTTTTAAAAAATGCAGATTAATTTATAACACGCCTACTATAACCTTCAGCCGGCATACTGCTGCAGAATTTTATTCCATTCCTTCGGATAATTCTTTTGTACGAAAGCAAGCACCTTCTTAATCTGACTCATTTCTTGAGGACTGCATTGGGGACAAGAACCTCGTAAAACCAAAGGAGCCAGACCTAAAATGTTTCCAGCATTAAAACAACACTCTAAAAGATTTGTGTGATTTCAAGGAGTCAAATTAAAGTCGCTTTCTAGTGAAAGCTATAAGTGACATCATTTTATACTGGCTGCAATTAATGTTGTAATGTCGTACGTTTAATACAAATGCGTGACCTTAACTAACTGTAACTAAGTACTACAACACAAAAATTCAATAATAAAAACTTACTTTTTAGTCTCCGTCCCACAGGATCACATGGTGCCTCACCGACAGCACACTTAAGTTGTCTCAACAAATATCTCTTATCATTTAAAGTAGCTTGAATTTGATCGTCTGATATTGGTGTTCTTGTGGTAGGATCTAAAGCAGCATTTACGACGGCCACTATTAAACCGACAAGTAAACAAATCTACAAATTTTAAATTATGAAGCTTAAACTTAAAGAATTTAGTTTACTTACTTGTAAGAAGGAATACATGTTGAATGGGCAGTAAACAGTAAGAGACTGCGAGTGGAAGTCTATAAACATGCAGCACGAAAATTAGCCTCGATATTTGTCCTTATCAACTTATATATACATGGAGCGGGCTCGAGTTTGATGGCGTTCTCGATTGTTTTTGCTGTTTTCATTACTTTCACTGCCAGGAATTACCAAAATTAAAATCTTGACTAAGGTAAGGAGCTGCAGTCTGAAAAACACTTTCGTTTTAGATGATTCAGTGGGAGTTTTATTCGTTGTTTATGTTGATGAGGTGTGAACTTGTTTAAACTCCGGGTTAACTTTATTCGAAAAGTAAAAACATTTGAGAGTTTAAAGTACAAAGGATTTTACGACTTCAAATTTAGCACGGGAGATTTGCTTAACTCCGTGTGGTGACTCATTACACTTTCGAAACTATTATACCTACTGATTTCCCAATATTGTAGAGAATTTTGTTTCAAACCTTTATTTTCTACGTGTAAAATTCTGAATTTCGATTGCGCTAATAATAAATCTAGAAGTGTAGACTCTTAATTAATACTGTACGTCTTTAAGATTTATTCGTTAAAATTTTAAAATGACGTCTTCAATGTTTTATTGGGAAAGGATAAATTGATAAATTTTGATTAACGATTACTATGCACATCTACGATAAACGTAAAAATTTTGCAAGATTTCAGAACACGAAAGAAATGTGTCTCCCGTTTCCATCTGTCTGTCTGCTGTCTGCCTGGATTTTTATTAGACAGATAATATCTGGAACTACTAGACTGATCGTTGTCAAATTTTATGTGTGTATTATGTTTATCGTGTAGATGGTAAAACGTTAATTAAAATTTGGCTAACTATCCCCATCAACAATAGAATGACGTCAACTCGAAATTTACACTAGAAAATATTATTTAAATTTTACATTAGACATCGAGATTATTTTGGAAAAAACGAAAATTGCAAAATTTTTGGAATTTTTCGATTCTTTAATTTCTCGATTTGTTTAAATTTTCGATTTCTCGATTTCTCTTTTTTCCGCCAATGTGAGTTTTACAATTTTTCAACTTTTAGACTTTTCGATTTCTCTATTTGATAATTTCTTAATGTTTCAATTTTGGGATTTTTCAGTTTTCGATTCTACAGTTTTTCGATTTATCGATTGATCAAATTTTTGATGTTTATTTTACTTCCCGAGCGTAAGCAAAGGAAGTATTGTAATCGAGTCCGTCGGCCGACTCTCTACTTTTACGTTTTCTCGATCTTTCATGACCCCTAGAAGACGAAGAAATAGGTCTCCCATTTCCGTCTGTCTGTCCGTCTGTCCGTCTGTCCGTCCGTCTGTCCGTCTGTCCGTCTGTCCGTCTGTCCGTCTGTCTGCCGTCCCGGATTTTTATTAGACAGATAATCTCCGAAAGTACTGGACCGATTGTTGTGAAATTTTGTAGTTATATTAGGAATATCATGTAGATGGTAAAACACTAACCAAAATTTGTCTAATCATCCCCACCACTAATGCGATGACGTCATTTCAAAATTGTACATAGTAAATGGATTTTAAATTGTATAAAATAACATAGTCCTACACATGTAGTTTACGACTCCGAGTTGAGTTTTTACCCGAAACGTCCAGTTTTTTGAAAAAAAAAAATCAAAATTATAAAAACACCATTTTGCAATTTAATTTTGAATCTGCTAATCCGAATGCTTTGAAATGTTGGAGATGTTTTAAGGCTATAAAGAGCATCATAAATTTTTAGTCAAAATATATTTGCTTATCCCCTCCAAAAACTTGATGACGTCAGCTCAAAAGTTTGCCGAATAAATCCGATCTAAAATGTACAAAATATGATGAGTCTGTACTTGTGATATATCACTCCATTCATATTTTTTGGATTTGCATATACAGGGTGACTCAAAAAAATTAATGAATGCGTAAATTTATTTTACTGATTTACTCAGGAACTACAAAACCGAATGCTTTGAAATCTTGAAGGTGTTTTAAAGTTATCATAAGCATGGTAAGTTTTTGATCAAAATGTATTTGCTCATCCCCTCTAAAAAATGTATGACGTCACCACAAAATTTTGCCGATTAAATCCTATCTAAAATGTACAAAATATGATGAGTCTTTTCTTGTGATTTATCATTCCATTCATAATTTTTGGATTTGGATATACAGGGTGACCAAAAAAAATTAATGAATGGGTAAATGTATTTTATTGATTTAATCAGGAACTCCACAACCGAATGTTTTGAAATCTTGCAAATGTTTTAAGGTTATAAAGAGCATAATAAATTTTTAGTCAAAATATATTTGGTTATCTTCTACAAAAAACTGATGACGTCAGCTCAAAAGTTTGCCGAATAAATCCTATCTAGAATATACAAAATATGATGAGTCTGTACTTGTAATTTATCATTCCATTCATATTTTTTGAATTTGCATATACCGGGTGATTAAAAAAAATAATGAAATCTACGGCGAAAAAAAACATAATAGACATGCAGTCGTCACGTTTCCGACAGCGCGGGAAGTACTGTCTAAACTCTTTGGACCAATTTTTTATGTATTAATTTCTTTCTTTTTGATTTTTCAATTTTTCGTTTTGTAAATTTATATTTTTTGACTTTTCGGCTTTTGATTTTGCGATTTCCCAAACTTTTAATTTTTCGATTTCTCGATCTTTTAATTTTTCAATTAGTCGATGTTTCGATTTCTCGGTTTTTCGATTTTTTGACTTTTTGATTTTCCAATGTTCTTATGTTTCGATTTTCAATTTTTAGTTTTTTTAATTTTTCGTTTTTTTGATGTTTCGATAATTTTTCAATTTATCGATTGATCAATTTTTCAATATTTGAGTTTTGGGATTTTTAAATTATTAGATTCAGTTTATACTTTATTTTTTTTATGTTTTAAATTTTCGATTTTTGGAGTTCGAGATTTCTCCCTTTTTTGATTTTTCAGTTTTTCAATTTTTCACTTTTTTGATTTTTCGTTTTGTAAATGTAAATTTTTCGATTTCGGGTTATTCCGATTTCTCGAAGATTTGGTTTTCCGATGTCTCGATGTTTCAATTTTCCAATTTTTTAATGAGTCGATTTTTCAATTTCTTGTCTTTTCAGTTTTTCGTTTTTTTTTAATTTTACATTTTTAGATTTTACGATTTTTTAATTTTTTAATATTTCGGTTCTACGATTTTTCTAATTTTCTATTTCAACTTCATATTTTTCAATATTTAAAATTTTTCAGTTTTTCGATTTTTCAAGTTTTCGATTTCTCAGGTTATCGATACTTCAAATTTTGTAAATTGTTCTTGTTCATTTGTTGATTTTTTCTATTTTTCGATATTTTAATTTTAGAGTTTTCGGTTTGGCGATTTGTCGACTTCTCGATTTCTCCCTTTTAATGATTCGATTTTTCCTTGGTCTTTTGATGTTTGAAATTCTCTGTTTCAGTTTTGTCGATGTTTGGATTTTTCCGTTTTTTTTCATTTTTTAAAATTTTTTATTTCGAAATTTTCCGCTTTTTCCATTTTTCGATTTTTTTTTTGATATTTGAATTTTTTTAATTTCGAATTCTCGATTTTTTAATTTTTCCACTTTTCGACTTTTCGATTTTTCTATTTTAGAATTTTCGATTTTTCGACTTCTACATTTCAAGAATTGGATTTTTCGATTTCTCGATAATCCCTATTTTCAAATTTTTTGTTCGGTTTTTCAATTTTTTAGTTTTCGAGTTTTCGGTGTTCTAATTTCTCGGGTTTTCGTTTTTCAGAATATTTGATTAATCGGTTTATCGATTTTTTTTATTTTTAGATTTATCGATTGATCAATTTTTCGATATTTGAGTTTTAGGACTTTTCATTTTTTGGTTTTCCGGTTTCTCGATTCTCAATTTTCTGATTTTTCCGGTTTTTGGTTTCTTAATTTTTAGATTTTTTGACTTTTTGATTTCACGATTTTTCAATTTTTCAATGTTTCAGTTTTGTGATTTTTCAGTTTTCGATTCTTCAATTTTTTGATATTGTAATTATTTTATTTCTTAAATTTTAATTTTTTGGACTTCTCGATTTCTCGCTTTTTGATTTTTCGTTTACGCGATTTTTTTTTTGTTTTCCACATTTACATATTTCGACTTCTCGAACTTTTCGGCTTTTCTATTTTTTTTTGATTTTCCAATTTTTTGGTATTGCGAATTTTTAATTTTTCGTTTTATCGATTGATAAGTTTTTTGATCTTTCGATATTTGATTTTTCGATATCTAGATATTTCAATTTTCTAATTCGATATTTTGATTTCTCGTTTTTTGATTTTTCAGTTTTTCAGTTTTTTTTACTTTTTTGATTTTTCGTTTTGTAAATCTAAATTTTTCAATTTTGGGTTATTCCGATTTCTCGAAGACTTGATTTTTCGATATCTCGATCTTTCAATTTTCCAATTTTTTGATGGTTCGGTTTTTGAATTTTTTAACTTTTCAGTTTTTTATTTCTTCAATTTTTCGATTTTTTTTAATGTTACATTTTTCGATTTTTTATTTTTTTAATATTTCGACTCTACGGTTTTTCGAATTTTCCATTTCGACTTCTCGGTTTTTCAATGTTTAAAATTTTTCAGTTTTTCAATTTTTCAAGTTTTCGATTTCTCAGCTTTTCAACACTTCAAATTTTGGAATTTGTTCTTGTTCATTTGTTGATTTTTCTATTTTTCGATATTTTAATTTTAGAGTTTTCGGTTTGTCGATTTCTCGACTTGTCGACTTTCGTTTTCTCGATTTCTCCCTTTTAATGTTTCGATTTTTCCTTAGTCTTTTGATGTTTGGAATTCTCTATCTTTCAGTTTTTCAACGTTTGGATTTTTTCGGTTTTTTGATTTTTCCACTTTTCGATTTTTCGAAATCAATTTTCAATTTTTTTATTTTTCAGTTTTTCGATTTTTTGGTTTTCGAGTTTTCGGTTTTCCAATTTCTCGAATTTTCGTTTTTTCGAATATTTGATTAATCGATTAATCGATTTATCGATTTTTTAATTTTTAGATTTAACGATTGATCAATTTTTTAATATTTAAATTTTTTTATTGTTTAAATTTTAGATTTTTCAATTTTTCGCTTTCTAGTTTTTTGATTTTTCAGTTTTTCAATTTTCAATTTTTCGTTTTGTAAATTTAGATTTTTCGATTTTGGGTTATTTCGATTTCTCAAACCATTGATTTTTCAATTTTCCAATTATTCGATCTTTCGATTTTCCGGTTTTGCGATGCTTCGACTTTTCGGTTTTTCGATTTTTTGATTTTCCAATTTGTTGATAATTCGATTTCTCAATTTTTCGATTTCCCCATTTAAGTTTTGAAATTTTTCAATTTCTTGATTTTTCTGTTTTTCATTTCTTCAATTTTTTAATGTTTTTATTTTTTTATTTCTTAAATTTTAACTTTGTGGATTTCCCGATTTCTGGTTTTTCTGATTTTTCAGTTTATCGATTTTTCAATTTTTCGTTTTGTAAATTCACATTTTTCGATTTTGGGTTATTTCGATTTGTCGAACTTTTGATTTTCCTTTCGATCTTTCAATTTTCTAATTATTTGATGTTTTAGTTTCTCAGTTTTTCGACTTTTCGGCTTTTCGATTTTTTGATTTTCCAATTTTTTGATGATTCGATTTCTCAATTTTTCGATTTCCCCAATTTTCTACATTTAAGTTTTGAAATTTTTCAATGTCTTGATTTTTCTGTTTTTCATTTCTTCAGATTTTCGATTTTTCAATATTTCGATTTTTGTTGTTTTGATTTTTCAGTTTTTCCGTTTATTTTTTTTAAATTATACATTTTTCGTTTCTACAATTTTTCGAATTTTCCATTTCTCGACTTTTCGGTTTTTCAGTGTTTAAAATTTTTCAGTTTTTCAATTTTTCAAGTTTTCGATTTCTCAGCTTCTCAATATTTCAAATTTTGGAATTTATTCATTTCTTGAATTTTCTATTTTTCTATTTATCCACAGAATTTTCCATTTTTCGATATTCGAATTTTAATTTTTTTCCTTTTTGATTACTTGATTTTTCAATTTTTCCACTCTTCAGTTTTTCGACTTCAATTTTTTAACTTTCGATTTAAAATTTTTTTATTTATTCTTCAATTTTTCGATTTTTCAATTTTCGATTTTTTAATTTTTGATTTTTCTTCCCGATTCAAGCTAAGGAAATATTGTAAACGGGTCCATCGGGCGACTGGTTACTTTCATATTTTCTCGATGGGTCATAACCTTTAGAGTACCAAAAAATACGTCTCCGGTTTCAACATTCATATTTTTACTTTCTGTGTAAGGTAAGGTTGTATTGTAATAGGGTCGATCGGACGAATGACCACTTTTAAGTTTTTTTGATGTTTCATGGCCTCTAGAGTACGAAAAAAATGGTGTACCGTTTACGTTAGTCTGATTGTCGTTTGTGTCGATTTTTATTAGACAGATAATCTTCGAAACTACTGGACCAGTTGTCATCACAAAATTTTGTATTGGGAAAACTCATTTTAAACCACGGCACAGCACGCTTCCTTATAGAGATGTTAGTGAAAAAAACAGGTTTGTTTTAATTATTGTAAAACAGCTTTTTTTTTGTTTCAAAACACGAAACGTGTTTTTGTTTTAATAGTGTTTTTTTTTAATTATCCTTTTCAGATGTTTGATGTGACTGGATGTTAGTTTTTGCTAGAAAGAGTAGAAATTTTGAAATTTTAGTGCAGTATACAAATAATCAAATTTACATTATTTTTTTTTATAAATTTCTTTAATGAATAATTTTGCTAGTTTAAGTTATCATAGCATGTTGGAAGTTTCCGTTGTCGGCCAAGTAGTTCAAATCTAAACCCAAAGTTGACATAACCGCAAATTTAAAATTTTTGAGATTGTTAAGGAAACCTTGATTCATACTATTAAATAACAAATACTTTATAGTTTGCGTAAAAAAATATAAAAACTTATTTAATTAAAACTGCTAAAACAAAAACACATTTTAAAACAAAAAACTCGCAAACGTTTTTTTAACATCTATAAGTCTTCCCTTTACTTTATCGGTACATACATATCTTTATTTTAACTTATAAGAATTATATTAAAAAAAAAGAAATTCTCAAAAAGCATACATTATTCCGTCCTCCGAACTTCTGTACTTCATGGGCGAGGGAAGTTCTGTCGACCAATTTTTTTGAAGTGGTTTTTGCTTGATACCACCTTTTAGTATTCAGTTAGTATTCTAATGAAATGAAAAGTCCACAATTTTACTATTATAGAATTCCATATCGATACTGGAGTAGAAATTTCTTTCAAAAGTAGAATCAACACATCCCCGGCTCCCCTAACACTTGTCCACTTCGCAGTTGGCAGTGTGGTTGGTAGTGTTGACAGGTGGTTGACAGATGACAGTGACAGTATCATGTTTGTGAACCAAAATGTTTATGGTGTTTATACGAAAATATACACATATTTATAAAACAGTATATAAAAAATTTACATAAAATACTGCCCCATTAAAATAAGTCCACAAAAATGAGTCTAAATTCACTAATCAACTCGGCCGTCAATGCCAATTCAGTGACAAAAACCCTAACCCAAAAAGTGCGTCAATTTAGGTTAGGTCACCACAGAAATCTTCACTTTGCCACCCAATGCAGCAACAAACCCGTACTAAAAGACACAAACCCTTCCGAAACCACCTCCGAACCCAACGCAAAACCTCCAGAACGCGATAAATTCCGCAACAGATTGCTAAACGGACCTAACCTCAAAGATTTCTTCAAGAACGAAAATCTCAAAAACCAGGAGAACATACCCGAAGAGGAAGTCGTGCCTTATTTGCAAAACACAAATAGGTCCTTATCAAGCGAAAAATCCCCATCCACTAACCCTATCATTCCAGATATGGACAAAAACGCAAAGTGTACTTTGAAGTCTATGGTTGCCAGATGAACGTCAGCGACACGGAAATAATTTGGTCAATTCTGCAAAAACACAACTACGTGAGGACCGAAAACTTGATGGAAGCAAACGTTGTGTTGATCGTAACGTGCGCAATAAGAGAAGGAGCTGAGTCGAAAATATGGGGTCGCTTGGATTATTTGAAGGGGGTCAACAAGACGAAGTCGTTATTCAGTTCTAAGTTTAAAATCGGGATTTTGGGGTGCATGGCCGAACGTCTTAAACATAAAGTGTTGGAGAAGGATCACTCAGTTGATGTGGTGGCAGGTCCTGATAGTTATCGAGACTTGCCTAGGTTGCTAGCGCTTACGGAAAACAGTCAGAAGTCGGTTAATGTTTTGTTGTCGTTGGATGAAACATACGCCGATATCATGCCAGTGAGATTAAATGAAAATTCAGTGTCGGCTTTTGTGTATGTCTTGTAATTTTTTATTCAAACTATGTAACTGAAAAAAAAAATTGTAGGTCCATTATGCGTGGGTGTGATAATATGTGCACTTACTGCATAGTTCCATGGACTCGTGGTAGGGAGCGGTCACGCCCTATTGACTCAATTTTAAAAGAAATAGAATTATTATCTCAACAGGGGGTCAAAGAAGTAACACTTTTAGGACAGAATGTGAATAGTTATAGAGACTTGTCAAATTCAACTGATTTTTATTTGAGTAGTAATCCAACGAAACTAGCTAAAGGGTTTAAAACAGTCTATAAGTCGAAAATTGGTGGTCGGCGTTTCGCCGATCTTTTGGAAAGAGTGGCAGATGTGGACCCAGAAATGAGAATTAGGTTTACTTCCCCACACCCCAAAGACTTCCCTGATGACGTGCTGCACGTCATTAAATCACGACCCAATATTTGTAAAAATTTACACATGCCAGCACAGTCAGGGAATTCTAATGTTTTAGAAAGAATGAGGCGAGGTTACACAAGAGAAACCTATTTAGAATTAGTAAACCATATTAGATATTTACTGCCAGAAGTTAGCTTAAGTTCAGATTTCATCTGCGGTTTTTGCGGAGAAACTGAAGAGGAGTTTGAAGACACAATTTCTTTGATGAAAATTGTGAAGTAGGTTTGTACTAGACTAGTTTGAGGGATAAAATAAAAAAAAAAACTTCCAGGTATAACACTGCCTACTTATTTCCGTATAGTATGAGGGAAAAAACGGCTGCTCATCGACGATATACTGATGATGTTCCGCCAGAAGTAAAGCAGAAACGTCTGGAACGAATGATTCAGACATACAGAACCCACACAGAAACACTAAACAAGGCTCAAATTGGACGTTTGCAATTAATATTAATAGAGGGTTATAGTAAAAGGTCGAAAAGTCAGCTGGCTGGCAGAAATGATCAAAATATTAAAGTAGGGTTTTTGTATTTTTGTTTTGCAATGTTTGTGAAATGTCATTTTAGGTTATAGTTCCTGCAGGGGAAGTCCCGCAGAAGGATGGCAATAACAACAAACTGTTAGAACCTGGTGACTACGTGGTGGTACAAATTAATGCAGCCAATTCTCAAGTTTTAAAAGGAATCCCTTTATACTGCACAACACTGACTGAATACTACATAGAATCTCCAATCGAATTTTCTGACGACGCGTGTGGTTACTACAACATGATGTAAATAATAGAAATGGTTCAATAAACTAGACAAAATTTATTAATTTTAAAAAATCACTCATTACATTGTATACATACGATTAACAATTTTTGGCATTAACAAGTCTTTCTAACGGGAAGCTTCATCCACAATACTATTCATTATTAAACAAATAATACAAAAAATAAATAATGATTTAAGTCTACTCTGGAAGTACGAGACCCTGTAAAATGCATAACGAAATAAATAAATGTAAATGCGTTTTTCGAATGACTAGAAAATAAAAATCACTATTTGTGTAACAAGGTGTTACTTAAGTGCTCTTAGAGTTGCTAAAAGTTGGTCTAGTTCCACTTTGTATCCAATTAATTGCTTTTGCCTGTCGGCACACTGTTCACAGCTGCGGTTGGTGACGTTTTTTTGTGCTAAGCCGTGCACGATAGCTCTTAATCTGATTTCACGTTCTTCGTATCGTTTCTCTAAAAATGCAATCTAAAAAGTAAGGTCAATTAAGGGTAACTAAAAAGAACGTAAAAAATACAATGTGTACAATCCACTAAGTTTTTTTGGTGAAATAATTTAAACAAGTTTGAGAATTACTATATATTTTTTTCTGACTAATTAAATCGAGTTCAAGTACAAGCTGTTAGGGTTTTGACAAATTTCAACATACCCTACAGAGTGATGATAAAATATAAAATTTAATAAACTTCAAGGGAAAATTGTGAACACTTGCCGCATATTTTACACTCTACCCTCGCAATGTTAAAGATTGATTACATCATCGAGGCTTGTCCTCGCAACGCCAAAAATTGATTACATCATCGAGGCTTGTCCTCACAACGCTATAGATTGATTATGTACTTCATCGACGCATGTCCTCGCAACGCTAAAATATACATCATCGAGGTATTCCCTCGCAACAATAAAATTACATCAACGAGACGCTTTTTCCTCGCAACGATGATTGGAGGTTTTTGTGTCTGTTTATTATGTGTTTTGTTGGGGTAACCAGTTCGCGGTATTCTAAACTCTCAAAGTAAATTGTTTTTTTTTTAAGTAACCAATCACTTGGATCATGATATAATTTAACATAATGTAAAATCTTTGTTTGAACGGTTGATAAAGTGTGGCAAGTATTAATCTCATGTAAATTCTGTTAACTTTGCAATTTTTTACGTCATACAATATTTCTCAATCTCACAGTGTTAACCTCAGTAAATTTTCTTTGTTGTATAATTTTAATTTAATGTAAATTTCAATGCTTTGCAGTTTTAACCTCACATAATATTTTTATTTGCACAAGTTTATTTCACACCAGATCTTTTGTTTCATAAATCTTTGCTAAGTTTTGTTTTGTAAATATTTTGTTTGATGAACGTTTCCATCGAATAAATTATTATTTGACGTCCAATTTTAATCTCACGTAAGAATTATTTGTTGTTTGAAATTTCACAAGATTGTATGGCGAATTTAAATGTTAAGTATTTATTGCTTTAATAACAGAGTTATAAAGACTTGAACATTTAAAATAGAATTGAGGTTAAATAACACAGAAAACGTGGCAGAAGCGAAGTGCGGTTCCTAATAGTCGAGCTGGCGAGACCTTATCGCGTCGCTTGCACAAAGGGTACAGGTTTGGATAGATTCAGGGGGGGTTGCGATGTTGTAGTGCTCTCGACTTGGCCCAATAGTTGAGACCTAACTGCGGATCTGCGATCGTAATGGCCTAGTTTCGGACGGCATGTTCGTCCTAGAGATGTGTAATGTGCTGTGCGGGTAGGCTTGAGATAGATAGAATCACCGTCGTGGGGGGAGAACAGCCCCGACCGGTAGCCCCAAACTCTGCTTGTGGTAGAACGCTCCAGAGGTACTTTTGTTGTGCTCCTGTTAACTGCCGTAACTTTAAAATCTGCCGCCGCACGCCCGTAATAACTTGTGTATTTGCATCCAGTTACTTTAATTCAGATTTTGCTTTGTTTTTATTAAATTTGTGATAGGTATTCAAATATTTGCATTGCTTCCAAAACAGATGTATAGGATTTTGTGTTTGTTCGTTTTTCATATGTGTATGTCTGTCAATTCGTGAGTGACTTTTCTTTCATATTTTTAAGGTGTTGCATTTGAAATGTAATATGTCCGTGAATATACGATAGGGAGTTTTGGGGCTGAGGAATGAATGCGAGATGGCAAGTCCGTGTCGCCTTCACTCGCAGCTTCTTTCCTCCTGAGAGGGGTTCCATTTTAGCCCCTCCCAAAAATGTTGTCTATTATTTCTTGCGCTCTCTAGACTGTAGACATTATTGTTATAAAGACTTAAACCGGAATAAGTGAGTTTTCTGTCACGTGCTTTATTTGAAGATATACATGGTTGTTGTTAAATTGTATTAGAAGCATGAACAGTTAAAAAACTTAAAATGAACTGTGAATTTACAATGAAATAAAAAACTACACGATGTGTTGACAGAATAGTCAAAGTTTTATATATTTCAGATTAGAAAAAATCATTAATTCACTGGTTTTACACTAATTATACTAGTTGAGTGAGACTGTAGTGTCGAATGCGCTTCATTTTTATTTAAACAATTGTTGTTTTATGAAATTACAAAATTCTACGTTAAAATACATGTTTACATTAACAACAAACAAGTAAAATGCGTCAAAAACAGGAAGTAAGAGTCACCTTTCAGAATTCTACTTGCGCACCATGATATAATAATTCTCTAGGTATGATACTCGTGCGGCTCAAAATGAAACCAGTTCGCGCAGTGACGTCACTCGGTGAGTAGAACTATTGGAATTTCAACATAAAAGCACGAAGAAACGCTAATATTTTTGATTTTTATTGTTATAATTCGTTATGTATTTAAAAAATGTGTTGTACAATCTCTATATTATAATATAATAATTATAATGCTACATTAAACAACCTGAAAACTAAATTTACGCGAATTACCTAAATTAAATTGTAAAAACGAATTTTTCTACTCATTAAGGTTGAAGTTTGTCATTTTCCCATCGCTGGCAGTGGATGAAATTTCATTTCACCCTCTAGTGGAAAAATACTCGGCCGTCTACGATTTTAACGGGTCGTCCAGCCTGAGCGTTTCGCAGCTAGCGAAACGTGTCGCGTATCGCCTGCACCGACCGCACCGTCCGCTTCGCGCGCTTCGAAAATCATGACGCCTAGGCTGGACGACCCGTTAGTGTTTGACGTTTAAAAAAAACATGTATTTCCTAATTTCTTAGAAAAAATAGTATATGCAACTCGCGGATGAAGAAATTTCAACGGCTCGAGTTTCTTTTTCGCACTCGCTCGTTGCACTCGCTCGTGTGAAAAAATCACTCTCGCCGTTGAAATTCAACTTCATCCACTAGTTCCATAATGTACTATTAAAGGAGTTTGATACGTATTTCTATTGTTTGCAACAAATTAAAATTTCGCTTATATTATTTTTCGTGTTCTCAATAGAAAAGTGCGGCTTTAATTTGGAGATAATTATAAAAAAATGCTATTTTTCCCGTTAGTAGCGCACAGGTCATCTGAAAATGCCAAGATCTTCAGAATTATCCATTTTTTGCTTTTTTAGGTTTTTTTTTTATTATCAATCATGAACAGACTTGTTGTTATGGTAATTATGCACATTTAACGTGAACATAATTATCTTAAATAGAAATCTATACATGATCGTTTTCTGGGTTGGAACCGCGTAAATTGAGTTTTTGGGCTCACGGTTCCAAACCAGAAAACGATCATGTATTGATTCCGACCGTGAAAGCCTCCGAAATTAATAGAAATCTATTTTAGATATTCTGTTCCAAACTTTCAAAAACTGAGTACACGAAAAAGTAACCACTAAAAATAATTACAATGTACTATTGAACTGTAATCTACATGTTACATTTCTTGGAGTGAACATTGTTTTCATCGCTTGATTTTCTTTTGCAAGTTCGTCGTTTTGTTTTTTAAGATAAGCAATTTTTGCTTCTGAATCTCCTCTCTTGATCTGTATTTGTACTACGTAAAAAAACATAATTAAATATTGGATATACGTCTTCAAATAATCGTTTCCCTTGAGAAAGAAATATACATCATGCAAAAAAAACCGTGCAAACATAAAAGTAATTCTAAAAAAAAAAAGCACTTTCCTTGCGTAAATACAATAAATGTTCAATATACCCAACAGATTTACTTTCAGATTCTGTTTTATCTTCCAAAGCAGCACTTGTGTCATTGGTTTCAGTGCTATAAAATAAATGAAAATATAAAATAATTGCTAAAAAAAGAGGACTATAAGATGTTCTCTGTGAACATTTTTTTTTTAATGAATTTGTTTTGATTTATATCAATATTCAAGTAAAATAACCTACTTAATTTCGCGATTTCATCCCTAGAACAAATTTCTTTAACTAACGTGGCGGATCTCCAGACTTTAGTTTTTTTTTTCTTTTTTAGGAAGATAATTCAGAAGTTCGTGTTGCAAATTTCGTCCGAAATCGTCTTCACTAAAATGCTGCATTTATTACTAAAAAAAAGTCCGAACGACAACAAGAAATAACCCATATTTGTCCGTTGGAAACGAATAAAATTGTATGTCTTTTTGAAAATGTCTTGATTGTTTATCGCTATTACACCCAAAATCGCCACAACGCATTGTATCATGCTTGCGCACTACCAGTATAAAAGGTGGCCTTCTGCCAATTTTCCAAACGTTCTAACTTTGCCTACGTTATTGAATGTATTATTTTTAATTTTTAGAGGCGGTTCCTGGGGCGTTGTTTTTTTCATTTAATCATTTCTAATGCGTATAAGTTGAAACGTTACGTTATCTTTTCAATTATTGGAATGTCTTCGAGAGCGCTTGCGCACTGCAACTTTAGATATTTTCATCATCGCCCTACCAGACTTACCGAGTTGTTGCAACTTTTATGTTTCCTTGATGTTTTATGACCCCTACAGTACAAAAAAAGTAGTCTCCCGTTTCCGTCTGTCTGTATCCATTTTTATTAGACATGAAATCTCCGAAACTGCTCGACCAATTGTTGTTAAATTTTGAATATACGTTAAAAATATCATGTACATGCTTAAATACTAACAAAAATTTGGTTAATCATCATCCCCACCATCAATTTGATCATCTCAATGAACCCTATTTTAAAATGATTTTACAAAAATATACTCCTATACTTATAGTATACGAATCCGTTTTCAGTTTTTTCGCTAAACGTTCAAATTTTGGCAAAAACCATTGCACGGCATAATAACGTTATATTACACGCAAGCAATAGAACTTCTCGTAGCTCAGTGGGCCAGCGGCTTTGTAAACAATATTAGGGCATGGGTTCGATGCCGAACTTGGCTTGGCCCTTTCTTTTTTTTTGCACTGGCACAGACTACTTTTCTTTTGTGCTGTGACTAGTATTATTCATGTTGATGACGTCATTACAAATTTTTTATTGGTCAAATTAAGATAGAGTCAGTTACCCCATTTTTTCGAAAATGTGAGAATATGCAGTTTAATTAATAATTTTAAGTCCTGTGTTTGCGAAGATAAATTCATTCAAATCGAGCCAATTTCTACGTGACATACTTTCGATGTATAATAAACATACATAAACACTTGCTGGATTTGTCGGATTATACTTATAGCCTTCAACCAATTTTTTATTCATCAAATTAATATCCTCATTTTCTAGAAAATGTGAGACTACCCACGTCTTTATTTAATTACGATGAAATAAAAATAATTATTATTATCTTCAAAACATTTTATTCCATTGTGGCTTAATTAATAATTTTAGTCCTCTATTTTCATTCAAATTAAACAAATTTCTACGTGACATTCTTTATAAACATAAACAATCGAAGTTAAGCATGTACACTGATATAATACACTCTTTTCTGTTGGTTATTTGCTTATATTTCATATTGCCCGATGTCTTTCCTGCTTCTGAAATACAAAAAATCCAGTTTTTTCGAGAAATTAAAAAATTTGATTTGCGAATTTAATTTAATCTGCATGCAACGCTAGGTATCAAGTGAGTTTTCCATAAAAAAATGTGTGATGACGTCATCAACTTTTTGGCAAAACCACATATATTAATTTGCACATTTTACATATAACAACATATAAATTTCGATTAAGTTTGCAATGTTTTCTAAAACGTCCAATCTCTGTCAATATGTCTGATGTAGTAAGTACCTAGTTCTATGCTGATGGATTTTTTCATACCATAAGGATAGGTGGTTCAGATACAGAATACAGATGAATTTTTTTGTCTTTACACATTATGAATATTTATTCTATTGTTACGTTTAGCGGGTGATTGAAATTGGCGTGGATTAAACTCAACAATTTATTCCTTAATAACTCGTATTTACACGACTAACTATTACAACGATTATGTACAAACTATTTCCGGCGCAATTGGGCTCTTCTTAACATTCGCTGGACTCGTGGTTCAACTGACTGAATCTGTTCCCGACGGTGGCCTCTATTTAAACCTATGCGTGCCTCTCGATGGATGCAGAACGCCGCATCGAGAGTTTTCTAGGCCCGCAATCGAGACTTCCTTTGTGAAGCCGCGTCGACACCGTCAGCAATGATGACTCAGCCATCAATGCCGTGCGTACGTCCAGAAAACTCTCGACGGTCATGGGCGTCGTACCGGCGCGGCGTATGGTTTTATTTCGTAACAGTATTTCGCTCAATGCCCAGGAGTCAGAACTCAAGTTTATGCCGAAAAATGAAACTCGAGGCGAACGCAAAGAAAATTTAGGGAACAAATATAAGGAAAAAATACTTTATTCACTATCAGTATTAATAAATACTCTAATAACTATCGTGACTGCTAAAATATCTGAGTGTTTTGGACAGTCAGCGGCTCCTAAATCTGATTGTAAAAAATAATCTGAACCAGAGTGAGATTCTTGCAGGTTTATTATGAAGGGGGAAATATAGGTAATTGGAAAATTGCAAATTAATTCTTTTCACTAAGTGTTATTGTTAAGTACGTAACAAATTGTTAAACAGCACATTTGGGGTCTCTTGAGGACCCAACTAGACAAACAAAGTCATAAAAACTCTTTGATTCCTTTCGGTGAACGGATGAACCAGCGTCACTAGCACCCCTCAATCCCTGCGCCATGGGAACGCAAATTTCAATTATTATTTTATCATCATTAAATATCGCCGAGCGCATTCTCTATTCTCAAGAAAATAGGGGGGACTCATTCTTAATTTGATCAATAAACAATTTTGTGATGATGTAATTAACATAGATAATACTAGTCATAGGCCACCCAATGCAAGACAAAAATACAAAAATGTAAAAATTGTTTTGATTTGAATGAGTTTGTCGTCTCAAAACAGGGGACTAAAATTATTGATGCAGTCACAATCGAACAGGATGTTCTGAATATTATTATTATTATAATTTTTATTAAATAAAGATGGGCGTATTCTCACATTTTCGAAAAAGTGGGGTAATTTTATCCGAAAAAAAGTTGCTATGACGTCATAAATATACACAATGCGAGAGAAAAAAAGAAAAGAAAAACGAAAGGCCAAGTTTGAAGTCGAACACGCGATGTCCGGTCCGTATTTCTCACACTAAACCACTAGGCCACGATAGGGATGCTTTACTCCAATTGTGATCTACTATTATACCCTGCATTGATTTTGTAAAAATTTGGACGGTTAGGGAAAAATTCAAAGCGGATTCATAAACCACAATTATAGAAGTTGGTATATTGTTGTATAACAGTCAAATCAAATAAACATAGTGGTGGTGGTGTTGTTCTTGTTGGTGGTATAATACGTTATTATTAGTATTACTGCACCAACCCAAGTTGAAATACGTGTTCTTGCAAAAATGATGATTGACGTCATCACAAAATTTTGTAAAGTAAAAACTTACTTGAAACATACGCGTAGCATGCTACTTTACATTTACTAAAGTGGAAGGGAAGTTCTGTCGAAAAAATTTTCGATCAATTTTTTATACTTTGTTCCATTTTCAAACAAGAAGACGTGACATTTAATATTAGCAACAACACAATCGTGGTATTCGTGGTATTCAATAGAAATGGCAAAGACTATATGTTAGTTTATAAATTTAAATAGCAATCACTAGGCAAATTTTGGTTGGCATTTTGTTACAAACCTCAGATACTTCAATAGTGAAAAGTTGGTTGCATAAAAGAAATTGTGGTAACCGTACAAGAAGTACATAGGTATTAAACAACGCAGAACCAACTAGGTTTCAGATTTTTTTTATAAAAGTATATAAATATGATATATTTCATCATCACTCCGTATATTAAATTATAAAAATAATCACTTTTTTATCTTAGTTGATTATACATCAGGAAGCGGTTAAAACTACCACTTACCTTTTTCTGTAAGGCATCGATTTCTCTATCGTCACTCTGTCCCCTTGCCTGTTTCTTAGTGCCCATCTGCCCCAGCTGCTCGTTCAAATGGTCCCTTTCAACCGTGACGATAACCAACTCCTCTTTAGCAGAACTCAGCTGATTTTGCAGAGTCGACAACGAAACTTGCTGCAACTCGAGCTGCTCTCTAAGAGGGGTAACATTAGCAACGTAGGCAGCAATTTCACGTTCGTGTGCTTCTTGTAAAGCACTCAACTAAAAACAAACAAACAACAAAAACTCTCCTGTCTTAACTACCAAACACCTCCAACTCACATCGTGTAATCTTTTATTTTTCAAAGTTTGATAATCCTCCTCGATTCGACACAGCTGCTGTTTCATTTTATCTCTATCCGACCTTAAAAACTTCAATTCTTCTTCGTCGACGGGAGTTTTGACCTGCGCCGCTAATTTTTCAGGATAACTCCGGAACTCCTTTCTTTCGTTCAAACTCCTTAAGCTCCCTTCACGCTCCTTTTGCAGCTTCCTGTTGGTCTTCTTCAATTCATCTAACTCTCGCTGCAACTTCGAAACCACTTTCTCCTTATTGGTCAAATCCGCCTGCAAACCTCTTATCGTAGCCAATAAATGAGCGTCTTCTTTAACCTCGGTACGTTTAGCAGGTTTTTGTTGATCGGTTTGCGTAGCAACGGTTATCGTATCTTTCTGAGGTATCTTCGTTTCGTCGTTCATAGTTTGGGTGTAAACATCAAAAGTGTCGATCTTTCTCTTTAGCTGAGTCTTCAAGTCGGTTACGTGTAACTCAAGATCTTCAATATGACTCTCGTACTTGAGTTTCATTTGGTTGAACTTTTCTTGAATGTCGAGGAAGATCCTAGAGGATTGTGTGTCACGATTCGAGGCTTCTTCTTCCAGGATCTTTATTCTATCTTCTAGGATCTTCCTCGCTGTCATGTTTGATTCTGTAGCGTCGTTCTTCGCTGCTACTATCAACGCGGAAACGGAATCTGGGTGCTTCCTGGCTATTATCCGTTCCATTTCTTTGATCTGTCTGTTCAAGTCTTGGATGCATTTGGCGTCTTTCTCGTTTTGGAGTTTCAGACTCTTGGCTTGCAGTTTTTCGATTTCTAATAACTTGTTTAAGTTAATTTCGTTTTCTAAGAGTTTGTCTTTTTGATTTTGTAGATTAACAACCTCCGTTTTGTACTTGCTCAATGAAGTGTCTAATTCTACTACTCTACGTTCTAGGTTTTTATTAGAAGCTAAGAGATCATCGTATGAGTTTTTTAAAAGGCAATGCGTTTTATTTATTGTGTCAAGTTGCATCTGTAAGGCTGTGTTCA
The DNA here is from genome assembly GCA_022388445.1 of Zophobas atratus. Classification (NCBI taxonomy): domain Eukaryota; kingdom Metazoa; phylum Arthropoda; class Insecta; order Coleoptera; family Tenebrionidae; genus Zophobas; species Zophobas atratus. Next base: position 35,014,719 of record CM039448.1, read on the forward strand.
CTTCTTTGGAATCTTTTAATTCTTCCAGTACTTTTTCGAGTTCTACGTTTATCTCGGGCGAACATAACGATTTGGCACTTAGTGCGGCTTTGGTTTGATTAAGAAGGATACTAGTCTGCTGGAGTTCGGCCTGGAACAAAGCAATTTCTGTGAGAAATAGTAAAAGTGGCATTAAAAAGCAGATTTATTGGTACAACGGTAAATTTCGATTTTTAATTGCTTCCTGATTAGTGCATACGTTATAAATGGGTCTGCTAATGAGAACGACTATCAAAACATGTACGTTGACACAGGTTAAGGTTACACATAATTACCGCAACGATAACTTATTATTGTTCACCATTGTTTGACAACAATGTAAATGAGGTACCTCCATATACACATTACTCAATTATTCCTTTAATTAATTATTTATGGCTGATTTAAAATTGATTTATTTTGTACAATTACGGATGGTCAAAAATGTGAAAGGTGTTAACTCAAGCTGCTAAATACGTTTCTAGCCCTATTTATCCCGCAATTTCACCCACAAGAGAAACAAACATACTTTTTATCGGTGTAAAGAAAATTTTATCTTTAGGTGTAGTAGTAATCATGTGAAGAACCCATCGTTAAAATGATAGAAGACGACTTAAAACAGGTTTACCTATGGTAGTTTGGTTGAAGGTTTTTCGACAGGACTTTTCTCGTCTCTTAAGTACAGTTCAACAAATTCCCCTTCATTGAAAAATGATATTGATTGTATTAATAATAAGTAATAACAATAATATTGACACAAAGCATCGCTCTACATAAATCTGAATCCAATTGCTATTCATTTTTCTTTGAAATTCTGGCAATTGTTTTGATTCGTGTAGATATTTGAAACACATGAACGCATGTTATCTAAAAAAAAAAAAGTAATTTCAAACAAATACTTCTCTGAAAAATTATAAAATTCGATTTTGCGGAATTTTACTTTTTCGTGATAACAGTAGGGGTCCCGAGAAGGTTTTACATAAAAAAAAGACATTTGGCGCCACCGAGAAGATTCACATTTTTAAAAAAGACATTTGGCGCCCCCGAGAAGGTTTTAGATTTTTAAAAAAGACAATTGGGACCCCCGAGAAGGTTTCAAATACTTAAAAAAATACAGTTGCGGTCCCGAGAAGGTTTCACATTTTTAAAAAAGACCTTTGGCACCCCGAGAAGGTTTTCCATTTTTAAAAAAGACAATTGAGACCCCCGAGAAGGTTTCACATTCTTAAAAATATACAGTTGGGGTCCCGAGAAGGTTTTACATAAAAAAAAACAAATAGGACCTCCGAGAAGGTTCCACATTAAAAAAAAAAGATATTTAGCGCCCCCGAAAAGGTTTTACAATGTTAAAAAAAGACATTTAGCGACCCCGAGATGGTTTTACATTTTTAAAAAGACAATTGGAACCCCCGAGAAGGTTTCACATCCTTAAAAAAATACATTTGGGGCCCCGAGAAGGTTTCACATTTTTAAAAAGGTCATTTGTCGCCCGGAGAATGTTTTACATTTTTAAAAAAGACAATTGAGACCCCCGAGAAGGTTTCACATTCTTAAAAAAATACATTTGGGGCCCCGAGAAAGTTCCACAATAAAAAAAGATATTTAGCGCCCCCGAGAAGGTTTTACAATCTTAAAACAAGACATTTAGCGACCCCGAGATGGTTTTACATTTTTAAAAAGACAATTGGAACCTCCGAGAAGGTTTCACATCCTTAAAAAAATTGGTCTAAAGAGTTTAGACAGTACTTCCCTCGCTGTCGGAAACTTGACGACTGCATGCCTATTGTGTTTTTTTTCTCATTACATTTTTGTAGTGGGAATTTAAAAAAAAATTGCGATGACGTCATCAATATTTTTGCAAGGACACGTATATCAGTTGGGATAGATGTAGTGTAATACTAAGAATAAAATTATTATATTCTCAAATTTTCGGGAAAATGAATTGGGTCGTTTTGAATATTGATTTGTAATAATCAATAAAATAACGAAACAATTTACTCACGTATACGTATCAGAGGCAACTGAAAATCGTGTATGTATAAACATTCTTAATTTAAGATGACAGGCGTAACAGCATACGTGAGAGTCAAATAGAGAAACTGTAAACAAAAGGACCATCGGTTTTATTGCTTCGACTTCCGCTTATTATATAAAACATTGGGTTTTATTTTAATTCTTGACGGTGAAATTCACAATTGGTTGATTATAAACATGTCTATTTCACATTCGCGGAACCAAGTGAGCGCATAAAACAAATGCAGGTCTGTAATGTTAAAGTCGATGTAAATAAGCGTGCTACCCTTATGTTTCAACCGAGTTTTTCCTTTAACAAATTTTGTGTCTACCAAATTGGGTTGGTTGGGGTGTAATACTAATAATAAGTGTTGCCTTTAATTTAATCAATAAAATAAATTGACTTCATTAATTTTTTTGAACCACCTCTTAAGAAAATCTAAAAAATATGAATGGAATGATAAATCACAAGTACAAACTCATCATATTTTTTGCATTTTAGATAGGATTTATTCAGCAAAATTTAAGGGTGACGTCATCAATTTTTTTAGGAGGATGAACAAATACATATTGAACAAAAGTTTACCATGCTTATAATAACTTTAAAATATTCCCAAGATTTCAAAGCATTCGGTTTTCTAATTCCTGATTAAATCGATAAAATAAATTCACGCCTTCATTAATTTTTTTTGAGTCACCCTGCATATGCAAATCCAAAAATATGATTGGAATGATAAATCACAAGTACAGACTCATCATATTTTGTACATTTTAGATACGATTTATTCGGCAAACTTTTGAGCTGACGTCATCAGTTTTTTGTAGAAGATAACCAAATATATTTTGACTAAAAATTTATTATGCTTTTTATAACCTTAAAACATCTGCAAGATTTCAAAGCATTCGGTTTTGTAGTTCCTGATTAAATCAATAAAATAAATTTACGCATTCATTAATTTTTTTGAGTCACCCTGTATATGCAAATCGAAAAAATTTGAATGGAATGATAAATCACAAGAAGACTCACCATATTTTGTACATTTTAGATAGGATTTTTTCAGCAAAATTTTGTGGTGACATCATAAATTTTTTAGGGGGGACGACCAAATACGTTTTGATCAAAAATTTACCATGCTTATGATAATTTTAAAATATCTTCAAGATTTCGAAGCATTCGGTTTTGTAGTTCCTGAGCAAATCAGTAAAATAAATTTACGCTTTCATTTATTTTCTTGAATCACCCTGTATATGCAAATCCAAAAAATATGAATGGAGTGATAGATCACAAGTACAGACCGATTATATTTTGTACATTTTAGATATGATTTATTCGGCAAATTTTCGAGCTGACGTCATCAAGTTTTTGGAGGGGATAAGCAAATATATTTTGACTAAACATCTATTATGCTCTTTATAACCTTAAAACATCTGTAAGATGTCAGAGCATTCCGTTTTGTAGTTCCTGATTAAATCAATAAAATATATTTACGCATTCATTAATTTTTTTGAGTCACTCTGTATATGCAAATCCAAAAAATATGAATGGACTGATAAATGACAAGTACAGGCTCATCATATTTTGTACATTTTAGATATGATTTATTCGGCAAACTTTCGAGCTGACGTCATCAAGTTTTTGGAGGGGATAAGCAAATATTTTTTGACTAAAGATTTATGATGCTCTTTATAGCCTTAAAACATCTGCAACATTTCAAAGCATTCTGGTTAGCAGATTAAAAATTAAATTTCAAAATGTTGTTTTATAATTTTGATTTTTTTTCCAAAAATCTGGACGTTTCGGGTGAAAAGTCGATTCAGAGTTGTAAACTACATGTGTTATTTTATACAATTGAAAACCCATTTACTATGTACAATTTTGAAGTGACGTCATCGCATTAGTGGTGGGGATGATTAGACAAATTTTGGTTAGTGTTTTACCATCTACATGATATTCTTATTATAAGTACAAAATTTCACAACAATCGGTTGAGTACTTTCGGAGATTATCTGTCTAATAAAAATCCGGGACAACAGACGGACAGACGGACGGACAGACGGACGGACAGACGGACAGACAGACGGAAATGGGAGACCTATTTCTTCGTCTTCTAGGGGTCATGAAAGATCGAGAAAACGTAAAAGTAGAGAGTCGGCCGACGGACTCGATTACAATACTTCCTTTGCTTATGCTCGGGAAGTAAAAATACATTTGGGGCCCCGAGAAGGTTTCACATTTTTAAAAAGGACATTTGTCGCCCCGGAGAATGTTTTACATTTTTAAAAAAGACAACTGAGACCTCCGAGAAGGTTTCACATCCTTAAAAATATGCAGTTGGGGTCCCGAGAAGGTTTTACATAAAAAAAGGCATTTCGCGCCCCCGAGATGGTTTTACATTAAAAAAAGACAGTTGGGACCTCCGAGAAGGTTTCACATTAAAAAAAAGATATTTAACGCCCCCGAGAAGGTTTTACATTTTTAAAAAAGACAGGTAGGACCCCCGAGAAGGTTTTACAGTCTTAAAAAAAGACATTTAGCGCCCCCGAGATGGTTTTACATTTTTAAAAAATTGGTCTAAAGAGTTTAGACAGTACTTCCCTCGCTGTCGGAAACGTGACGACTGCATGCCTATTATGTTTTTTTTTCGCAATGGATTTCAAAGAATTCGGTTTATAGTTCCTGAGTAAATCAATAAAATTAATTTACGCATTCATTAATTTTTTTGAGTCACCCTGTATATGCAAATCCTAAAAATATGAATGGAGTGATAAATTACAAGTACAGACTCATTATATTTTGTACAGTTTAGATAGGATTTATTCGGCAAACTTTTGAGCTGACGTCATCAATTTTTTGGAGGGGATAAGCAAATGTATTTTGACTAAACACTTATTATGCTCTTTATAACCTTAAAACATCTTCAAGATTTCAAAGCATTCGGTTTTGTAGTTCCTGAGTAAATCAGTAAAATAAATTTACGCTTTCATTAATTTTTTTGAATCACCCTGTATTTGCAAATCCAAAAAATATGGATGGAGTGATAGATCACAAGTACAGACTGATCATATTTTGTACATTTTAGATATGATTTATTCGGCAAACTTTCGAGCTGACGTCATCAAGTTTTAGGAGGGGATAAGCAAATATATTTTGACTAAAGATTTATGATGCTCTTTATAGCCTTAAAACATCTGCAACATTTCAAAGCATTCTGGTTAGCAGATTAAAAATTAAATTTCAAAATGTTGTTTTATAATTTTGATTTTTTTCCAAAAATCTGGACGTTTCGGGTGAAAACTCAATTCGGAGTTGTAAACTACATGTGTAGGACTATGTTATTTTATACAATTGAAAACCCATTTACTATGTACAATTTTGAAGTGACGTCATCGCATTAGTGGTGGGGATGATTAGACAAATTTTGGTTAGCGTTTTACCATCTACATGATATTCTTAATATAAGTACAAAATTTCACAACAATCGGTCGAGTACTTTCGGAGATTATCTGTCTAATAAAAATCCGGGACAACAGACGGACAGACGGACAGACGGACGGACAGACGGACAGACGGACGGACAGACGGACAGACGGACAGACGGACGGACAGACGGACAGACGGACAGACGGACAGACAGACGGAAATGGGAGACCTATTTCTTCGTCTTCTAGGGGTCATGAAAGATCGAGAAAACGTAAAAGTAGAGAGTCGGCCGACGGACTCGATTACAATACTTCCTTTGCTTACGCTCGGGAAGTAAAAAGACAATTGGTTCCCCCGAGAAGGTTTCACATTAAAAAAATATATTTACCGCCCCCGAGAAGGTTCCACAATCTTAAAAGAAGACATTTAGCGCCCCTGAGATGGTTTTACATTTTGCAATAAAGAGGAGCGTATTCTCACCTTTTCGAGAAAGTAGGGTAATTTCATCAATAAAAAATTTGTTATGACGTCATAAACACAGAATACATATTGCCAGAGAAAAAGAGAAAAAAAAATCGAAAATTGTTTCAACAGAACTTCCCTCTCTGCTAACGTACAATGAAAAATATCCAGCATTTTCGAATGGGCGCACAATTTTGTGATGACTTCATCAACACTTTTGCAAGGACATGTATATCAGTTTGGATTGGTGCACTGTAATACTAAAAAGAACAGCATTGTATTCCCAAAATTTTCTGGGAAAATGGATTGAGCCGTTCCTGATTTAATCAATAAAATAAATCGGCTCATCCATTAATTTTTTTGAGGCACCTGTTTAAGCAAAGCTAAAAAATTGGTCGAAAGTTATGTCGACGAAGTGTACTGAAACAAATCCCGCTTGTTCGAAAAATTAAAAAAATTGATTTTGCGAATTTGTATTCAATAAAACAAATACAAGAGTATGCTTTATAAAGTTTAACATAAAAATTTTTGAGATGTCATGACACTGATTAGGAGATGGGCAAATTTTGGTTGGCGTTTCACCATTTACACGATATTCTTAACTTCAAAACGTCAAGTATTCAGTTTTGCAATTCTTGATTTAATCAATAAAATAAATTGACTCAGTCATTAATTTTTTCAGACACCCCGTATAAGCAAATCTAAAAAGCATTAATGCAGTGATATATCACAAGTAGAGACTCATCATCCTTTGCACATTTAAGATAGGATCTACATTATTCGGCAAACTTTTGAGCTGACGTCATTAATAAGTATAAGTATAAAGTAAACATATTTTATTAACAAATTATCATGCTTATCATAACTGTAAACCATCTGGAAGATTTCAAAGATTATGTGTTTAGTAAAAATCGGGACGGCAGACGGACAGACGGACAGACGGACAGACAGATAGACAGACAGACAGACAGACAGACAGACAGAGAAACGCTTACGCTCGGGAAGTAAAAATTATGACAATTCTTTTTTTAATTATTATGCTTTTGATCAATAATTTCATGTTAATTAAATGATGAATACATAGAACTCATTCGTCTTTATTTATAAACTAAACTTCATTAACATACGTTTATAAATAAAAAAGTTATTCGAGGTGTCCCCTTTTAGCTAACTCACCATCTACACACAAAATTTGACAATAATCCCTCTAATAAGACGAAAATTTTTTCGAACTCCAGGGTCATGAAACGTCGAGAAATTCTTTCGCTTACTCTCCGGAAGTAAAAATCGTAGTTTTCATTCAAGATCATATCCTTCCATTTAAATTATTATTATTTTTTACTTCCCGAGCGTAAGCGAAGAATTGTAATCGAGTGCGTCGACCGACTGTCTGCTTTTACGTTTTCTCGATCTTCCATGACCCCTGCACTACGAAGAAATAGCTCTCCCATTTCCGTCTGTCTATCTGCCGTCCCAGATTTTTATTAGACAGATAATCTCCGAAAGTACTGCGCGATTGTCGTCAAATTTTGTATTTATGTTAGAAATATGATGTAGTTGGTAAAACGCTAACCAAAATTTGTCTAATCATCGCCATCAATAATGTGAAGACATCACTTTAAAATTGTACATAGTAAATAGGTTTTAAATTGTATAAAATAAGATAGTCCTACACATGTAGTTTATGACTCCGTGTTAACTTTTTACTTGAAACGTACAAATTTTTGGAAAAAAATTAATTATAGCAAGCATAATACTATTTTAATCAAAATATATTCGCTTATTCCCTCCAAAACATTGATGATGTGATCTCAAAATTTTGCCTAGTAAATACAATATGCAAAATATGATCAGTCTATACTTGTGATTTATCACTGCATTCATATTTTTTAGATTTGCTTCAATAGGGCGACTCTAAAAAATGACTGAGTTGTTAAAAAATAAACAACCAATTAGATTTAGGAATTTAACTCGGTACTATGGAAATCTGCAATGTAACACTTTTAAATTTAACAAGTTTTTACAAGTTTAAAAGCGGCAAAATCAGTTTTATCTTAGCAAGTGCTAGCCCCGCCCACCCGCCCTCTGTTTTCTCCGAGAATATTAGGCCAGTGCCGAAGCCTTTGAAAATGGTAAAAAGTGAAAAAAATTAGAACAGGATGATACCCATTGGAAAAGGAAGAAAATATAACAAAAATAAAAGGAAAAATAATTTACGGGCGATCTGAGGTCGGGCAGTGGAATAGGGGGAGCTTTTAAGGGTAGAAAACGGTTTATCACGATTTCCGGCAAAACTACAAGTCCTATCGCAAAAAGTTAAATGGCAAAGTTGTAGGTAATAAAAAGATCTACAACTTTTGTATTTACACTTTCTTTACATAACCTCAAAATTTATGCGAAAAATGCAAATAACCGAGTTTTTGGTTTTTTATTTTTATCTCCCACAAATTTTTTTTTTCGCGAAATTTCGTGAAAACTTACCTATTTATGTCCCAAACTCATTGTAATTTTTTTGATTCAAAATATTTATTTTTTCGCCTTAATTCGATTTAATATCGAAAAACCACCCCAATTTTCAATCGAAAATTTTCACGTCAAAATATTTGCTTTTTTAAAAAAATCGGTGTGCTTTTTGTTCGCTGAAATCTCTACTTTCTGATGGTGTAAAAAAAAAATACATTACTATGGCAAATTTTCACAGGAAATGCAAAAAAACGAAGAAACTCGAATTCAAAAAGTTGTTTCTTAATTATAATGTAAAATTTGGAGCCATTTATTAAAATTTACACGTTAATTACTTGAAAAACGTAAGACTCCATGTTACATTGACGAATTAAAAAATTGCAAATCGAAATATACTACTATAATTAACAACCAAATAAGTTAATAAACTTAATATTTTATAAGACATCTACAATATTTTGTTAAAGTTGTTGGATAATTTTTAAGTTATATGCATAGGTGCCTATTTAGTGCCATTTTAAGGTAACTTATATACCTGGAATGGCTTACGGAAAATTTTAGCCCATCAGAAGAATGAACAACATCGTTTATAAAAATACACGTGCAGGCTGAGTTACTTGAAGAGAATCGTGACGAACTGACTTATTTAAAAGAAATTTTTGGAATCTACAGTCACAAGGATTTTCCTGTAAACAAGCAGAACAAGATGTTGATGCTGATATAATTAAGATCTCGATAGAAACTGCCAGAGATACAAATAAAACTGTCACAGTTTGGGTCAAGATATTGATCTTTTGGTCCTTTTGAATCAATTGAAGAAAAACATCGTAAATTCATTGTCTTCTAATATATAAAATTCTCGTGTCACAGTGTGTGTAACCAATCTCCCCCGAAACGGCTTGACTGATTTTTATTAAATTTTCTGTCTATATTCGGTAGGTCTGAGAATAGGTCGAACTAATTTTTTATACCCTTAGGTGATAAGAATGGTCCACCCAAAAAAATTTGGGTGGGCCACTCCACAGCCATCTTGCAATAGGGTTGCAAGATGGTTGTTGAATATAATCATTGTCGTACGATAAATTTTTATGTATAATTTAATTATAATTTATTTTTCTACCGCCCACGTTTTTTGGTTTTCTAATAGAGCTATTAACGCACGCAAATGACGTCACAGCAGTTCGTTAATAGCGGAAAGGCGTTCTTTAATAGATCTGGTGTAATTTAGATCGGTAAGATTGGTAGCAATGACGAGAAATGTCAGGTGAATGTCAGTGGCAAATCTAAACTTAAAATTTCCCATGTTTCCGGACGCGTAACTTCTTCGCAAGACATTTTAACCAATTTTAAATTGCAAAAACTCGAATTGGTTCGAATTACAATTGTTGTTGTGAAAATTCGAACCTCAAATATTTCGTGGTTAGTGTCAGACCGACCCATCACCAACCACGACAAAAGTCCCCAGATTAAAAAAAATGCAAATTTCAATTAAATTTTGGGAAAAAACGTGTGCGGTAGAAAAAATAGTATAAATAACTCGTTCATAAGGTCATTGAGGCACTCATCCTTTATATAACTCGCGGCTTCGCCGCTCGTTCTATTAACTTGGATTCGTGCCTCAATATTTGCCTTATGAAACTCGTTCTTTAATATACTATTATTTATTTTAATTTAATTTTTTATTTAAAAACCAAAATATTCATTAGAAATAATCTATATGGCAAAACAACGTTTGCTGGGTCTGCTAGTTAGACGATAAAAATTTGTCAAATTTGGCCAATATTTTTTATAAAAAACATGCAAACAAAGAAGATATCGCAAAAAATGGATTACAATTAATCAAATATACTTATAAATGTATAAATGGCAATATAACCCTGAATCAATTAAGATTTCGAAAATCAATTAGCAAGAATTAAATCATCTTTCATATTGACAAATCTCCCACCAACAGAAGGCGTATGTTTCATTTTCAATTTTTTGGTTTGTCAATGTAACATGGAATCTTACTTTTTTCGAGTAATTAAAGTGTAAATTTTAATAAAATCTCAAAATTTTACATGATTAAAAAAAATTCGGATTCAAGTTTTTTCCTTTTTTTGGATTTCCTGTGAAAATTTGCCATAGTAATGTATACCTTTTTACAGCATCAGAAACTAGAGATTTTAACGAACAAAAAGCACACGGACTTTTTTAAAAAACCAAACATTTTGACGTGAGAATTTTCGATTGAAAATTAGGGTGGTTTTTCGATATTAAATCAACATAAGGGCGAAAAATAAATATTTTGAATAAAAAAAACACTACAGTGAGTTTGGGACATAAATAGGTAAGTTTTCACCAAATTTCGTGAAAAATTTTTTTTTTGTGGGAGATAAAAATAAAAAACCAAAAACTCGGTTATTTGCATTTTTCGCATAAATTTTGAGGTTATGCAAAAACAGTCTAAATACAAAAGTTGTAGATCCTTTTATTACCTAAAACTTTGCCATTTAACTTTTTTCGATAGGATTTGTAGTTTTGCCGGAAATCGTGATAAACCGTTTTCTACCCTTAAAAGCTCACCCTCTTTCACTTCCCGACCTCAGATCGCCCGTACATTATTTTTCCTTCTTTTTTGTTCTCAAAAATTATCGGCACTGGGCTATATGACATCTGCCAAAATAAGTTTTACCTTAGCAAGTACTAGCCCCGCCCACCTGCCCTCTATTTTCTCAGAGGGTATGTTATTTGCCAAAATAAGTCTTATCTTAGCAAGTACTAGCAAGGTCTACCCTCTGAGAAAATAGGCGGGGCGGGTGGGTGGGCCTAGTACTTGTTAAGATAAAACTGATTTTGCCATTATTATTAATCTTGTAAAAACTTGTGAAATGTAAAGGTGTTAAATTGCAAATTTCCATAGTAACGAGTTAAATGCTTAAATCTACCGGAAATGTGCAAAATATCATGAGTTTTTACTCGTGAATTATCATTGTAGTCATATTTTTTAAATTTGCTTATACAGGTGGCTCAAAAAAATTAATGAATGTATCAATTTATTTTACTGATTAAATTAGCAACGGCCCACTCCATTTTTCCAGAAAATTTTGGGAATGCAATCTGTTATTTTCAGTATTACAGTGCACCAATCCAAGTTGATATATGTGTCTTTGCAAAAATGTCGGTGACGTCATCACAAAATTCTGTAAAGTAAAAATCAACTCAGTACTGTTTCACTGTACGTTAGGTGCGAGGAAAGTTCTGTCGAAATTTTTTAATTTCAAAACTAATTTATTTGGTCCCTCTACTACACTAGTTTTTCGTTTTCTTCAAATTTAAGCAAAAATGTCATTAATTATGAAATGAAATTGTTCTATACCATGGGTCCCATCTCAACGGGTGTACTTTTTTAATTTGGGCCATTTTATTGTGTCAGTGACCTAAAGAATTTAGTACGAATATCTTCAAACAAACAAACTGTGAAATGAATTCTACTGTGAATAATCTCTGCGGTTACTATTACAAGATTGTGTTATTATTTTTTAAAGTATTTGACAATTAAAGAGATCCATGATTCAGGAAATTGGTTTCGGTGTGGTTTTTCCAGTAATAATACTTCTGTGAAGTATCAATTAAGCACTACCCAATAATTGTTTTCGTAGAAAGAAGAACAACGATAAGAGGTGAACATATTTTTTGAACAGTCACCGTAAACGAAGGAATGACGACATTATTAAAATGTGCAATAAATTTTCTTCGAGCCTAACTAGCCACTGGAAGATTTTATTGGAAAGCGTAATAATTAAAAAAATATTTTAATACATCGAAATATCATATGACGTCATTGACGACCTTAATTGGATGAAGAAATATATTTCGTATTATTAGTTTTGGATGATTAATTCTTACTGGTAACAAAAAATCATCGACTATGCAAAGTCTTGGAACGACCCGATGCGAACTGGTTTAAAAGTTTTTATTTGCACTGCAACAGATGCAAGAATCTCAGAGCTCGCGACACTAATCAAACTACTGCTAAAGTGCAAATTCCCGTTTATCTTAATATTTAACTTATTTTGTATCCATTTCTTCCATTCCCGGTATATGCAAATTTATGGCATACTCCTGTACTGTTGCCAATTAAAAACCAACGGAACCACGCAACCAGGTCAATACTAATCTATAAAATCAAGAGACATGCATATGCGACAGTCAGTAAAATGAAAAGTCTAGGTGTCATCATTTCCCTGTACCTCATATATCTGGTCACCACCCATCCAACAGAAAAAGTTACTTACAATGGGAACCAACTATGGAAAATCACCAACGACAACAAAACCACATTGAAACTACTAAAAACTCTAGCGAAAGAAAAATGTAAGTACCTGTGATTTATTCTTTATACGAAAACTTCACTTCTTGTAGATTTAACTCTTTGGGCGTTAAATGCTAAAAAAGTCGACGCCATGATCGACCAGAAATACGTAACCCAAGTTAAAGAAAAACTCCTCGAAAACAACCAAAAATACGAGGTTTCAATCGAAGATGTACAAAAAGCTATAGACGAAGCAAATCCCAAACCACAGGAAGATCTTGACGGACGTAAAGGCTACCGTCTCACGTGGAATTACTACCACAACTTGGACGACATCTACGACTACTTGCACTACTTGGAGGCCACTTTTCCTAAATTATGTACAGTCACTACAATCGGAGACTCAGTCGAAGGGCGTCCCATTAAGCTCCTGCGAATTTCGAACAAAAATCCCAACAATAAAGCTATGTTCGTTGAAGGTGGAATTCACGCTAGAGAGTGGATATCGCCAGCTGCCGTCACTTACATCATAAACCAATTGATTAGCAATTATGACGACGAACCGTCTTACATTACAAATCTGGATTGGTATTTTGTACCAGTTTTGAACCCTGATGGATACACGTATACGTACAATGTGGACAGGTTGTGGAGAAAGAATAGAGCACAAAGTAAGATAAGCGATTGTGTAGGTGTCGATCTTAATAGAAACTGGGGGTACGACTGGGCTAGCAACGGGTCGTCGACTGATCCTTGCAGCAATTCGTACAGGGGGACAAAACCGTTTTCGGAACCTGAAACCGCATCTGTTGCTAAATTTTTTATTAATAATCCAGACATCCAGTGGGTTGGGTATTTAGCAGTGCATTCCTATGGACAGTTTATTGTCTATCCTTGGGGCGATCCAAACAGAATTGTGGAAGATTACGAAGACTTAAATGATGCAGGAATCCAAGCAGCCGAGGTAAGCGAAATGACAGTTTCCCTTTAGTTACTAGAGTTTTTGTTTTTCCCAATACTCACTGAATTTAACTAGTCACAAGTAAGTTTTAATATATTTGTGACAGAATATACTGAGTGCCGGTGGCGAAACCTATACTGTTGGTCCAGCAGGACTAGTCATCTATAAAGCAACAGGAATTTCAATGGATTGGGCTAAAGGTTCTCAAGCAATTAAATACGTTTTTACAATAGAATTAAAAGATAAGGGAAATTATGGGGTGTTACTTCCAGCAAAATACATTAAAATTACTAGTGAAGAAGCTTTAATTGTAGTGAGAACTGTAGCACAAACCATTAATAACCTGTCTGTACGTGAACTATTGAAATAAATTAATATATAAAGAACACAACCTTAATAATTGAATGTTTCTTTTAAAGCAATATTAAATATTTTCCGACGCACCCAAACATATCTAAACCCACATAAAAACTTACCGCATATATTGTTTACAAATTTATTAATATGCCGTTATTTCCATTTACAATTTGCACTTATGACCTGGTAGAAACTGCAGGTACCCTGCGGATTATTTTATTACTGTGTTAATTTACGCTGATTAATTATTTTTGTTTGTTTGTTTTAACGTGAAGAACGCGAATCGAACCAGATCGAATGGCTCCCAATCGAAAATTTAAAAACTTATAGATATTATACCGTTTAACAGTTATTAGAATTTTGCAGTTTTAGTGCAGTTCAATTAGTTTGCTTTGTGTTTTTCTTTCGAATCCAATGATAAGGTAATGTTTCTTTTACGAGAGTTAAGTGACCGTGATTATTGAAATACTCCATTGTATTCTTGTGTTTTGCTCCGTGGCCTGCCTGTCTTGTGTTTTTGTTAGCTACCCTGATTGGCCCCTGGGTACGAAGCACTGTATCCCTGTTAAATTTCCTTTACTGACTTTCTTTTTTTATTATCTTTACAAAATGAATATTTGTTGCAACTGTGGAGCTAATGTTAAATCCAGTGTATTCACAATAAATTGCGATGGGTGCCAAGGTATTCTGCATGGCAGTTGTGTAGGTCTATCGGAATCTGACGTAAAATTAACGAGAGCAAAGTCAAAATCTATAAAAGTGGTATGTAACACATGCAATAGTAATATGACTCAATTTAGAGACATTAAAGCGGTTATTACTTCTATGAAAGACGAATTCACAGCTTCGTTGAGAAAATTAAAAGAAGATTTTGAAAATCAACTCTCTACGCTCAAGTCATCTCTTACACAACAAACAGTTTCAAATTCAGATCAATTCGAAGAAATTGTTCAGGAAGTTATTGAGCGTCAGAAAAAAAAACCGAACTTAATTGTGTTTGGTGTACCTGAACAGTCTAGTGCCATTAATGGAAGTGAGCGTTCTGAATTAGATAAAGCTGCAGTAAATGATATATTAACTACAGTTAGGCCAGAGTTTTCTATAAGCAGCAACATGAAAATTCAACGCTTAGGTCGTTTTCAAACAAATTCTCGTCATCGGCCCATTAAAATAGTTCTCGATGATGAGTCAGAAGTTCACAAATTTATCAAAAACGCGAAAGTACTGAAAACCAACACCGCATTTTCAAATATCTCATTATCCTTCGACAAAACAGCTAAACAAATTCAATTATATAATGAAGTTAAAACCCAATTAAATGCTCGTATTAATAGTGGTGAAGTAAATTTAAGAATTCGGTACCTTCATGGCGTACCTAAAATAGTAAAGTCAGAATCATTTTCGCCTTCGTTAAACTAGCAGTCACACCCAGTTATAGGACTCCAATACGCTGTTTATATCAAAATGTTCGAGGTTTGCGATCAAAAGTTACAAATTTTTACAACTGTATATGTTCGTATGTTGATTATGATTTATTTGCTTTGTCAGAAACTTGGCTTTCTGATGACATTTGCAACAATGAATTATTTCCGAGTGATATTGTGGTGTACCGTAAGGACAGAAATTTCAAAAACTTACAAGTTTCCAAAGGTGGTGGTGTATTGCTAGGTATTCGAGATAAGTATAAATCGACTGCTATGGATCTTACTTCAATTACCAGCATCATACCAACGGTTGACATTATAGGTGCGAAAGTTACCGACACTCATGAATCTTTAATTGTTTTATGTGTTTACATTCCTCCACGTATTAATTTTCAGGATTTTCAATTACTTTTTGAACTTATAAGTACATTAAATACATTCTCTAATAGTAAAATTATGTTATTGGGAGATTTTAACGTTCCTGAATTTACGTTAGGCATAGTCAATCAGTTTACCTCTACATTAAATAATTTTAAAGAATTTCATAATCTTTCTCAAAATAACAATATAAAAAATATGCAACAACATACATTGGACTTAGTTTTTTCTAATATTGGTTGTCTAGTTGAGCTTTCCGATCTAATCTTTGTTGACGAAGACGCTCATCATCCTACTCTTTCTATATGTGTAAATTTTAATATCAAATCGCACAAGTTTTTTCCTATGAACAGTCACAGCGAACAATTTAACTTTAGAAAGGCCAACTTTCCTTTGTTATACGAGATGCTATTATCAACTAATTGGGACTTTCTGCATCAAAATATTAGTGTCAATGAAGCATGTTCCCTCTTTTATAATAAACTACAATCAATTTTTAATAAAACAGTTCCTAAGTACCGTAAACAAGGTCGTAATAATCAGTATCCCCCGTGGTTTGATAAAGAAATAATTAACTCCATTCGAAGTAAATTTAATATGCTGAAATTATATAGAAGACATAAAACTGAAAAATATCACAGTTTGTTTAAAGTATACCGTTCTCGCTGTAAGAACTTAATTAAAGCCTCCTATATAAAATACCTACATCAAATTGAAAAGGATATATCAAAAAATCCTAAGAGTTTTTGGTCATTTGTACATAACAAAGTAGGTCACAGCAGAATTCCTGGTGTGATGCATTACAACAATATTGAGTTTTCTTCTCCTGATGAAATAGTGGACGCGTTCAGTGATTACTTCAGTGAAGTTTATATTCAGTCCAAACCTTGTAATTTATCAACCACTGACAATGAAGTTGCTGCGCAACTGTTCGTAAATGTAAGATCCATATCTGAAGATGATGTATTCGTGGCATTAAAAAAATCAAAGGATTCTTTTACGACCGGGCCTGATGGTATTCCCAGCTTTTTAGTAAAAGATTGCGCATTAATCTTTGCTCAGCCTCTACAAAAACTCTTTAATTTAATATTGAAACAAAGTAAAATCCCAGATATTTGGAAAAAAGCATGCGTTTGTCCCATTTTCAAGTCAGGGGATACAAGTGATGTAAAGAACTATCGACCTATTAGTATTTTATGCAATTTTGCAAAAATCTTTGAATCGATTATGTACAAGCAGATTTACTCTTCAGTGAAAGGTTTTATATCGCAAGATCAACATGGCTTTATGCAAAAAAGATCTACAATAACAAATCTGGCGTGTTTCACACAATACACTTCTGAAGCAATGGACAAAAAAAGCCAAGTGGATACAGTTTATACAGATTTTCGAAAAGCTTTCGATCAAATTGATCATTTTATTTTGTTAAACAAACTTCGAGGATTCGGCTTTTCAGATTCATTACTCCGATTGTTTTTATCATATATCAGTGAAAGGAGTCAAGTCGTAAGATATCGAAATTTTTGTTCCAAGGTGTTCACTCCTACATCTGGCGTGCCACAGGGTTCAAATTTGGGACCACTGTTATTTCTTCTATTTATCAATGATATTGTTCAAAATATTTCTTGTGAGAAACTTCTATTTGCGGATGACCTCAAGTTATATAAGGAAATAAAGTCTGTCGAAGATTGTAAAATTCTTCAATGTAATGTGAATGCTGTCATTAGTTGGTGTAAAGATAATCGTTTAACACTAAATAGAGACAAGTGCTATATTGTTTCATATTCAAAAAAACAAAATCCCTTAATCTTTAATTATCAAATATTAAATATTCTGTTAAGCCGTAAGGATACTTACAAAGACTTAGGAATAATTTTTGATTCCAGATTAACCTTTGTTGAACATATAACAACTAATATTTCACAAGCCTATAAGATGTACGGTTTTGTTTATAGAAATTGTAGTGATTTTTGCAATGTTCATACTTTATCCACGCTATATTTTACTTTGGTAAGATCACGCTTAGAATACGGAGCTCTTATATGGTTTCCAATATATGATGTCCATATTAATAATTTAGAGTTGGTACAGCGCAAATTCCTCAAATTTTTATGTTTTCGTTTAGACAGATTCTATCCGGAAAGAGGATTTAGTCACTTAAATTTGTTGACTAGATTTAATTTTGTATCATTAAAAACTAGAAGAATTGTTACTGTCGTCAAGATTTTGTTCAATATGCTGAATAATAAAGTTGATGTGCCTCAGTTGCTTAATAAACTCAATTTTAAAGTACCAAGAATCAACTCTCGACAGAGTACTATATTTTATTGTTCAGCGAATAGAACCAATGTTTTACGCAAATCTCCAGTTAATTTAATGTGTGACTTATGTAATGGGATAGCGGAAGTTTGTGACATAAATATTAATTCTTTTAAAATGTTGCAAAATTCTATATTGGAAGTTTATGGTATTAATTAAGTGCTTATTTAGTTTAATTATTTTTTTTAGTTATAACATCATGTAAGTAATGTTTTAGTTTTAATTACATCGTTCCCTGTAATTGGGTGTATATTAGCCTGTTGGGAATAAAGTATTTATTTATTTAATAAAGTATTTATTTATTTATTTATTTAACAGAGAATCATCCAAGGTGGAGGCGAGCCCTACACAGTTGGTCCTGTGGGAATTGTTCTATATAAAGCGTCTGGAAGTTCAATGGATTGGGCTAAAGGAAGTGCAGCAATTAAATTCAGTTTTACTCTGGAATTGAGAGACAGGGGACAATATGGTTTTATTCTTCCAGCGCAATTCATCAAACCGTCAAGTGAAGAAGCTTTGATTCTTGTTAGGGTTGTTGCTGAAGCTGCCGCAAAAACATTTACAAAAAAATAATAAACAATGGAAAATATATTCGTTGTTTCATTTTGCTATTATCACCGTTGTAGCGTCATTGTGACGGGTGTGTAATATTTATGTATCGTTTTTCTCTGATTACTGTGAACTTTTAAGTGGACTTAATCAGAAAGACAAGTGGATTTCTAACTTTTATAAAATATAAAATGGTGGTGGATGAGCGAAAAGGGAGTTTTGAAAGTTTTTCTGAAGAGCGAGAGGAGATTGTAGGAAGGAAATTGGCCTCTGCACATTACTGTTCGCCGCCTCCCCAGGATCGAAGCAGGCCCTAGTCCTAGTGAGGAGGCACCGCTAGGGAGATTAAAGGATTGTGGTTGTTTTAGCCGATAATTTGTTATTTTGGCCCTTATAGCCTGGCAGAGAATAGAGACAGTATATTTTTAACTATTAACAGGAGGATTATTTATTTCTGTTGCGGCCTTTCACGATACTCATCGGAGATCCGCTTCACTATGGCGTCTATTTTGTCAATAACCGAACCTTGATGTTAAAAAAGTAGATTTATCCAAGATAATTTTTTGATTTTTTCCCTTTATTTTTTTGAGTTTTGTGTCAGTTTTGTATGTACCTATTGTATGTTGAAAAATTGGTCTAAAGAGTTTAGACAGTACTTCCCTCGCTGTCGGAAACTTGACGACTGCATGCCTATTGTGTTGTTTTTTCTCATTACATTTTTGTAGTGGGAATTTAAAAAAAAATTGTGATGACGTCATCAACATTTTTGCAAGGACACGTATATCAGTTGGGATAGATGTAGTGTAATACTAAGAATAAAATTATTGTATTCCCAAATTTTCGGGAAAATGAATTGGGTCGTTTTGAATATTGATTTCTTATAATCAATAAAATAACGAAACAATTTACTCACGTATACGGCGTCGGTGTGTAATATCTAGATATAGGATTTTTGTCGGGCTAGGCAAGGCCAAACTCGGTACGGCTCGTACGGGATGCGAATTCATTGCGGTTGCGGACTGCACTTCGTTTATTTGAGATTAGAATAATGCTGTTTCGTTGCACTCTGCTGTCAATTCCCGTTCTCATTTACTTAGCCGTTTGATTAATAAATCGTTAATTATATTTATGGAATTAGTACCGATTAAACGTGACGTAGCCCGACAAAAATCCGCTGTCTAGTAATATGAAAGGCAACTGAAAATCGTTTATGTATAAACATTCTTAATTTAAGATGACAAGCGTAACAGCATACGTGAGAGTCAAACAGAGAAACTGTAAAAAAAACGACTATCGGTTTTATTGCTTCGACTTCCGCTTATTATATAAAACATTGGGTTTTATTTTAATTCTTGACGGTGAAATTCACAATTGGTTGATTATAAACATGTCTATTTCACATTCGCGGAACCAAGTGAGCGCATAAAACAAATGCAGGTCTGTAATGTTAAAGTCGATGTAAATAAGCGTGCTACCCTTATGTTTCAACCGAGTTTTTCCTTTAACAGATTTTGTGTCTACCAAATTGGGTTGGTTGGGGTGTAATACTAATAATAAGTGTTGCCTTTAATTTAATCAATAAAATAAATTGACTTCATTAATTTTTTTGAACCACCTCTTAAGAAAATCTAAAAAATATGAATGGAATGATAAATCACAAGTACAAACTCATCATATTTTTTGCATTTTAGATAGGATTTATTCAGCAAAATTTAAGGGTGACGTCATCAATTTTTTTAGGAGGGATGAACAAATACATTTTGAACAAAAGTTTACCATGCTTATAATAACTTTAAAATATTCCCAAGATTTCAAAGCATTCGGTTTTGTAATTCCTGATTAAATCGATAAAATAAATTCACGCCTTCATTAATTTTTTTGAGTCACCCTGCATATGCAAATCCAAAAATATGAATGGAATGATAAATCACAAGTACAGACTCATCATATTTTGTACATTTTAGATACGATTTATTCGGCAAACTTTTGAGCTGACGTCATCAGTTTTTTGTAGAAGATAACCAAATATATTTTGACTAAAAATTTATTATGCTCTTTATAACCTTAAAACATCTGCAAGATTTCAAAGCATTCGGTTTTGTAGTTCCTGATTAAATCAATAAAATAAATTTACGCATTCATTAATTTTTTTGAGTCACCCTGTATATGCAAATCGAAAACATTTGAATGGAATGATAAATCACAAGAAGAGACTCACCATATTTTGTACATTTTAGATAGGATTTATTCAGCAAAATTTTGTGGTGACGTCATAAATTTTTTAGGGGGGACGACCAAATACGTTTTGATCAAAAATTTACCATGCTTATGATAATTTTAAAATATCTTCAAGATTTCGAAGCATTCGGTTTTGTAGTTCCTGAGTAAATCAGTAAAATAAATTTACGCTTTCATTTATTTTCTTGAATCACCCTGTATATGCAAATCCAAAAAATATGAACGGAGTGATAGATCACAAGTACAGACTGATCATATTTTGTACATTTTAGATATGATTAATTCGGCAAATTTTCGAGCTGACGTCATCAAGTTTTTTTGGAGGGGATAAGCAAATATATTTTGACTAAACATTTATTATGCTCTTTATAACCTTAAAACATCTGCAAGATGTCAGAGCATTCCGTTTTGTAGTTCCTGATTAAATCAATAAAATATATTTACGCATTCATTAATTTTTTTGAGTCACTCTGTATATGCAAATCTAAAAAATATGAATGGAGTGATAAATGACAAGTACAGACTCATCATATTTTGTACATTTTAGATATGATTTATTCGTCAAAATTTCGAGCTGACGTCATCAAGTTTTTGGAGGGGATAAGCAAATATATTTTGACTAAACATTTATTATGCTCTTTATAACCTTAAAACATCTGCAAGATTTCAAAGCATTCGGTTTTGAAGTTTCTGAGTAAATCAGTAAAATAAATTTACGCATTCATTAATTTTTTGAGTCACCCTGTATATGCAAATCCAAAAAATATGAACGGAGTGATAGATCACAAGTACAGACTCATCATATTTTGTACATTTTAGATATGATTTATTCCACAAACTTTTGAGCTGACGTCATCAAGTTTTTGGAGGGGATAAGCAAATATTTTTTGACTAAAGATTTATGATGCTCTTTATAGCCTTAAAACATCTGCAACATTTCAAATCATTCTGGTTAGCAGATTAAAAATTAAATTTCAAAATGTTGTTTTATAATTTTGATTTTTTTTCCAAAAATCTGGACGTTTCGGGTGAAAAGTCGATTCAGAGTTGTAAACTACATGTGTAGGACTATGTTATTTTATACAATTGAAAACCCATTTACTATGTACAATTTTGAAGTGACGTCATCGCATTAGTGGTGGGGATGATTAGACAAATTTTGGTTAGCGTTTTACCATCTACATGATATTCTTAATATAAGTACAAAATTTCACAACAATCGGTCGAGTACTTTCGGAGATTATCTGTCTAATAAAAATCCGGGACGGCAGACGGACAGACGGACGGACAGACGGACAGACAGACGGAAATGGGAGACCTATTTCTTCGTCTTCTAGGGGTCATGAAAGATCGAGAAAACGTAAAAGTAGAGAGTCGGCCGACGGACTCGATTACAATACTTCCTTTGCTTACGCTCGGGAAGTAAAAATCACTCAGGTATACGGTCAACTGAGAGTTGGCGTCCGGTGCGCTCCCTACGACCGTAACAGTTGGGTTAATGGATTCTGCTAACCTCCAAAATTCGTTGTGTAACTAATACTAGTGTAATTTTCTTTAATTAAACAGAGTAAAAGTTCATCTTTTTATCAAAGAGGGTGTGGTTTTGATTGATTAAAGGCGATAATGTTTCAATTTTGAAAATTTACAAAAAAAGGGGATAAAATGTAGGCACCATCGAAGAGTTCCTAAAAATCATTTGACATTGTACACGTGAGAGAAGAGAAACTGCAAACAATACCGATGGTCGCCCAGACTTTTTTATTGCTTCGATTTCCGCTTATTATATAAAACATTGGATTTTATTTTAATTTTTGATGGTGTAATTCACAATTGGTTGATTATAACTTGTCTATACTACATTCACGAAACCTAGTCAGCGCAACAAAACAAATGCACGTCTGTAATGTTAAAGTAAATCAAATTGGGTTGGTGCACTGTAATACTAATAATAACAGTGTTGTATCTGCAAATTTTCAGGAAAATGGAGTGTTTTTACATTAAGTTTTGAAAACAACCGAAAATTGGCTGAAATTTCTCACTGAAAAATCTTAATTTGAAAAAGTCAACAAAATCGGGGATATCAATTTCGATGTGCTTATCCCAAAAATATAGCGTGATCATCGTTTCGTGGAAAGATTTTAGAAATGTCCGGTTTGAAAATATATTTTTTTTGAAATCCAAAAAATTACAATATGTATTCCATTGGGCTATTCTGGAAAAATGGTATGAGTTATCGAAGAAATGAGGCCGGTAAACCAACTTCTTTAGGTTGAAATCTTTAAAAAAATGTCTTTACGTTTCGAAAATGACCGAAAATTGGTCGAAATTTTCAAGTGAAAAATCTTGTTTTTAAAAAAATCCCGAATTTTTCTGTAGAATTCGATTCCCAGATTATTTTATGCTTCATTTCTTCGAAAATTGCCACCATTTTTCCAGAATCGTCAATTGAAATTTAAAATTTGCACAAGACAATTTCATTTTTAAATGTCGTCCAAAAATTAAAAAAAAAATTCACGTGCTGATTCCAAAAATATAGCGTGGAGCAATATTTTCGAAATATTCCGAGTGAAATTTGAAAAATGTATTTAGTTTCGAAAATTGTCGAAAGTGGGTCGAAATGTGCGTAAATTTTTATTATTATATATTTAAGTACCTATTTAAATAGTGGAAAATTTCATTTTTGAAAAAGTCGTCTAAAAATTCTCAAAAAATTCAGGGTTATAGATATTGACGTGCTGATTCGAAAAATGTAGTATGTTTTAGGGTCACGGAGCAATATTTGCGAAATATTCGGAGTGAAATTGAAGTTTTTTGGAAATTTTAAAAATTGCGGCATTTCGAAATTTACAAGAAAATGTATTTAGTTAAATTTCGAAAATCGTCGAAATTTTTATAAGGGGATAACCTCAAAACTGCGAGATTCCGAACCATTTTGGTTTTCCTCTTCCAAACATACATTATAAAATATTGTACAATCTGGATATCAACTCAACTCGGATTCATAGCGCACATGTACGGGAGCTATTTTATATTCCTAACATTTCAGTAATTTTTCTTGGTGTAGCATTTCGACCAGATCTTTCTACTCGAACAGTTTCTGGACCTCATCTTAGGATGTCTTCTGTCTAGTCAACCTACTTGACGCTCAACATTTTCACTTTTTAATTCTGCTTCGTTGAAGCTTTCGTTTTCAATTGCTTTCCAATTTTGACAGTAATAATAGACAATAATTTCGGAGTTTCAACTCAGGTCCGGTCAGGTCATAAACATTTTTGAAAAAATGTTCTAAAAATTCTCAAAAAATTGTGGGCTATAGATCTCGACGTGAAAATGGGTGGAAACTCGCCCACTCACCCCTCCTTAATTTAATGACTACTCTTTATATTGTTCAGTTCTATCTTAGCAAAGTTTTAGCCCCGCCCACCCTCTCTTCATTTTCTTCAAAGATATGTCATTTACTAAAATCAGTCTTATCTTATCAAGTACTAGCCCCGCCCACACACCCTTTCTTTATTCCAGTGACTACTCTTAATATTGTTCAGTTCTATTGTAGAAGTTTTTTCGGGAATATTGTAAAATGACGTCATCACTTTTGAAAAGGGGGCGCAAACAAATAAGTTTTAAATAACGATTTACTATGTTTCTGATTATCTTAACACGTTTGCAAGATTCCAGGGCGCTCGGTTTGGCAATTTCAAAATTAGATTATAAAATGTTGCTATTCAATTTTGATTTTTTCCCAAAAATTGGATGACTAGGGTACAAACTTCACACGGATTCATAAACCACAAGTACAGGAATATTTTATTTTTTCAAATTTATTTTTTTTATAATTTATTCGGGAAATTTTTGTGATGATCTAATTTTTTTCGAAAATTTTGGTCCGGGACCATAAACGAGCTATATTTTTCAAATCAGTACGTCGAGATAAATATCCCAGAAATTTTTGTGGATTTTTATGGCAATTTTTCAATATGTACTTTATGAAATGTTTGATCATTTTTCGGTCACCTTCTAAAATTATTAGCTAAAGACATTTTTAATACTCGTAATATTCAGACCCTAAAGTTATTTTATGCTTCATTTCTTCAAAAATTCCTACCATTTTTCCAGAATAACCAATTAAAATATGACAATTTTTTTGAGTATTAGAAATCTTTATATTTTTCGAATTAGCACCTAGAGATCTACATCCCAGATTTTTTTTTGATTTTTTAGAAACTTCTCCAAAATCTAAATTTTTCAATATTCCACTGTGAAATTTTGTGTCATTTTTCAGACACCTTCAAAAATTAGATAAAAACATTTTTCGTAGATTTAGATTCCCAGAAGTTATTTTATGCTTCATTTTTTCGAAAATTACTACCGTTTTTCCAGAATCGTCAATTGAAATCTTGACGTGCTGATTCCAAAAATATAGCGTGTTTAGGGCCACTGAGCAATATTTTCGAAAAATTCGGAGTGAAATTGAAATTTTTTTAATAGTTAAAAATTGCGACATTTCAATTGGCGATTCTGGAAAACCGACTGGAGTTAAAAATAAAATTAAAATAAATTTGCCCACCCACCCCTTCTTAATATCAGTTCTACCTTAGCAAAGTTTTAGCCCCGCCCACCCTCCCTTCATTTTCTCAAAGGATATGTCATTTACCAAAATCAGTCTTAACAAGTACTATCAATAAAATAAATTGACTCATTCATTAATTTTTTTAGCGACCTGTTAAGCAAATCTAAAAATTATGAATGAAATGATAAATCACAAGTACAGACTCATCATATTTTGTACATTTTAGATAGGACATATTCAGAAAAATTTTGAGGTGACGTCATCAATTTTTTAGGGGGGATGAGGAAATATATTTGGACTAAAAATTTACCATGCTTATCATAACTGTAAATCATCTGCAAGATTTCAAAGCATTCGGTTTTGTAGGTTCCAAATTAAATTGCAAAATGTTGTTTTATAATTTTGAATTTTTTTCAAAAAATCTGGACGTTTCGGGTAAAAACTCAATTCGGAGTCATAAATTACAGGTGTAGGACCATGTTATTTTATACCCATTTACTATGTACAATTTTGAAGTGACGGCATCACATTATTGGTGGGAATGATTAGACAAATTTTGGTTAGCGTTTTACAATCTACCTAATATAAATACAAAATTTGACAACAATCGGTCCAGTACTTTCGGAGATTATCTATCTAGTAAAAATCCGGGACGGCAGACAGACGTACAGACAGATGGAAACCGGAGACCTATTTCTTCGTCTTCTAGGGGTCATGAAAGGTCGAAAAAATGTAAAAGTAGAGAGTCGGTCGACAATTACAATACTTCCTTTGTTCACGCTCGGGAAGTAAAAATAATGAACATTTAAAATTTCTGGACAAAATTTCTCAAGACGCTGAAAAAACGATAGAAAAGTCATTTTTCTTCTGGAAGTCATTCCAAATTACAGTTGTTAACAATTTTAGGTCCAGGCTTAATACAAAATCCAATTTTTGCCTGTAGTACCACAAGCACAAAATTTATAAAGTTATTATTACTGACATTTTAATGAAACTAGTTTTGAATAACAAAGAAATCTACAAAATACAGATCTTGTTAAAAAAAATCAGTAACGAATAAATTAGTACAAAGGTTTTGAAATTATAAATACGGACATATTGTTCACCGTTCCACGTTCCATTATTTTATGTTACTTTTCTTTTGTTCGTTTGTAATGTGTTCATATTGTTACGAAATAAACCCATACGCCGCCCCGGTATGACGCCTATGGGTTCTAGTATATACGGCGACAATGACTCATTATCCGTGACGGTGGCCGGAGAAGAGTCTGGAAGTGGATGTGCGACGGGTGTTCCAGAATAAGTGACGGAGTTTAAATGAGAACCATTTCGGGAGCAGTTAGTGTAGTCAGACAACGAGAGGTGAATTCAGTTGTTCTTGTAAATTCGAGTTATTATGAAATACAAGATTGAGTTTAACCCACGTCGATTTTAATCAACCGATCAAAGGAACAATATTTTTACACTTTGTTATTTCAATTATGTTTAATATATCATGTTCTTTCTAATTTCGTACAAATTCTTTATTTTCTCTTGGAATTGATGCATTTTAGTAGCTTTGACACGTTTGAAAATCAAATTTTTTTGTTCCGTCCTTCATAATTAATCAAAATGCATAGAGAGATGATGCTAGTAGAATCAATTTCAACAATGAAATTTGACATAAATGTTGTAGGAAGCGCAGCAATTTTTAGATTTTTCACTTTTTCGACAAAAACGAGAAAGTACAAGTTACTCTACTGACTTACATTAGGAGTACAGTCCAAAATTATTGAATAATAGATTGACTTTATGTTTTTTTAAAAATATATTTCATATGATAATTTCTTGCACAGAAATGAGCATTTTGCAACTAAACTCCGTCCTTCAGCTCACGATGAATAGAGCATTCACAACTGAGAAGGGGTGGGTGGGCGGGGATTATATTTTGTTTATTTTCTCTTATTTTACGAAATATTCTTTTCCCAACAAGAAACTGAAAACATGTTTAACTTTCCTGTTATTGAAAGAAAACTGTATATATTAAAAAAAAAACAAAGTTAACTTTATCATACCGTGCAATTGTTTTTGCGACGATTTGAACGTTAAGCGAAAAAACTGAAAGCGGATTCGTGTACTACAAGTGTGTGGGAGTATTTTTTTTATAACATTCAACTCATTTTAAAATACGGTTCATTGAGATGACGTCATCAAATTCTTGGTGGGGATGATTAGTCAAATTTTGGCTAGCATTTGACCATCTACATGATATTCCTAACATACATACAAAATTTGACAACAATCGGCCCAGACAGACAGACAGATGGAAACGGGAGACTATTTTTTCGTACTGTAGGGGTCATGAAACATCGAGAAAACATAAAAGTAGCAATTCGTCCAATGGACTCGATTACTATACTTCCTTAGCTTACGCTAATAAAACTATTAACTAATAAAGACAATCAAAATAAAAGCTGAAGGGGTTGGTAAAGCAGGGTAAGTTTGAAAACAACGATCGGTGGGTGTAAATTCAAGAATAGGATGCTCACTCGTGTGTTTATCATTGCAAAGTATCAATATTTTTGCCCAATTTCATGAAAAGAACTTATTTAATTTGGCGAATTCACTGGTAAATTAACAAAACAGCAAAATATTACTTGATCGACTTCGTAAGCTAAGGACGTATTGTAATCGAGTCCATCGGACTTTTATATTTTCTTGACGTTTCGGCGTTTTACCTACTGTACGTGGATGACGTCATCACAAATCTTTTATTGGTCAAATTAAGAACGAGTCACGAGACAAACTCATTCAAATGAAATTAATTTCTACGTGACATTCTTTCAATGTATAAACTTAGACTGCTATTACCTAGCGCTGAAGGACAAGGGTGTTATTTATGCCTCTGGTTTTTACTTTACAGCGGTTATCACAAAACGAAAAATCAAATTTTATAATTTTTTGAAGAGATGGATTGTAGGAGTATACTTATAGCCTTCAACCAATTTTTTATTGATCAAATTAATAACCTCATTTTTAGCTTTGCTTATACAGGATACACGGATTTTGGTATGTATTAATAAAAGTAGGCACTTTGTTCCAGTGCGTTACTTTTATAATAAACGATTATTATCAATATCAAGTTTATTATTTGATACGTTGATTAATAAGTCAATTTCTACATTAAGTAGTCTCTTCTTTAACATTATTATTTTTTTAATACAGTATTAAATTAAGTAAAATCCGTTCAAACATAACGTGCACAGAGAAATCTTGATTTAGCTAAATGTTGTTTGCTTCGAAACGACCAATGCGATGCTCAGTCGAACTTCTGCTTAACTACAAATTCCCATTTATCTTACTACTTAAATATTTCATTTTTTCCAGTCCTGATTTGTGTAAATTTATGGCGTTTTCCACTGCCAATTAAAAACCAACGGAACCTCGGAATCAAATCAGGTCAATATTTATCTATAAAATTAAGAGAAGCGGACATGCGACAGATAGTACAATGATAGGTCCAGTTGTCATCACATGTCTTTACTTCATATATCTAGCCACCAGCCAACCAACAGAAAAAGTTATTTACAATGGGAACCAGTTATGGAGAATCACCAACGACAACAAAACCACACTTAATCTATTAAAAACTTTAGAGAAAGAAAAATGTAAGTAACTGTATGATTTATTACTTATAATAAAACCTTTTTGGTTTTTGTAGACTTATCTCTTTGGGCATTAAACGCTAAAAAAATCGACGCCATGATCAACCACAAACACGTAACCCAAGTTAAAGAGAAACTCCTCGAAAACAACCAAAAGTACGAGGTTGCAATCGAAGACGTACAAAAGGCTATAGACGAAGCAAATCCCAAACCACAGGAAGATATTGACGGACGTAAAGGCTATCGTCTCACGTGGAATTACTACCACAACTTGGACGACATCTACGACTATTTGCACTACTTGGAGACCAGTTTTCCTAAATTATGTACCGTCACTACAATTGGAGACTCAGTCGAAGGGCGTCCCATTAAGCTCCTGCGAATTTCGAACAGAAATCCCAACAATAAAGCTATATTCGTTGAAGGTGGAATTCACCCTAGAGAGTGGATATCGCCAGCTGCCGTCACTTACATCATAAACCAATTAATTAGCAATTATGACGACGAACCGTCTTATATTAAAAACTTGGATTGGTATTTTGTACCAGTTTTGAACCCTGATGGATACATATATTCGTATAATGTGGACAGATTGTGGAGAAAGAATAAAGCAAAAAGCAAGATAAGCGACTGCATAGGTGTCGATCTTAATAGGAACTGGGGTACGACTGGGGTAACAACGGGTCGTGGACTGATCCTTGCAACAAAGCGTACAGAGGGAGGAAACCGTTTTCGTGGGTATTTAGCAGTGCATTCCTATGGGCGGTATATTGTATATCCTTGGGGTGCTCTCAACAGAATTGTGGAAGATCACGAAGAGTTAACTGATGTAGGGATGCAAGCAGCCAAGGTAATCGAAATGAAAATTTCCAATTTATTACACATTTGTTTAGATAAGAAAAGTAGGTGACATTTAGAAATGAGATATTGTTTTTCACAATACCCGCAGAATTTTAGTATGAGTAAACAAAAGGTTTGATATCTATCCGTTCATATTTTTTTGGTAGAACATACAGAGTGCCGGTGGCGAAACCTATGCTGTTGGTCCAGCAGGACCACTCATCTATGAAGCATCAGGAATTTCATCGGACTGGGCCAGAGGTTCTCAAGCGATTAAATACGCTTTCACGATAGAATTAAGAGACAAAGGAGATCACGGATATACAGGATGCCGCATCCAAGTCTGGATATAGGGAATTAACATGGGAATTGGTTTTTATTTTATAATATCTCCCCAGATCATTTTAAAGTTATTATTGAGTGATGCCTTTGTGGAGGTCGAAGACGGCTATCGGCCAGTATTTTTTTCAAATCTTTGCATCGCGCTCATTCACTGTAAAAAGGTTTTAAAAATCGTATTTTGAAATTCGCACCCGATCCGAATTGTCGCGAAGTGTTCCGTCGTACTGTCGAAGTTCGGCGATCGCATCTTTTCATTACCCATGCAAAATTCAAATGTCAAAGTGAAATTAGAAATTATTCTCATAGGAAATCAACGAACAAGTCAAACTGAATTATTTTATATAGTGTGATGATTATTGTAGGACAAATTAAACGGAATAAATGCACAAATTGATCCATTCATTCGTCATAGTGCGCGACCACGTCAAACGAGCCATCTCGAACTACAATCAGACCGTATCCAAAAAGCCCAAGATGAAGACTTCGAGCAGCTGGTCTTCCTCAAAACCCCATCAAAGCTCATCGGCAGCATTGTGACATTTTCTGGGAGCCCTCAAGCTAGGAATGTACTCGGGCTGCCTCACTCAGTAATCACTGAACGACTCAAATTGAATTATTTTATCCAATATGACGATTATTGTAGGTCAATTTAAACGGAATAAATGCACAAACTGCACAAAATATTTTATTAGGTTATGTTGCTGGTGCTGATCGAGTCTTTATTACTAAAATCTCATTAAAATGCCATGTTCTACTGCGATTAGATGAAAAAGCGAGGGCCCGCTTTTCTTATTGTGTGATGATATCAAAACAGCTGGCGCTTTTGAAGAGGACCTTTAATGAACCATTTAGATAACTACAAATAACAAAACTTAACAATTGTTGATGAATGAAGTAATGAAATATTGTACGAATCTGGAGAAGTATTGCACTATTTTCAAGAATTGCTCAAAAAGACTGCTCTCAGCAACTGTACAGTAGCCAATCTTCAAAACTCCTACGCGTGTTGATCAGCATTTTAGTTGAAATCTGAAGACAATATTGCTGGATTGCTTGTTTCAGCGCTTCTCTGTTTGTATAGCTTGTCTGAATGCAGATGGTCGTGCAGAAATCTCCAAAGAAAAAATTCTCAGGGGTTTAGATCCGGCGATTGCACAGGCCAATGGGGCGGTGCAAACTTTCCATTCCAACATTGCGGAAAAATACTGGTTCAAATAAACAACATTTATGCGAGTTGTATGGTTGGAGACTTGGTCCTGGATGTAAAAGACCTCCTACAGATGCCGCACCCTTCGAGTCCCAGGAAGTATTTGCTGAGCTAGCATATTATCCTACTTCTGAGCATTCAATCCGAATTCGATGAAAAAAGGTGCAATGACCTGATGTCCTAGAAGCCCCAGTCATACACTGACAATTGCACGCCATTGATAACGAAGGTCATGGACCACGTGAGGGTTGTGTAATGCCCAAATTTGATCGTTCTGACGATTATAACTTCCTTTAAGACCAAATGAACGTCAGTAAAACAAATGTTCCTCAAAAACTCTCCCATCAGCCTAGATTCTCTCAAGCGTTCCTTCGTAAAACTCTATATGTGAGGAGTAGTCCTCAGGCTTCAATTTTTTGTCATGATGCTTTTTGAAATTCTTCTATCTCATCTGTTTAAGATCCCTAGAAAACGTCGTGCCCACTTGATTTTATGTAATTTTTATCACCTTTGAAAATAAAAGTAACTTTATTTTGCGAAATATTATTTTTATTTTTGTTGTTGTTAACACAATAAACAAATAAAACAGTAATACAAAAGTTTCTGAATCCCAAAACACATTTGTAATAGAGAAAAATACTTTAAAATGTTGATGAGTCAATGTTCTACATTTCTCTCTCAAAAATTTCCTGTAATGAAGATGCTTCCTGGAGGCAAAAAATCCATCCCTGCTTAACGAATGTAAAATCAATTGACTTCCAATCTTTAGTGATTCCAAAAAAAAAAGGGTGAAATTTATCCAAATAACCTACTAATTAAATTAACCGTTGAAGAACGTGCAGGCCTCCGCTTTTTCATCTAATCGCAGTAGAACATAGCATAACCTAATAAAATATTTTGTGCAGTTTGTGCATTTATTCCGTTTAAATTGACCTACAATAATCGTCATATTGAATAAAATAATTCAATTTGAGTCGTTCAGTGATTACTGAGTGAGGCAGCCCGAGTACATTCCTAGCTTGAGGGCTTCCAGAAAATGTCACAATGCTGCCGATGAGCTTTGATGGGGTTTTGAGGAAGACCAGCTGCTCGAAGTCTTCATCTTGGGCTTTTTGGATACGGTCTGATTGTAGTGAAAAGATGCGATCGCCGAACTTCGACAGTACGACGGAACACTTCGCGACAATTCGGATCGGGTGCGAATTTCAAAATACGATTTTTAAAACCAGTTTACAGTGAATGAGCGCGATGCAACGATTTGAAAAAAATACTGGCCAATAGCCCTCTTCGACCTCCACAAAGGCATCACTCAATAATGGCTTTAAAGTGATCTGGGGAGATATTATAAAATAAAAACCAATTCCCATGTTAATTCCCTATATCCAGACTTGGATGCGGCACCCTGTATACTTCCAGCGAAATATATTATGGTTACTAGTCAAGAAGCAGTAATTACAGTCAGAACTATAGCACAAATAATTAACAACTAAACTGTACTTGAACTATTGAAATAAAGTAATCTACAAAACTTAATAATTAAATGTTTTATTTATATTAAGAAGTGCATGAAGTTTATGCCGACCATTTATTAAAAAAAAAAAAAAAAAAGTATAAGCGTTCAATTAATTCCGTTTCTTTTTGTATTGATGACTTTTTTTAAATTTTTGTAGAGGCTGTTTTTTTGAAATACATGTACAAAAAAATTTAAGCAATCTAGTGAGCCCAAGAGGTCTGAAAAATTTTCTTCTAATATTGAAATTAATGTGGGCACCAGGTGTAGGTACCTACTTAATGTACATACTTCTAGAAATTTTATCAACCATAAAGCCACAAAATCCCAGTCATTCTCATTGATCTTTTAATACTTGGCTTATTTTATATCCATTTGTTTCATTCTCGATTTTTGTAAATTTACTACACTTCTAGCAATCGAAAACCAAATCACTCAACAAATTTGTATTCATCTATTAAATCAAGAGACATGCACATGCAGTGGCGGCTGCTGCCGGGAGGGCAAATGGGCAGTGCCCTCCCAAATGACTTTTTTAGGCTGACTTTTTATTTTACTCAGTCGGAAATTTTAAAAAAGAAAGAATTAAATATTAAATTTGTACTCTTTTTTATGATTTCCCAGTCAAAAATCTTACTTTGAATGAATTATAAATGGTTTCGGGCAACAGTTTCGGCTCCTCCTCCTGTGCATTTAAAAGTTAATTTGCGCGCTATAAATTTCGACTTTTGATTCGTTGAATTGGATCTTCACCGGGCAATATACACAGATGCCCGAGCCAATCACAAAAGAAATGCATTGTTAAATGAGAACGGCGCGTGTGCATAGCTCATGGCGTTAATGCAAGAATGCAACAGGCGCGAACTGCTCATCTCACGTACAAAATTCGTGTTCTTTTGGGTTATTTCGTTATTTTTTTGTAAAATGAATACTGTCTCCGCGATTAAAAGCCGGAAGTTGAGTGGAAATTTAACTTTCGAAGAACGTCTTCAACTGAAGGGATTGGGAGTACCTCGGCCGGACTTAAGTTTGAAACAAACGTCTATAGTGAAAAATAAAACTGTAACAAGACACTTTAATCATAGATTTTATGAATGTGCAGAGTGGTTGTGTGGATGTGCCGAACAAAATGCCTTTTTCTGTTTTGTGTGTTTGGTAATGGATAAAGGCGATTGTGATAAATCTTGGGTGGAAACTGGCGTCAAGGACTTGAAACATTTAGGTGAGAAAATTAAAAAGCATAAGATCGCAGCAAGACATTTATTTTATGCCGTCGAATATGCTACTCTTGGTAGAGTAAATACTTATTCAGAATCAACTGGATTCGGCCTATCGTTTAAATGTGAAAAAACATAATGAGGAAGTAAAACACAATAGATATATTTTACGTAAGTTAATAGACTGCATAAAATTTTGTGGAGCTTTTGAAGTTGCTTTACGCGGGCACGACGAACGCGAAACTTCTTCAAACCCGGGCATATTTCGCGGTTTGGTAAATTTACTCGCGGAAGTGTCCTTAAAACACATATTGAAAAATCATAGAATAAAGTCTTTTCAGGATTATCCAAAACAATCCAAAATGAATTACTGGATTCCATTCTAGAAGTATCGTTGCAATTAATAAAAGACGAGATTACACAGTGTGATTATATTGCAATCGAAGCTGACGAAGCAACTGATAATTCCACAATTTCTCAGTTGGTTTTTATCGTGCGATATGTTCTGAATGGTGTAATACATGAAAGATTTATGGGTTTTTTTACTCCCACCGCACCGAATGCTGAAGCAATAAGTACGTGTATTTTCAATGAATTAGAAAAACTTAAACTAAATGAACGCCCAGAGAAACTGATAGCACAGACATATGACGGAGCGTCAGTCATGAGTGGCCACAATGAAGGTGTTCAAGTTCGGATTAAAACTTTTTATACAAACGCAGAATATATACATTGTTATGCTCACCAATTAAATTTAATTATTAAGAGAGCAGCAAACATTCACAAGTCTGTAAAAATTTTTTTCTCTAATTCGGAAGCGTTTTCAGCATTTTTCTCTCGTTCACCCAAAAGAACTGCAGTTTTAGATGAAGTAGTTCACAAACGACTACCTCATGGACCTGCTACTCGTTGGAACTTTAAATCCAGAACAATTACGACTATCTTTCAATATAAAAATGATTTAATAAATTGTTTAGAAACAATCATTGAAAGGGAAGATGACAGCAAAACAGTTACAAAATCAAATGGGCTCGTTAATTTCCTGAAAGATTATGAATTTAATTATTGGCTCCATGTTTTTAATAAAATAATGCCCAACTGTGACATACTATACAATCAGTTGCAAAAACGAAGTGTAGATTCCGCA
The DNA here is from genome assembly GCA_022388445.1 of Zophobas atratus. Taxonomy (NCBI): domain Eukaryota; kingdom Metazoa; phylum Arthropoda; class Insecta; order Coleoptera; family Tenebrionidae; genus Zophobas; species Zophobas atratus. The sequence goes on from CM039448.1 coordinate 35,050,090, forward strand.
GCAGTTGAAAAGTATGTACAAGATTTTAAAAAATCTGTAGAACATATAAGACAATCGCTTGATTATGATTATTATCGAGATGAAGAGGAACCATCAGCAAAACGCCCACGAAACACCAATGACTTAAAATTAATTGCACAACGAGTATGTTATATATATACGATAATTGTAGATATAGAATTACGTTTTTCATCTACAAATTATTTGTCATTGTCACACCTTTTTTTGACCCAAGCCTTTAAGGACTATCAAATGACCTTTCCCGAAGATAAATTTCAAATTGCAGTAAGCAAATTTCACTTAGATGCAACAGTTTTAAAAGGAGAATTGACCGCTATTTACAACAGGGATGATTTTCAAACTGCTGGAGGAGCATTGTCGCTTCTTCGGTTTTTTATAGAAAATAACCTTTCGTCAGTGTTTCCCGAAACCATGAAACTTCTTAATATTGTATGCACAATTCCCATGACAACTACAGAAGATGAACGCTGTTTCTCAACTATGGCTCGAATAAAAACACTGAAACGAAACACTATGAGTAGCGACCGATTAAACGCTCTTTCAATGTTGTCTATAGAAAAAGCTTTAATTCAACAAACAGACAATTTTAATGATCTTGTGATAGATCATTTTGTTTCTCAAAAAAATCGAAGGATGGACTTCATATATAAGACAGTTAATTAAACCCAAGTTTTTCTGTGCGCCGGTTTTATAATTATATATTAACATAAAATTTTAAAAGTATAGTTTCAATAAACTCTGAACATGTGTCACCGGCATCGTTTTAACTTAAATTGGAGTAAGTTTTTTTTATTTTTGCTTTTAAAATACTTGCCCATATCAGCGTTGTACCATATTGCCAGTTTGCAATTATTTCTATGCAAAGTTATGAGTGGTTACTAAATTTGTAATTCTAATTATATTTTTTTACCAAGTTGCCCCCCTAACAAAATCCACCACGAGCCGCCACTGTGCACATGTATTATCCGTTCACGATCTTTATATAGTAGGGTTGGCCATGAAAATCTAGTGAGTCTGTTGGTATTCAATACAGAAGAATAAAAATTCCCTGAACTTTTTTCGTTAGATTATGTTTTATTAAATTAAAGGTTAAAAAATATGCCAGAAATATAAACATTGTTGCCGTTACTTTCAGTTTTCAGTAGCAATGACCAAGTTAACGGTATCCATTTCTGAGAAAGCATAAAACTTTACGCTATTTAAAACAGTTATTCGACTTTTTGTAAGTGTTTATTTCATATGCAAGGAACAAACACTAAAATTTCACTTAAACATTGTTTTTATATGATTGGGGGTTCTACATACGACTATTGTTGCATGCCACATTTAGCATTTCATCTTTAATTCTTAATCATCAGTTCGTTCTGCTCGCCCACTCTTCTTAGAAATGGAAATTTCGACCTTTGTGAACAGCCGATTTCCATATCTTCCAACTTCTTTTTTCACTTTTCTAAGATTACTAAAAGGGCTGGTAAAAGACAACAACCTTGCTCTAGTGCTTTGATGGGTTTAGCTCTTCTGAAACATTTTTCCGGCCTTAAATTGAATGATTTATCTATATAGCTATTACTAATGCTTACGTAAGTGCTCTTTATTTGCTTTTACTAAGTATTTTCAAACGCTTATTAATAAGAACGTTACTGTACCCCTTCTCCAGGTCCATGAAGACTTACAAAAAAAAAGAAAATGCTTAAAATTTGGTGCAAAGTAACAACGTGGATGATCTAACTAAAATTATACTTATTTTGTTGTACGTCAGGTAGTTTTTCACATACTACCTTGGTAAATTTAGAACGAAAGATGCGTAAAAATATCACCCCCCGACAAGCTACATTTCACTCCATTTCTATTATTTCGCTATGAAAATCTGTATCATCACCGTCATTTTCAAATTCAGATTCTGAATCAGATTCACCTAGCGAAATAATGAAAGGAGGTATAGATTTGTACGAAAGATTTCCCATATTTTTTCCCAATCTGCCAAAATAAGTTTTTCACAATGTTTACAAAAATGTTGCCACATGCTTGGAGTACATTTAGAAAGCGCCTCAAGCCATAAATTCTCCACCCTATTTTTTAATGAAGGTTGAGAATTTATATGCTTGTTGTAATAGTTCTTACAAAATCCCCACGCCATTCCAATTGGATTATATTGACAATGGTACGGAGGTAATCTAAGAACTTTATGTCCACTTTCTCTTAATGTCTCGTCTACCAAATATCTTTTTTTTCTATTGCTTCTGAAAGGTTTAATTAAATCCCACAACTGTTTCTTCGAACATTTTTTGTCAAATTCATCACTATGTTTAAAGATCCATTCCTGCATTTCACATTTTTTACTAGAAAAAGTGGGTGATTTATCCAACTGAACCGAATGATAATGTCTAAAACCACCACACATTTTTGGTTCAACTTTGCCATAGCAGGAATGAGCTGATTAACCACCCAATTTTGAAAAATTGTCCCGTCCATCGTTTTATGATAGTCTCTATGGTTATTTTTTGAATTTAAAAAATTGTTACAACCACCCAAGAACCCCGTTGAACAACCCGTGTGGAGAATAGTAAATCTTGATCCGTCACTTTTAATGTTGGTGGGATTGCTTTTTAGATCAGTATCGTGCACCCAGCGACAAATGGACGAACCATTTTGATAGATCCATGTTTCATCCAAATACACGAAAGTCAAATTTTCACAAGAATTTAGAAACTGTAAATATGTTCTCAAAAAAGTAATTTTGGCTGCAACGACATGTTTTTGTTCACATAGAATTTTGCGACCATTTACTTTCCTGTGTTTATAACCCATTGACTTAAGAATTTTGTATAATGTGGTTGGGCCTCCTTTAAATTCCAAATGGTTCCCTAGAATATGCCAAAAGAGTATGTACAGTGAAATATTCGGTTTTTTTTTCATTAATTTGCAAATTTGTCGTTGCAGGTCTTTCCGAAACATATAATTTCTAAAAAAATCCGTTGGTTTTCGCTTGCCAGATAGTGATGTTTTAAAATTTTGGTACCCTGTTGATAAAATTTTCGCCACAGTTGATGTTCCCACCTATGAGAAAAAAAAATAAAAAAATATTTTACATTACAGAAAATATGTTCGAGACCCTCATAGTTACTTCTTCGAAAGAAAGATCGGGCCTGTCTTTTCGAAACTGCAAAAAACATCTTTTTATTGCAATTTTTTGTTGCATTAAAACTATTTTAGGCATTTTCTTTTTAAATAATGTCGCAATGATCTGTGAATCTGTCACAATGACAAATTATCTATCCTAACAAAATCAAAACATTTGTCTGCTTGATTAAAAAATTGCGTCTAATAATTCTGATCTAATAAATGAAGTAGAAAAGTGGCAATCCAGCTCAAAGCAAATGTAAATCAGATTACTGAAACAAAAAACTAAATCATCGAATCAGTTTATCCAACTTAAAGAAAAAATATCAAAGCCTACTTTACTATATAAAGATCGTGAATGGATAATAACAGACAATACAATGAAAGGTCCAGCTGTCATCATTTGCCGTCACCTTATATATCTTACCACAAGTCATACAACAGAAAAAGTTACTTACAGTGGGAACCAATTATGGAAAATCACCAACGACAACAAAACCACGTTGAAACTATTAAAAACTTTAGCGAAAGAAAAATGTAAGCATATGTGTGATTTATTATTTATGATGAACCCCCTTTCTTCTTGAAGATTTAACTCTTTGGAAGCTAAACGCTAAAAAAATCGACGCTATGGTCGACCACAAACACCTAAACCATGTGAAAGAGAAACTTCTCGAAAACAACCAGAAGTACGAGGTTTCAGTCGAAGACATCCAAAAAGCTATAGACGAAGCAAATCCCAAACCACAGGAAGATCTTGACGAACGTAAAGGCTACCGTCTCACGTGGAATCACTACCACAACTTGGACGACATTTACGACTATCTGAACTATTTGGAGGTTATTTTTCCTACAATATGTACCGTCAGTACAATTGGAAGCTCAGTTGAAGGGCGTCCCATTAAGCTCCTGCGAATTTCGAACAGAAATCCCAACAATAAAGCGATGTTCGTTGAAGGTGGAATTCACGCTAGAGAGTGGATATCGCCAGCTTCTGTCACTTACATCATAAGTCAATTAACTAGTAATTATGACAACGAAGCATCTTACATTAAAAATCTCGACTGGTATTTTGTACCAGTTTTGAACCCTGATGGATATGAATATTCGCACAATGTGGACAGATTGTGGAGAAAGAATAGAGCAAAAAACAAGATAAGCAACTGTGTAGGAGTTGATCTGAATAGGAACTGGGGGTACGATTGGGGCAAGAGCGGGTCGTCGAGCGATCCTTGTAGTGATACGTACAGGGGGACGAAACCGTTTTCGGAACCTGAAACCGCCACTATTGCTAATTTTTTTATTAATAATCCAAACATTCAGTGGGTTGGATACTTATCGGTGCATTCCTACGGGCAAAACATTGTTTACCCATGGGGTGCTCCCAATGTAATTGTGGAAGATCACCGGGAGCTAAATGATGTAGGGATTCAAGCAGCGAAGGTAAGTGAAATCTAAATTTCCTTTTGGTACGGATGTTTTGATAAGAAGATTTAGAGATTAGACTTTTTGTTCACAATTTCTGTAACAGAATATAGTGAGTGCCGGTGGAGAAAACTACACTGTTGGTCCAGCGGGAACAGTCATCTATGAAGCATCAGGCATTTCAATGGATTGGGCTAGAGGTTCTCAAGCTATTAAATACCCTTATTCGATAGAACTAAGAGATAAGGGAGATCACGGATTTATACTTCCAGCGGAGTTCATTACAGTTACTACCAAGGAAGCATTAATTACAGTTAGAACTATGGCACAAATCATTAATAACTAGTCTGTATTTCAGCTATTAAAATAAATTAGTACACAAAACCAATGTTTCTAAAGAAACATGTATTAAATTTTATACAATTTGACATTCCGCACACCAGGTTACTACTCTGTAGAAGAACTATTTCTAAAATCATTACAAATAGACGACATTGCATTTTCCTGACAATAGTAATTATAATCAACAAACCTAGGTGGATGCAACAATCCAGCTGCGATTTTAACATTGCGTGCAGTTTCGAAAAGACAGGTCCGATCTTTCTTTCGAAGAAGTAACTATGAGGGTCTCGAACATATTTTCTGTAATGTAAAAATACGCTGCAAAATATTTTTTAATTTTTTTTTCTCATAGGTGGGAACATCAACTGTGGCGAAAATTTTATCAACAGGAGACCAAAATTTAAAAACATCACTATTTGGCAAACGAAAACCAACGGATTTATTGACAAATTATATGTTTCGGAAAGACTTGCAACGACAAATTTGGCAACTTAATGTAAAAAACGAATATTTCACTGTAGATACTCTTTTGGCATATTCTAGGGAACAGTTAGAATTTAAAGGGGGGCGAACCACATTATACAAAATTCTTAAGTCAATGGGTTATAAACACAGGGAAGTAAATGGTTGCAAAATTCTATGTGAACAAAAACATGTCGTTGCAGCCAAAATTACTTTTTTGAGAACATATTTACAGTTTCTAAATTCTTGTGATAATTTGACTTTCGTGTATTTGGATGAAACATGGATCTATCAAAATGGTTCGTACATTCGTCGCTGGGTGCACGATACCGATCTAAAAAGCAATCCCACCAAAATTAAAAATGAAGGATCAAAGGTTTACTATTCTCCACGGGTTGTTCAACGGGGTTCTTGGATGGTTGTAATAATTTTTTAAATTCAAAAAATAACGATAGAGACTATCATAAAACGATGGACGGGACAATTTTTCAAAATTGGGTGGTTAATCAGCTCATTCCTGCGTTGGCAAAGTTGAACCAAAAATGTGTGGTGGTTTTAGACAATGCACCGTATCATTCGCTTCAGTTGGAGAAACCACCCACTTTTTCTAGTAAAAAAATGTGAGATCGAGGAATGGCTCTTTAAACATAGTGTTGAATTTGGCAAAAAAATTTCGAAGATACAGTTGTGGGATTTAATTAAACTCTTCAGAAACAATAGAAAAAAAAAATATTTGGTAGACGAAACATTAAGAGAAAGTGGCCTTGAAGTTCTTAGATTACCTCTGTACCATTGTCAATATAATCCAATTGAAATGGTGTGGGGATTTTGTAAGAACTATTACAACAAGCATATAAATTCTCAACCTTCATTAAAAAATAGGGTGGAGAATTTATGGCTTGAGGCGCTTTCTAAATGTACTCCAAACATGTGGCAAAATTTTTGTAAACATTGTGAAAAACTTATTTTGGCAGATTGGGAAAAATATGGGAAATCTTTCATACGAATCTATACCTCCTTTCATTATTTCGCCAGCTGAATCTGATTCAGAATCTGAATTTGAAAATGATGGTGATGATACAGATTTTCATAGCGAAATAATGGAAACGGAGTGAATTGTAGCTTGTCGGGGGGTGATATTTTTACGCATCTTTCGTTGTAAATTTACCAAAGTAGTATGTGAAAAACTACCTGACGCACAACAAAATAAGTATAATTTTAGTTAGATCATCCACGTTGTTACTTTGCACCAAATTTTAAGGATTTTAATTTTTTTTTGTCACTCTTCATGGACCTGGAGAAGGCGTATAGTAATAACGTTTTTATTAATAAGCGTTTGGAAGTACTTCGTAAAAGCAAATAAAGAGCACTTACGTAAGCATTAGTAATAGCTACATAGATAAATCATTCAATTTAAGGCCGGAAAAATGTTTCAGAAGAGCTAAACCCATCAAAGCACTAGAGCAAGGTTGTTGTCTTTTAACAACCCTTTTAGTAATCTTAGAAAAGTGAAAAAAGAAGTTGGAAGATATCGAAATAGGCTGTTCACAAAGGTCGAAATTTCCACTTCTAAGATGAGTGGGCGAGCAGAACGAACTGATGATTGAGAATTAAAGATGGGATGCTAAATGTGGTGTGCGACAATAGTCGTATGTAGAACCCCCATTCATATAAAAACAATGTTTAAGTGAAATTTTAGTGTTTGTTCCTTACATATGAAATAAACACTTACAAAAAGCCGAATAACTGTTTTGAATAGCGTAAAGTTTTATGCTTTCTAAGAAATGGATACCGTTTACTTGGTCATTGTTTATATTTCTGGCATATTTTTTAACCTTTAATTTACTAAAACATAACCTAACGAAAAAAGTTCAGCGAATTTTTATTCTTCTGCATTGAATACCAACAAACTCACTAGATTTTGATGGCCAACCCTACTATATAAAGATCGTGAACTGATAGTACAAGTCAGTTCTTTTTTTTTGTGTTTAGTATTAAAGAAAATTGCTTCAAAGATAAAGTGCACAGATGTTGGGTTTAGATATAATTAATTCACACTGGTAACAAAAAATCATCGAGTCTTGACCTACCTGCAAATGTTATCAGTCGCGAGACGATCGTATGCAAACTGGTTTATAAAGTTTTCATTCGCACTGCACCAGATGCAAGAATCTCAGACCGACGCGACACTTGACACCGCTTATCTTAATACTTAATACATTCCTACACTGTTGCGATTTAAAAACCAACGGAATCACGGAACGAGGTCAGTATTCATCTATAAAATCAAGAGATATGCACATGCGACCGATGATACAATGAAAGGTCCAGTTGTCCTCATATGCATTCACCTCATATATCTTACCACCAGCCATCCAACAGAAAAAGTTACTTACAATGGGAACCAATTATGGAAAATCACCAACGACAACAAAACCACGCTTGAACTATTAAAAACTTTAGTGAACGAAAAATGTAAGTACCTTGTGAGTTATTCATTATAATAAACCGCCGATCTTCTTACAGATTTAACTCTTTGGATGCTAACCTCTAAAACAGTCGATGCCATGATCCACCACGAATACTTAAACCAAGTAAAAGAGAAGCTTCTCGAAAATAACCAAACGTACAAGGTTTCAATCGAAGATGTACAAAAAGCTATAGACGAAGTAAATCCCAAACCACCGGAAAATCTTGACGGACATAACGACTACCGCCTGACCTGGAATTACTACCATAACTTGGAAGACATCTACGACTATCTGCACTATTTGGAGGCCACTTTTCCTAAATTATGTACCGTCATTACAATTGGAAACTCAGTCGAAGGGCGTCCCATTAAGCTCCTGCGAATTTCCAACAGAAATCCCAACAATAAAGCTATGTTCGTTGAAGGTGGAATTCACGCTAGAGAGTGGATATCACCAGCTTCCGTTACTTACATCATAAACCAATTGATTAGCGATTATGGCAACGAACCTTCCTACATTAAAAATCTGGATTGGTATTTTGTACCAGTTCTGAACCCTGATGGGTACACGTATACGTACAATGTGGTCAGATTGTGGAGGAAAAATAGAGCAAAAAGTAAGACAAGCAATTGTATAGGAGTTGATCTTAATCGAAACTGGGGTTACGACTGGAGTAACAACGGGTCGTCGAACGATCCGTGCAGTAATTTGTACAGTGGAAGGAAACCGTTTTCGGAACCTGAAACCGCCTCTGTTGCCAAATTTTTTATTAATAATCCTAATATCCAGTGGGTTGGGTATTTGGCAGTGCATTCCTATGGGCAGTTTATTGTCTATCCTTGGGGTTCTCCCGACAGAGTTATCGAAGATCATAAAGAGTTAAATGATCTAGGGAGTCAAGCAGCTAAGGTAAGCGAAATAAATTTACCCCTAATAATGTATACCTACTATGTTTAGATAAGAAAAGGAGCTCATATTTAGAAAGTTTAGTACAATACAATAAGTTCCTTACCAGACATGAAATAACAACTTTAGTAATTGAATGTTTATTTTAAAGCGATATTAAATATTTTACGACCCACCCAAACATATCTATACCTGCACATAAAAACTTCCGTGTACATTAGTTGCAAACTCTTGTTGAACATCCCGTTATTTTCGTTTACAACTCGCGTTTACGACCTGGCGGAAACTGTGGGAATCCTCGGTATTATTTTATTACATACAATAAGATTAATAAGCAACGGTGAGTTAAATTAAGTACGTTCATCAATTATATATTTTTATTTGAATAGATGATCATCGAAGGTGGAGGCGAATCCTATACAGTTGGCCCCATAGGGACTACTGTATATGCAGCATTTGGGAGTTCCACAGATTGGGCTAGAGGAGGTGAAGCGATTAAATTTAGTTTTACAATGGAACTGAGCGACTATGGAAAATACGGTTTTCTTCTTCCAGCTCGGTTTATTAAACCGTCAAGTGATGAAGTTTTGATTCTTGTTAGAATTATTGCTCAGGCTGTTGAAAAAAGTTTGCAAAATAATAATAAATGTTAGAAAATAAGTCTAATGTTTCATTTTACTATTTTGTCGACCTGTTCCTAGAACAGGAAAAAGTAGGTCCTGTTTTAGTCAGTGTGTCGTCTGTGACTACTTTATTTTACGAATGCTTCCAAAATCGGGTGATTTTTTTAAATTTTTGTTGTAATTACCCATGACGTTTACGTCAGCGTTTTCAGTTTTACTGCTGACGTAAGTCTCATGGGTAACTAGAGTAGAACATTAAAAAAATCACCAGGTTAAATGCTAATCAAAATTTGTCTGTTTGTATATCCCCACCAACATTTTGATGATGTCCCATCTCACGACGCTGCAAGCTATATTAAAAAATTGGTCGAAGGTTATTTCGACAGAACTTCCCTCGCCTCTTAAGTACACTCCAACAAATCTTACAATTTTGAAAAATCACAAAAAATTTCCATTTTTTTGTGATAACCTATACAGAAACAATAAAAAAATACAGTACACGTCTGAGTGCCGACGTGACCATTGCACCACAGAGCTCGATGGTTGGCGAAAAACTCAAAGCGGATTCATACATCACAAGTGTAGACATATGATTGATGATTGATGAGTTATTATTATACAACGTTTAAATAATTTTAACGTAGAATCTTTTGAGATGACGCCATCAAATTATTGTGGTGGGGATCATTGGTCGAATTTTGTTTAACGTTGAAAGTAACATAGTCCCAATTTCTGAAACCGATTATGAATGACATCGAGGTTTTTGGAAAAAAATGGTGAAGGTTGTTTCGACAGAACTTCCCTCGCCTCTGAAGTACAATGAAACATATCCAGCATTTTCGAAACATTTTTAGCAATTTTGATTTTTTTTTATTTTACTTCCCGACGGTAAGCCAAAGTATTGTAATTGAGTCTATGGGCCGATTTCTTACTTTTATGTTTTCTCAAATTTTCATGACTTGTAGAGTATGAAGAAATAGGTCTGCGGGTTCTATCCGTCTGTCTGTCTGTCGTCTGCCCCGATTTTTATTAGACGGATAATCTTCAAAACTACAGGACCGATTGTTGTCAAATTTTTGTACGTATATTAGGAGTATCATGTCGATGCTACATCGCCAACCAAACTTTGTGCAACCATCCTCATCAACAATTTGATGATGTCATCTTCAAAATTTACAACAGTAATAATTTAAAAAGATAATCCAGCACTTGTGTATGAATCCGTACAACCAGATTTATGAAAAAAAAATAAATAAAAAAACTGTATACCTACCAACATTTTGCAATTTAACTTTGAAAATGCAAAACTAAGCGCTTTGAAATCTTGCAAACGTTTTAAGGATATGGTAGTCATGGTAAATCATTAATCAATTTTTCGGAAAATTTGGGAATAGTGTTATTACTAGTTGATATACATGAAAAATGTTGATGGCGTCACAAAATTTTGTAATAGAGAAACTCACTTGAAACAAATGCGTAGCATGCTTCTTTACATTACGTAGCTACATATCTTAAACTTATAAAGGTTATCAGAAAAAATAAAATTCGCTAAATCGTGTGTTCTAATTTTTCGAAAAATCTGGATTTATTGACCTTCAACCAATTTTTTAGTAACACAATTTCTTGTTTTTCGTTTTTCTCCAATTTTATAATTTTTTGATATAACAATTGTTCGTTTTTCAATTTTCTTTCATTTTTCAATTTGTCCATTTTTCAGTCTTTCGTTTCTTCAGTTTTTCGTTTAGCAATTTTTCGGTTTTCCGATTTCTTTAACTTTCAATATTTTGATTTTACAATACATGTTTCGTTTTTCCAATTTTGCACTTCATCAATTTTTTATATTTTGCTCTTTCAATTTTAGTTTCTTCAATATTTCAAGTTCTTGGTTTCCAATTTCTAGATTTCATTTTATATAAATTCGTTTTTTTCCATTTTGATTTTTCAATTTTACAATTTTCCTTTTTTTGATTCGAAAAATTGAAAAATCGAAAAACTAAAGTCGGAAAAAATGAATAATCGAAAAATTAAAGCACTGAAAACCCAAAAATCATACAAAATTAATGAACTGAACAATTAGAAGAACCAAAAATTGTGAATTCGAAAAATTATGGGATCATTAAAATTCTAATTTTTTGTTTATTCAATTTTAATTTTTTCAATTCTTCGTTTTTTTAGTTTTTCGATTTGCAGTTTTTCTGTTCCGTTTTTTTAATTTTACAATTCTTGGATTTTTCAATGCTCTGATTTTAAATTTTTTTTTCTTCAATATTACGATAATGAACACTTCCGTTTTCATTTTAAAATTGTTCAGTTTTTGGATTTTCCAACTTTTGGATGTTCCAATTTTTATTTTCTTATTTCTTTAATTTTTCGATTTTTCAATTTTAAATTTCGATTTTTCTCAATGTTCCCATTTTATATATATTTTTTTATTTTTATTTTTTCAATTTTTCGATTTGCAATTTTTCTGTTTTTCATTTTTTCTATTTTACATGTTTCTACTTTTCTATTACTCGATTTTAAATTTATTTCATTTATTAAATTTTGGATTTGCAGTTTCTCGTTTCAATATTTCTATTTTATAATTTTTTGTTCTTCAATTTTTCGATTTGCAATTTTTCTTTTTTCTAATTTTAGAATTTTTGGATCTTTCAATGTACTGATTTTATAATTTTTTGTTTTTTCGATTTCAATTTTTCGATTTTTTTTTATATTTCATCAGTTTTTTCTCACTTTTAGATTTTGAAATTTTTCGATTCAAAATTTCTCCAGTTTTCAATTTTTGATTTTTCAATTTGTCCATTTACATTTCGGTTTTCCCCTTAATTTTTACAATTTTTTGATTTTATTGTTCCGGGTTTATAATTTTTTGTTTTTTCGACCTAAATTTTTGGTTTAAATTTTTCGATTAGGAATTTTTTAATTTTCCATTTTTTCTTGTTCCTTAAATGTTACGACATGCAACTCCTCCGAGTTTTCATTTTGAAAATTTTCCTTTTTTTGAATTTCCCACTTTTCAATGTTTTATTTCAATTTTTAGATTTTGCAATTTTGAAATTTTTCGATTAAAAATTTCTCGAGTTTTCAATTTTTGATTTTTCAATTTGTCCATTTGCATTTCGGTTTTCCCCTTCATTTTTATAATTTTTTTGATTTTAATGTTCCGAGTTTATATTTTTTTGTTTTTTCAACCTCAATTTTTCGATTAGGAATTTTTCAATTTTTCATTTTTTCTTGTTCCTTAAATTTTACGACATGCAACTCCTCCGTGTTTTCATTTTGAAAACTTTCCTTTTTTTGATTTTCCAACTTTTCAATGTTTTATTTCAATTTTTAGATTTTGCAATTTTTCGTTTCGGTTTTTTGTTTTTTTTCTTTTTCAGTTATTCGGTCGTTATCCAATATTTAATTTTATAATTTTTCCTTTTTTCACTGTGAAATTGTTTATTTTTTGAAATTTTCAATTTCTCAATTTGCAATTTTTCGGTTTTTTGCTTTGCGATTTTAGAATTTTCCATTTTTCAATTATTGGATTTTTCAACTTTTTCAATTACTTGAGTTTTAAATTTTCAACTTCTCGATATGTATTTTGTCAATGTTTCAATCTTTCAGTGTTACAGTTTCTCGACTTTACAATTTTGACGATTCTATAATTTTTTGATTTTACAATTTTTGGGTTTTTCAATTTTTCGATTCGATTAGTCTTTTCTTCTTTTAAATTTTTCGATTTTTCAATTTTTCAAATAAAAAAAAAATGGAAAAATTGCAAGACTGAAAAATAAAAAATGAAAAACAAAAAAGCAAAGCGAAAATTTGGATAAATCTAAAAATTGGAAATCAAGGACTTGAAAAACCGAAGAAAGGAAAAACTGAAAAATCGAAGGATTAAAAATTATAATTATTATTACATATTTAAAATTAAAATTAAAAAAATTGTAAAACAAAAATTGAAGAAACCAAAAATTGAAAAATCCAAAAATTGACAAATTTCACATTGAAAAAAAAGAAAAATAAAATCTGAAAAACTGGAAAATTGAAAAAAATTAGGAAAATAAAAAACTGAAACGAAAAATTGCAGACGAAAAATTGAAAAATTAAAAACTGAAAATTTGAGAAATTGAAACATCCAAAAATTGGAAAATCGAAAAACTGAAAAATTCATCAACGGAAACTCGAAGAATTACATATCGTAAAATTGAAGAACCAAAAATCGTAAAAACAAAGAAAGTAAAAAACCGAAACGAAAAATTCATGAAATCGAAAATTGCAAAATCTAAAAATAGAAAAATTCAAAAGTTGGAAAATTGAAAAACTAAAAAATAACCTTCGACCAATTTTTTTAATTAACATTCTAACCAAATCAATGGAATCTGTGTTAAAACAAACCATCTCGCCGATCTTAAGATTAATCTATTGTTCGTGCAACCCGCACCCAATGTAGGCTGAAAACCGTTCTCAACCAGAAACCCAATAAAATAAATTAAATCTCGTTTCTTCGCCGATCAAAACAAAATGTAAACCAATAAACCGACCCATTAGCGAATGCCTTTCGTAAACGTACTCAAGCAAAAACGACACTCGTAAACACCCACACCGTCCGCTCTCCAATCAACCCTTCCATCGACCGATTACAGAATCGTAATGCGAAGAACACCATTCGGATAAAACACCAATTAACTCCACGCACCTAATTAAAATACAATTAATTTGACAACGACAAGCGCTCAACCCATAAAATCATACAAAAAAGAAATGAAAAAAACACGTCGGTACCGTTCCTCACGAACCGGGTCACGCCTCATCCTCACGTATATAAAACCATCGCCGGCCATCCGATCGCACCTCAATATTGAAATGAAGTGTTTGACGTTCGTTTGTCTGCTTTTGGCGGTCGGCCGGGGGCGGGCGAGGCCGGAAGCTCCGTCCTCGAACGCGACGGACGCGGCGGAAGATCAGGGTGAAGTTCAAGGGCGGGTTTTGTACAACGGGAGCCAACTGTGGAAGACGTTCGATATCACCAAGGAGAAAATTTCGGTTCTGGCGGAGCTGAGAGACGAAAAGGGTAAGAGACCCATTTCAAACAGTGAGCTTGATACAGTAAAGTAGAACTCATTAACGGTGTGAACAAAAAAAAAAAAATGAATATTTTTGTATACATTATATAAATATTTGCAAACAACTAAAAAGTTGTTCTAATAAGGTTGTCAGACCACTTACTGGATTTTTTCCGAGTTTGTGTCGTATTTTTGGATTCAAATGGACATGATTGAAAAGATAAAAGACAGCGTGTTGTTAATTTTGTTAAAGATATTTCCATGTGGGGCGGCAACACCACCTCGATCGATATTTTGGTAAAAGCGGATTCCGTAGATAAGGTGAAGGAAAGGTTAACTGAAAATAACATCCAGTTTGAAGTGGTCATTGATGATCTGCAAAGGGCCATCGATGAAGAAAATCCGACTGATTTGGAGCTTGATGATCGCAGAGGTATGCAATTTTTGTATAATTAATATAATGTAACAACCATCAAATCAAAACCAAAATTATCATATTGTTGTACTTGAATGAATCAGAGAAGAGATTTAATTAATAATTACACGTTAAAACCGCGTTGCTGTCATTGTTGACATAATTTTAAACATACAAAAGTTGTGGTTGGTTTTTACTGAAAAAAAATCATACATTATTACAGTAAGTAATCACAGAAATTATTTCTGACGCAGTTCACATTTTTATGTTTCCATTCAGTTATTTACTTTTGTAAATCGAAAATTAATGCGTGTAACAATTCCTCGGAATGTAAAAAAACTCGACTCCGTCACAACACCATACATTAGTTTAAAACCCTACCACTAAGATTCAGAAGGCGGCTGGTTACCTTTAACATTTGTGCAAAAAATACAATAATTTAGAATCATCTGAAAATAATCAACTTGGACCAAAACTAGGATAAATATTCGTATTATGGAACGCCATCCTACATTTCAGAAAAAAATTGAAAAGTTTTAGTAGAAATACGCAGATTTTAATCTCAAGTTTATTTTCAGGTGCCTCATTTCATTTTTTTTTTTTTTTTTGAAAGCATAACCATCAGTTTTAGTATACGAAGCGTGAAGTCGAGGGACTAATTCGCGAGAGGATGAAATTTATGTACGTAGATTATTTTTTCCTGATTTCGCTTGATTTTTATTTACAGAGATAAATAGCTGATTCTGAAACTTTCTTGAAGAATTCTTATTTACTAGATTTTTTTTTATTTAAATGCCGATTTTCCAAGATATCAAAAACAAAGCCACCACTGGATATATTTGAGTTTACTGACGGAATTAAAAGTGTATATACATAGTATTAAAATGTTTGTTGCACTTTAATTTGACTGTAACTAAAATATGGGGAATTCTTTTTTGACAAAAAAAAAAAAACTAGACTAAATCGCTTACAATATCGTAAACAATTAATAAGCTATAATGAACTAGAATTTGCAAGCAATTTATTGGTGTCAACAATTGCTTAATTTAGTATGACATAATATGCATATACAGGGTGAATCATTAAATTTTTGCTTTTTTTTTCTTCCGGTATGTCCATTTGTCTCTTAAAAAAGTGAAAAATCGCAGAAACTATTAAATTTAGATAAAAAAAGAAAATACAAAACAAAATAAGATGCAATAATAAAATACAGGCCGTTCTATATGAAAAAACTGAAATACTGAGACTTGAAAATTGTAATATATTTTTTTAAAGAGCCTCCTTTTTTCCAAAATAAATCGCGTATCTTTACTTATCTCTCCAAACAATATTATAACACAAATTTAAAAATAAACCTATTGATTGCATTTTTTTTTGTAAACCATTGCATTGGTAAAAATTGAAATAACATGGCAACGTCCCGCCGGAATTTTAAAAATAAACTACTGTTTTAAAGTCTAAGAAGGGGACAATGAGACAAAAAATTGTGTGACATGCAGTAATGAAATACAGAGGTTCTAATTGAAACTGAAATATCAATATTTGAAAATTGTAATGTTTTTGAATGTTTTTGTTAACACTAGGTATATTAAAATTTAATTTCATTGTACCACAATAAAGCAACATAAATTTAAAAAATAATCCGACTTCGACTTTTTGTGAACCCCCTGCATTGCCAAAAAAAAATTATGAAAACTGGAATAACCTGCATAGGAATTTCAAAAATACTGTTATTTTGAAGCCTAGGAAAAGACCAGTTAGACAAAAAAATTGAGTAACATGCAGTAATAAAATCCATTTGAAAAAAACTGAAATATCGATGTTTGAAAATTGTATTGTGTTTGAATTTTTTATAAACACTCGGTATATTAAAATTTAATTTCATGGTCCCCACAACAAACAAGGCACGTACCACTGTCTACATTTACATAAAATATTCTAACAGATTTTAAAAATAATCCGATTTGGATTTTTTGCGAACCCCCTGCATTGCCAAAAAATATCAAGAAAATTGGAACAATGTGGCAACATTGCATAGGAATATCAAAAAGACTATTGTTTTGAAACCTAAGGTAAAGCCCAATGAAACAAAAAATTCAGTGACATGCCGTAATAAAATACAGGTGTTTCATTTGAAAAAACTGAAATTGCAATTAGAAAATTGTGATGTTTTTGATTTTTTTATAAACACTTGGTATATTAAAATTAAATTTCATTGATCCTACAACAAAGCACGTACCATGGTTTACCTCTGCATAAAATACTGTAACATAAATTTTAAAAATAATCCGATTGGGATTTTTTGTGAACCCCCTGCATTGCCAAAAAAAAAATATAGTTAGACAAAAAAATTGAGTAACATGCAGTAATAAAATACGGGTGTTCCATTTGAAAAAAACTGAAATATACATATTAAAATATAATAACATTGATACCACAACAAAGTACGTACCTCTGTTTACATTTACAAAAAAATATTATAACACAGGTTTTAAAATTAATCCGACTGCAATTTTTTGTGAAGTACATTTCCAAATTTTTTTTTAATTGGAATAACGTGGAACATCGCTTAGGAATTTCAAAAATAAACTACTGTTTTGAAGCCTACGGAAACCACAATGAAACGAAAAATTCAGTGACATGCAGTAATAAAATCAAACGTTCCATTTAAAAAAATTGAAATAATGATATTACAATTTGGTGTATTAAAATTTAATTTCATTGATACTACAACAACGCACGTACCATGGTTTACCTCTGCATAAAGTACTGTAACATAAATTTAAAAAATAATCGGATTGCGATTTTTTGTGAATCCCCTACATTGTCAAAAAATTTTAAGAAAATCGGAATAACATTGCAACATTGCATAGAAATTTCAAAAATATTACTGTTTTGAAGCCTAGGGAAAGACAAATTAGACAAAAAAATTGAGTGACATGCAGTAATAAAATTAATTTAAATCCATTTGAAAAAACTGAAATATCGATATTTGAAAATTGTATTGTTTTCGATTTTTTTAATAAACATTCGATATATTAAAATTTAATATCATTGATACCACAACAAAGCACGTATCTCTGTTTACATTTACATAAAATATATTAACATAGACTTAAAAGAAAATAATTCGATTACGTTTTTTGTGAATTGCATTTTTACGAATTTTTCAAAAAACTGGAATGATGTGGCAACATCGCACAGAAATTTCAAAAATAAACTAGTGTTTTGAACCCTAGGACAAGCCTAATGAGACAAAAATTCAGTGACATGCAGTAATAAAATACAGGGCGTTCCATTTGAAAAAACTGAAATATCGATATTACAAAATGGTAATGTTTTTGAATTTTTTTTATAAAAATTTGGTGTATTAAAATTTATTTTCATTGATACTACAACAACGCACGTACCATGGTTTACCTGTGCATAAAATACTGTAACATAAATTTTTAAAATAATCCGTTTGCGATTTTTTTGTGAATCCCCTGCATTGTCAAAAAATTTTAAGAAAATTGGAATAACATTGAAACATTGCATATAAATTTAAAAAATACTACTGTTTTGAAGTCTAGGGAAAGACCAATTAGACAAAAAAATTAAATGACATGCAGTAATAAAATACCAGTGTTCCATTTTAAAAAACTGAAATATCGATATTTGAAAATTGTATTGTTTTCGATTTTTTTAATAAACATTCGATATATTAAAATTTAATATCATTGATACCACAACAAAACACGTATCTCTGTTTACATTTACATAAAATATTATAACACAGATTAAAAAAAAAATAATAATCCGATTGAAATTTTTTGTGAAATGCATTTTTACGAATTTTTCAAAAAACTGGAATGATGTGACAACATCGCACAGAAATTTCAACAATAAACTAGTGTTTTGAAGCCTAGGAAAAGCTTAATGAGACAAAAAATTCAGTGATATGCGGCAATAAAATACAGGCGTTCCATTAGAAAAAACTGAAATATCGATATTACAAAATGGTAATGTTTTTGAACTTTTTTATAAAAATTTGGTATATCAAAATTTAATTTCATTGATACCACACGAAAACACGTATCATGGCTTACCTCTACATAAAATACTCTAACGTAAATTTTAAAAATAATCCGACTGCGATTTTTTGTGAAAAAATGAGGAAAATTGGAATAACGTGGCAACATCGCATAGGAATTTAAAAAATAAACTACTACATATGTTGAAGCCTAGGAAGGCACCAATGAAACAAAAAATGACACAGTAATAATATACAGAACATTCCATTTGAAAAAACTGAAATATCGCATGAAAATTTCAAAAATAAAGTACAGTTGTAAACGAAGCCAATCTAAGTATGTAAAAATTATAGGGTGTTCTATATATAAAAACTAAGTTGTGTTGTCTCAAAAACAGAACGCTCTGTACAGTTTAAACTAATTTTAATGTATGATAATAAAAAATCGTAAAACATTTTTTCGATTTTTTATCGAGATATTGAGGAACGCGCGCTTAAGGACACCCGGTATATCTTATCCTTTTCTTTAATAAAATACACAGTTACCTACACTTTACCACTGAAAAGAAACTAGTTCTATTCAATTTTTGCACACTCTGATAATCCGAACCTATACCACGGATTGGTTTAGAAAAACCACAGCTTTAGACAGGATTTTAAATTACAATTCTAGTCACGCTTTAGCCGCAATAGAAATTTTAAAAGTATCAGAAAATAAAGTAGAAAATTTGAAGTCAACCAGGGAAAAAAACTCTTATTACAGAGATAGCGATAAAAAAATTCCCATCAAATTTCACGAAAAACATTAAAAGATCTTGTCACTAAAAAACGCTCGGAATGCCAAGGTTGTTACATGGATCAAACAAAACAAAACCCAATTAACAGAACCAAGAACCATCAATACGATTGTGAGAATAAATATTCAGGTGATCAGTAAACAAAGCAGCTCTAATCAACTAGTGAATAAACACACATTCGATGTTGACGACGTACAAGTCAGACGAAATAATTTATTAATATTATAGTACGCCATCTATTTTATTTAGTTCAATAATTATAAAACTTGCAAACTAACTAAAGTCCTCTGAAACCACAAATTTGGATATCATTTTAACACAATATAATGGGCTAGGCTATTAAATATTTGTTATTTTATTGTTTTTCGTTGGTTAGATATTTATAATATTTTTTAGGGTTCATTTGTCGGATAGGAAGATACTGTTAAAGTAAAGCCCACCAAACAGTGAACATTAACTTTTTGTTTATTGGAAATCACCAATAAACCGTTTGGGATTATGGTAACACAGGTTCTATAAATCAGATGTGCATGAACACATTTTAGATTGTAATAGTCAAAGATGTAGCTTCCGATAACCAAACAACAGAGAGTCAATGTTCACGACTTGGCGGACTCTACAACATCCTTAATCCATAAAAAAATTATCTTGACCTGATAGAGTTAGAACAAATCTAAAACATAGATCAATTTCGATGCTTCACAAAATATCCTTTCTCAACCGTACGTATTGAAAATACTCCAAACTAAGTATTCTAATTTAACTTAAAAAGTTATGAACATTAGTACTCTCAGAATACCAAATTTCAGCTAGAAAACTCCCCTACAGATACGTACTGGCCTGGAGAGGCCTTACCTCTTTGGGCAACAAACTGGAATATTGGCCATCGGCAAACTGGGGTCCGTAACACATGCATCTACGTATGTAAAGCGCACGACATGCATCTTTATAAGTGCACTGTACACTACTTAGTATGCATCACTAGCCACCACGGCATACTTTCATCTCTTCCAAACACAATTTTCATTTGTTGCACTTCCGACACTCAACACAGTCTGCGACACTGACTCATTTTCTCTTTTCGTTTTTAAGGTCACAGACTCACTTGGCAAGCCTACCACCGACTGCCTGACATCCACGGCTATCTAGACTATCTAGCCCAAACGTACCCACAACTGTGTACCGTCCAAACCATTGGTCAGTCCGTCCAAGGGAAAGCCATCAAGCTTTTGCGCATATCGAACGGAAATCCGGGGAATAAAGCCGTTTGGGTTGATGGAGGCATACACGCTAGGGAGTGGATTTCTCCAGCCACAGTCACCTTCATCATCAACCAGTTTGTCTCAAACTTCGAAAATGAACCAGCGGCCGTTCGAAATATCGACTGGTACATCACGCCAGTTTTGAACCCCGATGGTTACGAGTACTCACACACTACGGATAGGTTGTGGAGGAAGAACAGGGGCCGTGGGGGTATCGGTGGAACCTGCGCTGGTGTCGATCTTAACAGAAACTTTGGGTAGGTTCTGCGTCAAAATAAAGAGTGCGATGAACCTTGTACTGGTTGTAGCTACAAGTGGGGTGGAAGAGGTGCCTCTAGAAACCCATGCACAGAAACCTATGGAGGCAGTGGTCCTTTCTCTGAACCCGAAACTTCAGCGGTGAGGAACTTCATCCAGAGCAACTCAGGCGCCAACTGGAAAGCGTACGTTTCTTTCCATTCTTACGGACAGTACATATTGTACCCATGGGGGTACGATCGGGTCGTACCGCCAGATTACAAAGACTTGGAAAATGTAGCCAGACGGATAGCATCGGTAAATAGCTCGATTTCACGACAAGGAACGTGTTTAATTCTGATCTTTTTAGGCTATTCAAAGAGCTGGAGGTCCGCATTACACAATTGGACCTGCCGCCAATACTCTCTATCCGGCTTCAGGAGGTTCGGATGACTGGGCCAAAGGAATGGCGAAGTTCAAGTATTCCTACACGATTGAACTGAGAGATAATGGGCGATACGGTTTCGTTCTGCCTGCGGCTTATATTCAACCGACTGGTACTGAAGCCTTGGAAGCTATCAGGGTCGTTGCAGAAGCTGCTTCTGCTGCGTAATCTTATTTATGTATGTTTTTATACGTAGTTATGCAATATTTAAGGTCATTGATCTTATTCATACAGATGTACTGTGATCGTTCTAATACATAATAAATTTATTAATATACAATATAAAAGACGACGAAATTTAGTCGGGTGGAACCGACTTGTTATACAGTTATCCAAAGTAGGGAAAGTTAGGACTGTCGCTGTGCCGGTTCTCGAGCGGAAGAATTCTAAATGAGCCGATTACAAAATCACCTATAAGTTCCGTTATGAACTTGTAATTAATACCCAGACCAGTTTAAATATGTCACACCGAACCACCCTGAAGCAATTCGTGGGAAGAAACATTGGTAACGGAAAAGTTGTGGATAGTATTTCGGTTATTTGTAAACATGGAAATCTTGATAACCCACTTAGAAGAATTTCAAAACACCTTTCTTTCTTAAAAATGTGATTCATTTTCTTCAATCGGATTCCAAAAAATAAAAATCATTAACATTATTTTATATTCACACTTCGGTGTTCTGTGTTTTTTCATTCTTTGAATATTCTGATGATTCTTTTTTGGATAGTTTTCTCGTGCCAGTTCTTGAAATTGCGGAGTTGTATATTATGTTGCCTATATCAAGGTTTTCCATTTTCTTGGGCGTTTGTAAATTAAAAATTAGTACAGCCCGCTCACTAGGTGGCCCCACAAATTTAAACGTAAGTTAAACAGGGTTTCTATAAATGATTATCGAGTTGAAGTAGGTCATGACCACGTGCCGCCTCTCTGTTTGGACCTTACTAAATGCCTAAGGGCGCACGACAAATACCACACGCATCTGTATAACTGGTTGCCTAAATGCTTCATGTTCACTTCCTTTTTAATTTCAAAAATGTTCTTTAATCCATTCATCAATGCCTATTGTTCAATTTCATGTTGCAACAGGAACTCCTGACTGCTGAGGAAATTTTGTCAAAGATGTTTGCGGATTCTGCTCAAGTCGTCTCAAATTATAAACTTCGTCAGATACTGAAGATCTTCCACGATATTTCTTTGCGTTGACACTGCCAGTTCGAATAAAACTGTTGATTACGTCTTTAATATGAGCCTTTAAGGATGTTTCTTGAATTATTAAATCACGGATTTTGAAATCCATAGCCAACTACGCCCTTAAAATCTGAGCATTTTATCGATGTGTTAACGAAATGCTCACTCATTCGTGGTGAACACATTTTTTTTTCCATAAATAGTAATAAAATATAACAAAGAATTAATTAATAGCAAACATTACTCAAATAATTTCAACCCAATCTTACGCGTTTGGAAAAATTTTTAAAAGCAAAAACTGAAATTCATTCGTTTATTAGGTACTAAGAACAATTATTAATATGGACAATATTACTGCAGTAGCCGGCGTCTTTAGTCCTGAAGTGGATGCTACAAAAGCTGTGGAAGTCGGTTTGTGGCGCAAAAATCTAAATGACATTACGTTAGAAAAAACGAGACTTTTTTCTGAGTACGAGGAGTTTTAGACTTCTCCGCCTCCTCTGCGCGGCTTTCCATAATCCCACAGCCACTTAGCTAGACTACAGTGAAAAAACACCAACATTTCCTGGCGTGACTATAAAAAAAATTTTAATTCAAAACGGGAACTTTTTGAGTTAGCATTTTACCCCATACATTAGATTGATTGTTTTGATAAAAATGAATCTGTAATTTGTCAATTTTTCAGTGTTCCCATTTTATAATTGTTTTTTTAATTCCAATTTTTTGAGTTTTTCGTTTTTTCAATCTTTCGATTTGCATTTTTTCAATTTTTCATTTTTTTGTTTCTTCAATTTTAAGGATCGTCATTTTTAAATTATTCAGCTTTCCAATATTCCAAATTTTTATGTTACAATTTTTAGATTTTTCAATTTTTTTATAATTTTTCGATTTCCGATTTTTCAATTTTTCATTTTTCTTGTTTCTTCAATTTTTAGATTTTTCAATTTTCCGATTTAAAATTTTATCGAGTTTGCAATTTTCAATTTTTCAATTTGTAGAATTTTTATTTTTCATTTCCTCAAATTTTTGGCTTGCGATTTTTCGTTTCGGTTTTTTATTTTCTTTAGTTTTACAATTTTTCGATTTAAAATTTCTCGAGTTTGCAATTTTTATTTTTGAATTTGTACTGATTTTTTAATTTTTGATTTCCTCAATTTTTCGATTTGCAATTTTTCGTTTCGGTTTTTTATTTTCACAATTTTTTTGTTTTTCAATGTTCCGATTTTATAATTTTTTATTTCGAATTTTTTCAATTTTCTTATTTCCCAAATTTTGGATGTTTCAATTTTACCAAAATTTCCTGGCGTCACTATAAAAAATTTTTAATTCGAAACAAGAACTTTTTAAGATAGTATTTTACCCCATACACTAGATTGATTGTTTTGGTAAAAATGAATTTGTAATTTTTCAATTTTCAATGTCCCGATTTTATATATTGTTATTTTAATTCCAATTTTTTCAGTTTTTCGTTTCTTCAATCTTTCGATTTGCATTTTTTCAATTTTCCATTGTTTTTGTTTCTTCAATGTTACGAGTCTTCATTTTTAAATTATTCAGCTTTCCTATTTTCCAAATTTTTGACGTTACAATTTTTAGATTTTTCAGTTTTTTCGCTTTTATAATTCTTCGATTTCCGATTTTTCAATGTTTCATTCTTTTTGTTTCTTCAATTTTTAGATTTTTCAATTTTCGGATTTAAAATTTTATCGAGTTTGCAATTTTCAATTTTTCAATTTGTAGATTTTTTTATTTTTCATTTCCTCAAATTTTTGGCTTGCAATTTTTCGTTTCGGTTTTTTATTTTCTTTAGTTTTACAATTTTTCGATTTAAAATTTCTCGAGTTTGCAATTTTTATTTTTAAATTTGTACTGATTTTTTAATTTTTAATTTTTCTCAATTTTTCGATTTACAATTTTTCGTTTCGGTTGTTTATTTCCACAATTTTTTTGTTTTTCAATATTCCGATTTTATAATTTTTTATTTTGAATTTTTTTTAATTTTCTTATTTCCCAACTTTTGGAAGTTTCAGTTTGACCAAAATTTCAAATTGTGAGTTTGAAACGAAAACTTTTTGAGATAGTATTTATTTTAAACCATACAATAGATTTTTGAATAAACTCCCGAATGTTGACAATTCAAAAATGGCATAAGAGTAAAGATCGGAATAAAATGAGTAAAAATTAACGTTTGTGTCCGTTTAAATGACGAAATATCTGCTCAGTTATTTTATTGTTTTTTATGATCTTTTACTTCCCGGGTGTTAGGTACGGAAGTAGTGTATGGGGTGACTGGCTACTTTTATAGTTTTTTCGACGTTTCATGACCCCAAGAGTACGAAAAAATAGGTTCCGTTTCCATCTGTCTGGAGCCTGTCTGTATCCATTTTTATTAGACAAATAGTCTCCGAAACTACTAAACCGATTGTTGTCAAATTTTATATTGTCACATTAGATTTTTTGAGTTTTAAAGTTTCGACATTCCTCTCTTCGGGAAATGGCCCAGCCGCGAGTTACGGCGGGAGACCGGGGAGACCATAATGCTGAGCTTGCCATAGATTGATGAACCGTGATTTTGCAAGCTCAGCACGAGGGAGTCTTCCTGGGCTCGTGCCGGAGCTCCGGAAGGCAGAGTGTGTGTGGTGGCCCACGGCGACAACACGAGTAGTAGGTGAGTAGTTCCTTTTTTTTTGTAAATTTATTTCGGTTATTTCAAATAAATAGATCTTAAGTTTTTTCTAAAATTTTTGAAGTTTTATTTTTTTCGGAGTGTGGGTTCTTTTTTTTTTGAAGATTTTTGGGGGCACGTGACAATATGTTGTACGTTATGAATATCGTGTAGTTGCTAAAAAGTCAACCAAAATATGGCTAATCATTCACACCTTTTTTTTAGAATTGCTTATACATTATAGGTATAAGGTAGGTCAAAAAAAAAAAAACAAATGAAGTGACTGGATTTTATAATTCTTACAAATATGGAACACATTACAAGTTTTCCAAATATAATATACATAGCCATCTTTTCACAACAAGAAACTTAAAACATGGTTAAAATGGTACATTTTTGCAAGGAAATATGGATTTTGCAATTATGGTGCGGAGCCTAATTGCAAAATCCATATTACCTTATATACAAATTTTACATTTTAAACATGTTTTAAGTTTCATGTTATAAAAAGAACTCTACTCGTATTAAAACAAAAAGGAAAAATATAGGCCCGCCCACCCGCCCTATGTCAATTGTGATGATTTTTTTTATTCATCGTGAACCAAGGGGCGGAGCTTAACTGAAAAATACTTATTTCTTTACAAAAAAAATAAAAACATGTTTTTGCGTATCGTTTTGATGATTTTTTTTTCTTAGAAACCTAAAGCACGTTTAAAACGGTAAACTTTCGTAAGGAAATGTGGATTTAGCAGTTAGGCTCCGCCCCTAGATCTACCAAGGAATGAAAACTTCATTACTATTAGATCAGGGCAGGTATGGGTGGGGTTTAATCTTAGGCTTTAATTTTTCCTTAATATACCTAGTATTCTTTGCAATTAAATCCGCTCCTTTGGCTTTCGACAATCAAAAAAAAATTCATTACAATTGATATAGGACGGTGGGCGGGCTTATATTTTGACTTTTGTCTTAACGTACGTAGCTGTCTTTTCGAACAAGAGACTTAAAACATGTTTAAAATGGTAAATTCTTGTATGCAAATATGGATCTTGCAATTAAGCCCCGCCCTTCGATCTGGCAACGAATGAAAAATTTGTCACAATTGAGAATTGAAATCGGGGCTGACATGGGCGGAGCCTAATCTTTGGCTTTATTTTTTTCTTAATATACATACATAGTATTCTTTGAACAACACGATACTCAAAAACATGTTTTTAATTTCACGTAGAGAAATAAGGATTTTGCAGTTAAGCTTCGCCCCCTTGGCTCACGACGAATAAAAAAAATCATCACAATTGAGATAGGGTGGGTGGGCGGGGCTTATATTTTCCTTTTTTTTTTTTCTCTTAACATACATAGCCATCTTTTCACAACAAGAAACTTAGAAAATGGTTAAAATGGCCCATTTTGCAAGGAAATATGGATTTTTAAATTATGGGGCGCAGCCTAACTGCAAAATCGATATTTCCTTATTCAAAGTTTCCATTTTAAGGATGTTTTAAGTTTCATGTTGTGAAAAAACCTACACATATTAAAACAAAAAGGCAAAATGAACGCATCACTAAAAATGGTCTAAATTTATTTATGCAGAACTTCCCTCATCCTTAAGTACAATCGAACAAATAGTTTTTTTCGTACAATTATAAAATTTGATTTTGCAAAATTTTACTTTGATCACCCCTAAAAGTAAAAAATATGTAGGTATCTAATAACAATGTAAAAAAATATTAGACCGATGGAAATGTTGGACAAAAAAATTTGTAAAGTAACTGTGATAAAATTCGCGGCGAATTCATCAACCACGACTACAGAAGTAAAGAATATATTATTTTATAAAGTTTAAATAACTTTTACTGCGTAAAATAATAATGGAAGTCATAAAATTGTTGGTGGGGATATTGGACAAATTTTGCTTAGCGTTTTACTACACGATATTGTTAAATCACATAAAAAATTTACAATAATCGGTCCAGTAGTTTCGAAGATTATTTGTCTAATAAAAATCGACACAGACGACAGACAGATAGAAACGCGAGACCTACTTTTTTTATAATTATGAAGTCCTGCTTATAATTTCTGATGTAATAAAAATATTAATAATAGGGAATAAGAAAAATTATAGTTGTTTAATAGAGTGCAGACAACTTACCTGCCTTGGCAACGTTGGCAAATCAATAAAAATAAATCGAATAAAACGTAAATAGGTTAAATTGTTTACTAGGAAAAGATCTATATAAAAACTATGAAGCACTTTGTTATGATGGTAAACACGAAAATGAAATGACCTCAAAGTTTTTTATTTCTTCTGTTCATAACTTTTTTTATTACTGTTAGGCCAAAAAGTTTTTAACAAAAGTTGCAGATAATTGTATTATTGACAAAAATGTTTATTTCAGAATAGTGAATTAAGCAACGTTAAAAGGCATATTTATTACAGTTGTAAAGCGTTGATTCTATTTTTATTTTCTCCGACTTTACATCTGTATGTCTTATTTATCTTAGCGCACGTCAAATTTTTTCATACTTTTTGGTTTTTCAAACTATTATTAAAATTTGCAGGTTTCTTCAGATATTTTGCAAATTTTGTTATTAAAAAAAAAAATAGAAATGTGTGCCTGTGTGATTGTGATTACATATTTATAAATTTTTTTTAGATTTCGGGAAGTTCCTAGGTCGAGGATTTGTCGATTTGAAAGTTTAAGCAGTGAATTTCATAATAATGACAAATTTAATTTTGTAATATAATTTCAACATTATTCTTAAATGAAAACATTAAGTTTGTATTGTATTCTCTAAATAATGCTTTGTTTTTGTAAAAATCAGCAAGCTAATCAGAGCGCAGCAAAGTTTCTAATTTCGCTCTAGTACTGCCAACAACGTAAAAATAAAGGTAATAAAATAATAAAAACTTACCCTCACAGCACGAATATCTTCCCTCAGCTGTTTATTATCCTCCTCCAGCGTTTTTATTAATTCTTCCTTTATCTTGATCTGTTCTTCATACTCCTTGATCTCTCTACTGCTAGGAACTGCTTCAATAACCACTTGCTCGACATTTTTATTTACATCTTGATCTTGGGGCTGTTCTTCAAAAGCAACCACTGGCTCCTCTTCCTCCACTTCCCGTGGCTTTTCTCCCGGAGAAGAAACAGACTGCACTTTACTTTCCTCGCTAAAGTCCTCACTGTACGTATCGCTTTCGCTATCATCATTAGGAAGCGGACTCACACTTTTCGGAGTTGGTGTAGACTCTTTCGAATCATTTGAATTCAAATCAGTTATATTCTGTGACGTTTTCGATCTTTGACTTAGTTGTTCAAAACTCTTTGAACTTTCCATGTAAATTCGCTCCGCTTCCCGCATAATGTCGTCGATACTTCGCTCTTCAGTCGATCGCTCGTAGGGTCCCAGAGGACTCTGGGCCGCTACTCTGTTAATTTCTTCAATTATACTTCCCACATCTACTTCTGTGTGGTCTTCGCGGTTGCTGTTTAGAATGTTTTGTTCTTTTTCTAAAAATTCTGCCAAGGAACTTGAAATATCCAAGTCGAGGCGGGGTACGTAGAGGTTATTCGCGTTTTCTTCTTTACTTGTGTCTTTATTTTTATTTTTTAGCCACCAGAATGTCGAGGGGGGTTTCGTTTCCATGATTTTATTGATTACGCAGAAGTGTTAACGATTTGGTTGAGTGTGATGGTGTGAAAACAGCGAAAACGATTAAACAACTTTTTAATTTCGCGTCGAAATCTGTTTACACTGTTTGACAGATGACAGCTGTTTGTTGTTGTTTGAATTTCCAGTTTGGTCAATACCAATCCACGGAACGCAATATCACTAGAGACATTTAAATAGAATATGTCGTGTGGACCACGGCACGAAATGACAGTTTCATTTCAACTTTAAAATATTTTAGGTTATCTGACTGGTTGTCAGAAACACGTATATGTCAAAATTGTTGTCAAATTTATCATGAACGTTCGTCTCAAAGGGTTTTCCAGTTTCCTAAAAAAATTGCAGCAATCCACTTGACTCCACTATTTTCTGAAAATGCACTGCAGTTTAATTAATTGTAATAATATCGCAAATGATGGATATCGTTTATATAATTTTCCCACATGTAAGACGACCATTGCATTTTGGAAGGAAAGTTTGAGGCGTCTAAATTGGAACACTGGTTCTAATAAGCATTCACGTTCGGTAGAAGTAGCTGACAGAAACTTTTCTGTGGTTAAGTTGCAATCTTAAGATCACTAGAAACTAAAGATTGGCATCAACTGTCTAATTTTCTAATTCAAATGTCAAATCTGACTTGTGTGGAAAAAAAACAAAGTTTTCTAGTTTCAACACGCTTCGTTTCAAGAAAACCCTTAAATACAGTGTGGAAACAATTTCCACAAAAGTGGTCACAAGAAAGCCCATTTTAAAGGAAAAGAGACAAGAAATATTTCGTGGTTATCAAAAAATTACAGAGAAAAATGGACAACGCTCGGGTAAAACGGAAACAGTTATTCGTTATTGTTTTGTAAGAGGGAAAACACTCGGCTTTGAGAATAATTGTACGTAATACACGTATAAATTTAGGTTTCCGACGGCAAAGTTTTTCACATTTTAAATATGTTATAGCTACCACGCTACCAGAATCAAATTTATAAGGCGGTATCTCCAATTGCGTGATAGTGATGAAGATTTACTTTTCATTTCCTTGGATGAGACATGGATATATCAAAACGGATCTATGGTAAAATTGTGGATCCATGATTACATCAAATCTTGTCCTCCTAAAAAAACTAGTGAAGGGAAAAGGTTCACAATTTTACATGCGGGTTCCTCTTTGGGCTTTTAGAGGGATGTGATTTTCTCCTTGATTCAAAAATAGATTCAGCAGATTACCACAAAGCCATCACATTTTCGATGTTTGACATTTACTTACTTACATGTCACATTTTTGATACCTACTTTCTGACATCCCAGTTATACATTATACACTAGAACAATTATGTCCGCAGTTACACAGCTTAAAAAAAAAAGTTACCAAATCTAGTTACATCTACCGAACGTGAATTCCTTATACCTGCATTTTTAGAATTATATTTTAAGGTGGACTTTGATCAATAAGATTTCGTCTGCGACTTAAATTTAAAAGAAAACGTTTTACCTAAATATGTATTTTCAAGTTAAAGATTTTAAAGCTAAAACACCATTTAAAATTGTTAATCCGGAACAAACAATTAATGAACAAAATATCAAAATTTAAAATTTAATAGCCACTGAAGAAGAATTATTAGCGCAAATCGAGTGTTTAGCAAAGTACTACCAAAATTTGTTGCAGTAGAAAGAAAAGGAAATTTGTTGTTTAAGCGAAAAAATTAACAGTTTGAATTTAAAAAAATTAAAAATTAATGACAAACTGGTGATTTCTGGTAAATTTGGAGTGAACAAAGAAGTAATTACAAATGCACTTAAATGAAAAAAAATGAGGAGGAGGAGTCTCGAGACTGCAGAAAAAGCAGTGTCCATTAAATTTTCTTGTAGCTTTTCAGGCTATGAATCTTTATTAAAATGAAACTACTTATTGCCATCTTTGCGTACGGAAAATAGAGCATATCAAATTCTACCCGGGTATATTAGACGAAATTTTTTATTCTTTAAATTTAAAAGTTAAAGATTTTAAAGATTATGAAAAAGACTGTTTATATTTAGATGATACGGTTTTAACACCTGGAAAGTAATACTGCACAGCGTCCTCTTCTATAGGTACTAGGATATGAAACGGCGGTGACATTTCGGCTATTAGCAAATCTAATTTACGTGAATACAAAAACACTTTGAAATTTTTGCAAGAAATTATTGTTTTATTTGAAAATATCAATATTGGGAAGGGGGGCTATTGAAAACCAAAACAGGTTTAACTTTGTCAACAAAAACTATTTTAGATCTTCAGGAATACTTTTTAAACGTTAGAGGTTATACATTTTTGTGTAAGTACGTCAAGATTTTCACAAGATGGGTTAGGAAACATTTTAGTCAAATACGACTGAGACAAGAAATACCAAATGCACTTCAGTTTAGGTCACTTCTTAAAAATTTATGTGTAATTCAATGCTTCAAAAAATGCTGGTATAATGTTGGTGACTATATTTTGGCAAAAATTAGACGAAATTTAAAGTGTGTTAATTGTCTACAAGCAAGTATTACCAACAAATTTTCGAGGCTTTATACGAAATTCGTTTAGTTAAGAGAATGTAAAGTTAATTCATTAACATATCCAACAGAAATTGTATTTAATTTGTTTTTAACTATGGAAAAATTTTTGAAAATTTAAAGAAGGTATCTAATTCCTGAACAAAATGTTGATTTAAATACAAATACATTTATTAAGGCACAAATACATGAAAATAAAAAAGAAATGTACATATGGCCGTGTCAGAAAACTTAAGTATCCAAAAATTCTTCTGTCGAGTAATACGCTGCATTTCTTAAAAAATATATTACCTGTGATTTGAAATTACTAAAACCTAAATTCTCACTATCAATACCGAACTTCCTTATTTTATTAAAACAAATAATACCAATATATTTATTTTTTTCCAATTTCAAGGAGGGAGAATGGAGTTCTTAAATCATCATTGTTACGTAAATTATAGTTCTGTATATC
This sequence comes from Zophobas atratus, assembly GCA_022388445.1. Classification (NCBI taxonomy): domain Eukaryota; kingdom Metazoa; phylum Arthropoda; class Insecta; order Coleoptera; family Tenebrionidae; genus Zophobas; species Zophobas atratus. The sequence continues at coordinate 35,082,188 of CM039448.1, forward strand.
TCGCACGTGTTGAAATTGACAGACATTTCGCTTAATATTTAGCACTAAGCTTAGAATATATAATGATGGTACAGTTAACAGACCATATTCTCTAAAAATTAGTAGACAAGAGGTTCTAGGATGTAACATAAACATGGCCCTAATTACAGGTACGTTTCTGTGGCCTAAAGACATTATTTAAATAAGCTGAGGCTCCCCAATACAAGATAGCGTAAGATAATCTCGACTGAATCGATGCATAATAAACCTTATACAGGGTGCCGCATCCAAATCTGGACATAGGGAATTAACATGGAAAATTGGTTTTTATTTTATAATATCTCCCCAGATCACTTTAGCGATATTACTGAGTGATGTCTTTGTGGAGGTCGAAGAGGGCTATCGGCCAGTATTTTTTCCAAATCGTTGCAACGCGCTTATTTACTGTAAAAACGTTTTAAAAATCGTATTTTGAAATTCGCGCCCGATCCGATTTGTCGCGAAATGTTCCGTCGCACTGTCGAAGTTCGGAGATCGCGTCTTTGGATTAAGCATGCAAAATCCAAATGTCGAAATGAAATTAGAAATTATTCTCAGAAATCAATGAACAACTCAAACTGAATTATTTTATCCAGTGTGATGATTATTGTAGGACAAATTAAGCGGAATAAATGCACAAACTGATACATTTATTCGTCATAGGGCGCGACCCCGTCAAACAAGCTGAAGACTTCGAGCAGCTGGTCTTCCTCAAAATCCCATCGGCAGCATTGTGACATGTCCTGGGAGCCCGTCAAGCTAGGAATGTACTCGCGCTGCCTCACTCAGTAATAATTGAACGACTCAAATTGAATTATTTTATCCAATATGACGATCATTGTAGGCCAATTTAAACGGAATAAATGCACAAACTGCACAAAATATTTTATTAATTATTTAGTAATAAGATAAGACTGATTTTGGCACTTTTGACATGTTCGACCACTTTTAAACTATTTTCGAAAAACTTTTTTCTGTTTTTTTATTTTCTTTCTTTTTTCAATGTTCATATTTTATTTTATAATTTTTCTTTTCTTTAACTTTTGAATTACAATTTTTCTAGTTTTCATTTCAAATGTGTAACTATATTTATTACTATATTATATCTTAAAAAATGTTTCACTTTTACAATTTTAGGATCTTGCCCTCCGTTTTCTTGGACGATCTGTCATTTGCCAAAATCAGTATTATCTTATCAAGTACTAACCCGCCCGCCCGCCCTCTCTTTTCTTAGAGGGTATGTCATCTGCCAAAAACAGTTTTCTCTTACTCAGTATTAGCTAAGATAAGATAGATTTTGGCAAATGACATTCTATAAGAAAATAAAGAGCGGGTGGGCGGAGCTAGTACTTGCTAAGAGAAGACTGATTTTGGCAAATGAGATACCTTCCAAGAAAAGAGAGGGTGGGTGGGCGGGGCTACCACCTGCTAAGATAAGAGTGATTTTGGTAAATGAGATACCCTTTAAGAAAAGAAAGGGCGGGTGGGCGGGGCTAGTACCTTTTACGGTAAAACTGATATTGGCAAATGACATACTCTTTAAGAAAAGAGAGAGCGGCTGGGCGAGGATAGTACCTACTAAAATAAGACCGATTTTGGCAAACGACAAACCCTCTAAGAAAATAGAGGGCAAGATCTAAAATTGAAAAAGTGAACAATTTTTTAAATTATAATTATTTGAAATGAAAACTTGAAAAATTCTAATTCAAAAGTTGCAGAAATTTGTCAAAATTGGTCTTTTTTAGCAGGTATACTAGCCCCGCCCATATGCCCTCTATTTTCTTAGAGGGTTTGACATTTGCCAAAATCAGTCTTATTTTACCAAGTATTAGCCCCGCCCACCCGCCCTTTCTTTTCTTACAGGGTATCTCATTTGCCAAAATCACTCTCATCTTAGCAGGTTGTAGCCCCGCCCAACCACCCTCTCTTTTCTTGGAAGGTATGTGATTTGCCAAAATCAGTCTTATCTTATCAAGTACTAGCCCCGCCCACCCACCCTCTCTTTTCTTAGAGGGTATGTCATTTGCCACCATCAGTTTTGTCTTACCCAGTACTAGCTAAGATAAGACAGATTTTGGCAAATGACATTCTATAAGAAAATAAGGGCGGGTGGGCGGGGCTAGTACCTTCTAAGATAAGACTGATTTTGCCAAATGGTATACCTTCTGAGAAAATAAAGGGTGGGTGAGCGGGGCTAGTTCTTGCTAAGATAAGGCTGACTTTGGCAAATGATATACCCCGTAAGAAACTAAAGGGCGCGTGGGCGGGGCTATTATTTGTAGGAGAAGACTGAACAATATTTGGATTAGTCACTAGAATAAAGAAGGAGTGGGAGTCGGGCAACTGCTTGCTTATAAGGCTCTACAGAAAAAATGTAAACTCAGGTCCGCCCACCCACCCCTACTTCGCTTTGATCATTCATTTTATTGAGTCTGAGACGGAGTTTGAAATGATATTGTTTGCTTATAAAAAACTCTTTAGGAAAAATTAAAATTAGCCCCGCCCACCGCTCGTTTTCTATTTCTTTTCTTCTGAAATAAGAAATAAATCTTATAGCAAATAATAATAATAATAATAATAATAATACTTTATTTCCTTTAAGACAACATTTACATTGTATAGGACACGTCAATAAGTACAAAAAAAAAACAATACACTCGCAAATCGCATCACAAAATAATAATTAGACAACACAATTAAAGAATTCTCCTAGACTATAAAACGCATTGTCTACTAGAAATATTTTAAGTTCCTTCTTAAACTTCGCAACAGTTTCGCAAGTCCCAATCCTGGTTGGCAATTTATTGAAAATTTTTGGACCTAAATAGCGCAAAGAATTTAAACAAATATTGTATCTGGTACATGGCACGGTAAGGTTGTTAATTTGTCTTGTGTTATAACTATGAGTTTGTCGTACAGTTGGTATTGTATTTTTGTTTGCATAAGTATAAATCGCCATCTCAAAAATAATCAAGCATGTCAAGGTTAAAATTTTATATTTTCTAAAAATATTTCTACAGGTATCCGTTTTCCTTAGTCCAAAGATCGTTCTTAAAACTTTTTTTTGTGTTACAAAAACATCAGATGCCATAGTTGAACAGCCCCACAGACATATCCCATACCTCATCCTAGAATCCACCTGTGCATAATACAAACATAAAAGTTGTGGTTTCGACAAATAAGATCTTAATGTACGAAACATATACACACACTTTGATAGCTTAGAAATAAGACTTTCACAATGGCTGTTCCATGTAAAGCAATGGTCAAAAATCACTCCGAGAAATTTTACCTCATCAACATTATTAATTCCAGTGCCATTTACTTTCAAAGATATATTTTCGCATCTTTTTTGTCGAACGTGGAAGCGAACACACTGAGTTTTATCTGTATTCAAGAATAATGAATTATCACAAAACCAGTTAGAAACTTCATTCAGCACCCTCTGCGACTTCTCTTCTATCTTGACATTTTGTTTGTCTGAGATTACGATTGATGTGTCATCTGCGTAAATCGTAAATGATCCTTCCCCCGCAATACTATCTAAATCATTCACATATAACACGAATAAAATTGGTCCAACAATCGAATCTTGTGGAACGCCGACATTAATATTTTGCATATTAGAATTAGTTGCTGTAACAATATTACGATTATTCTTGCTTGTTATACTAACATATTGTTTTCTGTCATGTAAGTATGTCTTTATCCAGTCTAAAGCGTTGCCACGAATGCCAATCCGATCTAATTTAATAAATAATTTTTCATGACTTACGCAGTCGAATGCCCTGCTGAGGTCACAAAATACTCCAACCGGGCACTCGCCTTCATTAATAAACTCCAATAAGTTCCCATGATATTTTTGTAATGCTGTTGCCGTGGATCGTCCCAAACGAAACCCATGTTGCCTATCTGATAAAATTGATAACTTATTAATGTAACCTAGGAGTCTCTGAACAAAACAGTATTCAAAAACTTTAGAAAATCCTGATGTTATTGTTACGGGTCTATAGTTTTCCATCAGCTGGGGGCTATTTTTTTTAAATGTAGGTATTACTTTGCTGGTTTTGAGTAAGTTAGGAAATTTCCCTGAACTGAAAGACAAATTAACTAAATACGTAAGTTGATTGGCAATAGTTGTTATACTATGTTTTATAATACACAAAGGAATATCGTCTAGTCCTGCTGAGCTCTTGTTTTTCATTTTTGTCAATAACAAGTTAACTAATTCTTGCGAGTGAAATGGAGTTAGATAAATTGAACTTTCTTTTGATGATGGAAAATTTATTCGATTTTTATTATCGTTTTGCTTGGATGGAATCTGATTAATAACATTCTCTGGAGCATCTTTGAAAAAATTATTAAATGCGTTAGCAATTAATTTTGGTTGTGTAAGCTGGATACCATTTATTTCAATTTCAATGTCATTCACCTTCTTATCTCGTCCAGAAGCTTGTGCAATTACACGCCATGCCGTTTTAGATGGATCTTTGGACATAAAGATTTTGTTTTGAAAATATTTTTTTTTTGTTGATGCAACAAGTTGAAAGTGATCTTTTTTTGCTTCTTTATAGACTTCGTTTAACTCGAAATTTCTACATTTGTGAATGTAAAGATCTTTAAGTTTCAAGCTAGATAGCTTCACGTCATCATTTACCCAATTTTTGTGAAGAGCATTCTCAAAATATAATTTTTTAGGAAAGTATATATCGAAATAATACTGAAATGTATTTATAAAATATTCAAAAGCGTCATCTATATTCCCGATTTTGTAGAAATCATTCCAATTCATTTGAGAAAGAGACGTTAAAAAATTCACGATGGCTTCCTGGTCATTAATGTTCCGCTTAAAGAATTTTTGAGATACCGGTTTATATTGCAAAGCGGGTAGATTATACAAAATTGTTCTATGGTCAGAAATATTGTTGTCATTTACACCAGACCAATTATTATCAAACGTCCATAGATTAGAATAGAGAAGGTCTATGGTAGATGCAGAATTATTCTTCACCCGTGTAGGGTTTGTTAAGTGTAATCCAAGATTGAAACTTGTAAACACGCTGCTAAGCAATCTAAGATTTTTACTATCTACCTTTGCGTCAATATTAAAATCACCGCAGCATATAATTTTTAACTTAGGTTTAAAACACAAATTTAACACATTGTAAAGTTGGTCACAGAACATACTAACATCTCCAGTTGGAGATCGATAACAACTAAACAATAATAAGGTATTATTAGAGTCTAACTTGCAGGAAATTCCACAGATTTCAAAATTTTTGTCCATACAAAAATGGTCTAATTTGATAGCTTGTACGTTTAGACCTTTGGCACACCAAATAGCAACGCCACCTCCGATCACAGACTTCCTACAGTAATAAGAAACTAGACTGTAATTACTAAAACTAAAACTACTAATTGAGGTATCGGTAGCCCAGGTTTCAGTTAGACAGATAAATTTAATATTTCCGCTATATGCATTCAATATTAATTCTAATTCGTTACATTTATCTACACTTAAACTTCTAACATTTAACAATAAATAATTAGGATTCCCTATTTTATTAAATAGTAAATATAACAAAAATATTACGGTTAGCGATTTTTTTTCTTTTTTTAACACCCTAGGTTCTATTAGTTTCCATTTCCACTCTACAGAAATATTAATATAATATATTTAACCCCGCCCACCCACCCCTCCTTTATTCCAGTGAATTATTTTATCTGGTGGGTGGGCGGGGCTAGTTCTTGCTAAGATAAGGCTGATTTTGGCAAATGATATACCCCCTAAGAAACTAGAGGGCGGGTGGGCGGGGCTAGTATTTGCTAAGATAAAACTGAACAATATTAGGAGTAGTCAGTAGAATGAAGAGGGATGGGTGAACAGAGGTACTCCGCCCACTTTCTTCCTCCATTTCACTGACTTATTTTATTTACGGTAAAATGGGAAATGAATTTCGTTTTGATAAGCGGTGGAATATAAGATTTAAAAAAAAAATAGGTTATGTCAGGCCAGCTTAGGTCACGTCAGGTCAAGTCAGGGTAAGTCAGGTAAATTCACGTCAGGTCTAGTTCCAATTAATTCCAGAATTATTATTACACTTCTACGTAACTCCCAATAAATTCTTCAGTTAACACAAACATCAATTAAACAAATAAATAAATAACTCAGTAAAAAATCACGCAGAGATAGAATTGAATTAAAAAGTTTGTATGGTTTATATTCTTTTAATATAGTGTAATACGGGTTTCCATCCTATATATACGCTGCTTCTTTCAATATTACTTTGGCAATAATTTTGTAACAAAAAATCTGCAATTTCACAGTTGATGCTAAAAAAGAACCTCAATTTTAATAGAATATTAACATTTTATTTTCAGAAATTATTTTCTGAATCAGTAACCTATTTAATTTTCCCATTTTTTATTTTGCTGAAACAGCCTTTTTAAAATCTGAAAATGTTGGTAAAAATTGTGAAAACAATTCACTTTTCGTCTCAGAACCTTGAAAATAGTGGGCGGGGCTACTTTTTTTTTAATTTTAGTTTTTTCTGGTTGCCAAAATAAAATTCAATTTTCATCTATAAATAATAAGACCGTGAAGTGGTGAAGAATATGAAAATGTAGGTGTCGCATTTGCGCCTGGCAGTCGCCTGTCTATCATCTGTCTGCCGTCTGTGCTGATTTTTATTAAATAGAAACTATCACACTGATTGTTATCAAATTTTAGATGTATGCTAGGAATATCGTGCAGAATCGAAATTTGTCCAATCATCCCCTGCAACAATTTCACGACGTCATCTCAAAATTTTGTTTAGTACATGCCATAAAATAACATACTCCTGCATTTGTGTTCTATGAATTTGCCTTGATTTTGTTTATTACTACATATTATAATTTTTATTATGCAATATTTATCGCAATAAAGCTTGTCTTTAATGACATAATACCTACCATACGAAACGTGAGCCATGGGTCAGTGCCAATGTGATAGTTTTGCGTCTAAAGGGTCTGGAATTCGATCTTCCATTATACTCATTTTTTTCTTTCCACTGTGACTGGTTTACCTAAAATTTCGCAGTCCATAATTTTATTGTCTGTAGTTTAAATTGTAAAGGTTATTTTAATTTTATAATTTTTCGAAGAAGCTGATTTCACTGACAAGACACTGTTCATCATTTTAAAATTAAACCTAGTCTGTCCCAGGATTTTCAAAGAAAGTGTCAATTAACGAAGTTATGAATTTTGTGTGGAACTTTATCAATTTTTTTTTACTACATTACCTGTTGTGCCGTATTAGGAAATTAACCAGAACTTACCAACGAGCTATTAAATCCCTTGTATATGTTACACAAAATGTTTATTTGTTTCTTGTACATAACAAAAAACTTGCTTAACCTGCTTCTCCAATAAACGTAAAAACATCGTTTTACATGTTTACATGATAATAACTTATTAAATAGTCGAGTTTCTAATTTACGATATTAATTAAAGTCAACAGTTCAAAAGTCCATTATTTATTATGGTCTTTGAAATGGAGGTTACTTTTACTTGTACGAAACAGTTTTCAAGGTTCTAGAATTGCAGAATGCAGATAAGATCTGGTCCATTCCATTAAATAATAATGTATTTGACAAGATGTTTTTTGATAATTCGTGATCTATTGTTGTTTATTATTGTCCCACTTCTGCTAACAGCTTAAATATGACATAATACGTTTCATAATTCACACCACCTAACACTAAATCTAATGCAGTATTTTTTGTTTCTGTCAGTCAAGTACTGAAAGCTGAAAACTAGTCCACAGTTAATTTCTTGAAAGTTCCGTCAGGCCCAAATTCTTCAGTTGTCTTCACATCCTCTAGACGTAGATGCTCCAAAGCAACATTGTTGTAGTTTTCAATAAAAAAGCTTCTATGATTTTTAAAAACTTCATCCCATTGTTCTAAAATATTTTTTTGGATTGAATTATATCAAATACTTAAAGATATCAATTTACTTAATAGATCAGGTATGTTACTGCAACTACCGCCATATTCGCATGGTAAACATTCTTTGGGAATTATATCGGACAGAGATGTTATGTCTGAATAAATTATCATCTGAAATGTAAACATGTCATACGAAACATTATTACCAACATACAAAAAATTTTAATATGTACTCTGTCGTAAAGTTTTCCCCACAACATCTGCCTCAACAGTGCTTGCAGTTTGCTAGCGAATCCTGGAAATAAATTAACACATTCGATTCCGCCTATCCGACATGAATATGCTTTCTGAAATTCAAAACTATAGTTAAGTGAGTTGCACAAATGTATAAATGAACTTACCTGAATAAATACGAAATGTTTAGCTGCTAGCATTGGATTAAACTTTAGGATATGTTTAATAGAAAACCCTTCAAAATCAAATATATATCGTATTCCTATGCTCTCGTCAAATTGTAAATTTAGTTCTGCTACAGCTAAGCTTAAGTGAAGAAATTCTTCTAGGTCATATATATCGGGATTTACGTCCATTAATTTCATGATGATTACACGTTCAAGTTTAGGTGTTAATTTAGGCATTGGCAAGCACAAACTAAAATAATAAAACAAACATTGTTGATTTTTTTTCAGTTGTGCTGAAATAGCTAGACTAGAATTTTAGATACTGAAAACTTATGCACACTTTTTTGTATTTTGTGCTTGGAATAATTAGTTCATAATCTTCTACTACAATAATTTTCAATAAATTTACCCAAAGTGTTTGGAAGGAACAATATTTTCGAAGCCACGAATCATGTTTTGGTTCTGACCTCGAAGTGTGAAATAATTATCTAACTTTTCTTTGGTGCGTTCTATACGAAATTTATTTTTTAATAGAACCTTTGTAATGAAATCATCTAAAAACATAAATAATTTAAAAATCGGATTTCAATTTGCTTTAAAATTAAACCAGTAATAGTTGCTGGTAGATGCGGTACTTTTTCTTTCCATTCTTTGATTATTTCCACGTTCTCCTTAATTTGAGTTTCAGTGATGTTATACTGCTTCAGAATTTCTTTTTTTTCTTCTTCTGTCACTGGAAACAAGTTCATTTTACAAAAATAAGATTGTCAAGCTGGTTATTCACGGAGATACGGAACAAGTAGCCACAACACCAAAAATTGGATAGGGACCGAGAAAACTAAGTCTAGAAGTTTGTACGCTAGTATTTATTCTGACTAATATTTGCCCCACTCTCAACATTTCTCCCCACACAAAGTGGAAACAGCGAGCGACAGGACCAGCAAGTTCACTGAACATCAGAACAGACACTCCAAGAAGCGTAGAAATTAAACGTTGTTACAGTTTTTACTAATTTTGAGCAATTTTCGCGAGTATTGTGGTCACTTTAAAAAATGTCGTGTTAATTCAAACATCCCACCAAAATGTGACATGTCCACAAAATTGTAAACCCCGCGAAGGCATCAAAATTTGCCCTTGAACTGTCATCGTTAAAAAAATGAAACCCTACGTTGTGTTTTTTGTTTGTTTGGCGGAATGCTTTCACATGCCAAGTGATGAACTCCAACGTTGGAAAGGTGCCCTTGAATAAAATGCAAAATATGCAGGAATAAACTTTTATTCCTTCATCCTGGAGAAGGAAAAACTGTGAAACCAGTTGCAAAAACCTTCTCTAGCTCGTAGGATCGATGGCTCGGATCAAGGCGATCGAGCTCGCCCGGTGTTCAGTGTAACGTTGTGTTGCGAGATTCACGAACTGCAAGAAATATCCATCTTCGCTGGGCAAAGGGTGTTACATAATTTACCGCATCATCCACGGCCTCGCGGACTGCTAAGCCGCGCCTGCTTATTCTAGGAAGAAGTATGTATCCCAGGTCAGAACTGAATAAAAAAAGTTTTACGAGGCAACTTGCGTTAAAATATGTTGAAACATATCATTAAGAGAAAACATACGGATTCTTTTACACGGTTACACGGATATAAATACGTTGCACATCACCACGATTTGAAAAAATTTTGTCACAAGTAGTGAAGTCTTTTCTTTCCTATGCTGGCATTTTTTTAAACCGGAAGTAACTACTAATCCTAAAGTAGTATTTATATACTAACTGCTATTCGCTCTATTTTTCACTGCCTCTGTCTACAAGAAGGAAGAGGGGAGTATGGGGATATAATCAGCATTGGTACTATACAGTCCATAGTATTGTCAAATAACTACAATTTTTTAAAAATGCATAAAAAGTTAGAGTTGCTAACTACCTGACATGTGTTAAGTGCATTTTTAATAGCGTGATGATTTTTGGTATTTTATTATTATGATCCAATACAATTCAAAAATAATTCCTTATCTTGCATAATAAGAATTGAATTGCTTTTAAGAATTACTGTTTTATGCTATCGTTCATAACGATAATAATAGCTTTTAATTGTAACCTGACATAAACTACGTGTGTAAAAATTGAAACTGTACTCATTATTTAATACACGAAAGACTAGTTACGTACGTATATGAGTATAATTAAAAAGGGTCAGAGTTTCAGAAGTCATATTAAAATAAGTACCTAATCGCATTAATTATAATATGACTTTTTTGAAGGATGTTTTTAAAATGGGGTTTAGTTTTATTTATAGATATCAATTGTTCCAGTCAGAGAGATATATTTAAGGCACTATCACACAATTAATTATAACGTAATTCAAATGGTCAGAAAAGAAGATCAAGAAAATCACTAGGTGTATAATCAAATTGTGTAACCTAGGTGTTATACCTTTTTATAGTCCGTCAGTTTTTGTTCACACTATTTATTAATCAGTGAAGATACCTTCCTTTTCATCGTCAGCTACAGCTAGAATTTCGCATTTCTATAGGTAATAGGAAAATTCGAGAAGCTATAGAGATCCACAAACACTCCAATAACATTCCAATAACATAAACAAAGATACTGGTTTCCCTCTCTCCTCTATTTGGAAAACGGTCATCCCCACCAGTCCGGAACGCCCTCTCCCACTCCACACCCATTCTGTATAAATAGTCCCCGCCTAACCTTTCTGCTCAGAAGAGATTTAAATTTGCTTTCTCTTTCTTCATTTCCTGAAAATGCCTTGTACGAAAGTGGATGAAGAGTTGAAACCTTTCTTAAATTTCACAGAGTTCAAACCCGAAAAACTGCTTTATATCAATGACTGGCCCCAAAAACCTCCCAACATGCCTACAATAACCTTCAAATGTTTGCAATTTCTGAGCAATCTTGCAGATTCTAATTTAAACATTGTAAAATGTTGTAATAGGTAAGAAATAAAGGCGGATTCTTAAACTACAGGTATTAAAATATAATATTTTATAAAATTTAAATTTTAAGATGGCGTCACAAATAAAAATTGTTCAATGATCTACACGGCATTCCTAAAATATATAACATACACAACAATCAGTCCAGCAGTTTCTCAGATTCTACACCTAACCTAATGCCAGACACAAGACAGACAGACGAAAATGGAGGATCTACTTTTCATATTCTATGGGTAATAAAACGTCGAGAAAACATGAAATCGGCTTAGCTTGGAAAGTAAAAATAATTTCTGGCCTTGTACTTACTGATTATATAGAACTTTGTACATAATTGATACGGAGTCTATGAATTTTTATTTAATTCAAACTTGAAGGTTTGACATTCTTTGCTTTTTCGAACAAATAGGCGAGAATTATATCCTCATTGAGGCCTCTGGTCTTTTTCTGACTTCTTGAGTTTCGTGATTTTTCTGGAGTCAAATTGTTGGTCTCCCCTTCAGCTGCTTCAGCAACATCGTTCGGAACAAACATATCTACTTCTGAAACTGCTTCCAAGTGCATTTCAGTGCACCCAAAAATCTCAATTGACAATTTTTTGCAAACAAACAATGTTCCTATCAAAATGAGCGAATCTGTCTCTAAGGTCCAGTTCCGTTAGGTTCTTCTCAGTTGCTTTCAATTTTTGTCAAATTCTTTTCGAAATGAAGAAGGACCGCATGCCGTCGGTGTTGAAAAAATAGTAGATGCACCGCAGGATTAAACTGTCTTTTATTCCCCCCAGGGATATTAAATCATCCCTTCAAAGGAATAAAAAACTAGTTTAACCCCTTTTTTTAAATTTTTCTATAGTTTTCGCTTTGCCACACTGGAAGTTAAACAGAATGGTGAAAGCTAAAGCATTATTTGTGAAAAATAAAAGCTTGTTATTATCAATATTATTACTTTAGTTGTTATTCACAAATAATTAGAAGCAACCAAAAGTTTTAATTACATTCCATGTTTCATTCACGGTTGGATTTGGAATGTGAAAAACTAAGTTTTCGAGATTTAAGTTTACCATATTTGTTGTTTATGGAATTCCAAGGACGCATCTACAAGTTTTTTAATTATTGGTAGTTCTAACGGCAGGTTGTAGACATCAATTTGAATGAACATTCTTACGTATTTCCATAAAAAAATTACTTGATTTGAAGACCTACCTAATTAAAAATAAAGTTTGAGGGAGAGTGATTTTTTTTCGGGGGTATGTAAAACCCAGTGGTTGCAAGTAATTCAATTACAAGTAATTTAACTCCTTTTCAAGTAATGAGTAACTGTAATGCATTACTTTTCAAAAAATGTAATGACAATGACTGAATGTAACGAATTATATATATTTTTTTTGAGTAATTCAGTCACTTTTACAATTACTTTTTGCAATTACTTTAAACCCAAATGCTGTATACGTCCGCTTGTAATAAAATTCACATCGTTGAAATAAGCGTAAAAACCCTACACAGACTGCTTTTCCGTGTTGAAATTTTGTTGTCAACAAAAAACTACAACGCGTTAAAATTGTGATGAGTATGAGATTATCTGGTTTTCACTATTTATGGATCCATTTTATATTTTCAAAAGGGTGCATTGGTAGAAATTGTATTAAAAAGTCAGTTGCGCATCACAGAAATAAAATATATTGATAAATAATTGAGTAAACAGAAACAGAATATTTAAAATTTGTGGTCAAACAAACTTTAGCCATTTTTCTGGACCACTCAAATCTATAACAGGTAACTGATACAGCCCGTCCTTTAAAATCCCTCATAATCTGACAATAAAATTTTATGAAAGTGTCCACCCTCTAAGGTTTTTTAAATTTAATCCGTAAGTCACAACGCCAAGCCAGAGGCAATTAAAGACAAACTTTTAAGTTTACATTATCTTGTAGGCCCCTTCTAAGTATTTAGGAACGTCCTTTTTATTAAAGATTAAAAGATTTGCGTCCGCAGGTAATTAGGTATCTACACTAAGAAACTAAACAACTTGGATGACCTCAAGAACCAAATTCGAATATAAATGGCCAATCAATATGACTAACCCCAGAGAGTCCAGATATCATTTAACGGAGAATACAAAGTGTTGTATATATGTACATACTTACTGGTGCCAAGTGGTTGGTGGATGGCAATTTGATCATTTCCTGCAGTTTTGTTGTTTCGGTTTAAATGATATTACTAAATCGAATTTTTGTTTTTCAAACTTTTAAGGATTTTTCCCGCACAAATGCAATCAACTTCTTTTCTACGACCATTTAACTAATAAAAAGATTTATCAGAATCCGGAAGAAAAAGTAAGGGTTGTCGATTAAAACAATCGTTGATGATGTCATTGTGCCAAAACGGCTGCTTGAAAAAAAATTACGTCAAAAAGTGTTATTTTAAAAAATTAAAATGGCCTTTCGAGGACTTTTAATGAAAGAGTCAAATAACGAACTTTTTGGAGAACTTCATCAACACCTTGAATATACCACATTACTGTGAACTAAGATGTCTCTATCGTATCGTCTATTACGACAATCACCAGACCTTAACAAAACGCCATTAAATTACTCGTATGTTATACAAATTGATTTTTTTTTTATTGCAAATAACAAGAAACCTGCTTTTCTAATAAGCGTAAAAACATCGTTTTATATGATATATTCACAGCACTTACTTAATAAATAGTTGACTTTATAATTTACGACATTAATTATGGTCAACAATTCAGAAGTCTGCTATAGACAGATATCTATGAATTATTGTGGTTGTGGCTAAAATCTTTAACATTACATTAGAACATATCCATATAAATTATTTGACGGTATCTTCTGTAACAGAATCATTATTCAGCCAAGGTACAAAATTTAGCAATATCGTCATGGATACAAAGACCATGCATATTGTGTACTGATGGTACCGACTTTTAGAAGTTCTAGAAAAACAAAATGCAGATAAGGTCTGGTACATTCGTTAAAGAATATGTATTCAAATAATAATGTATTTGTGGTTATTCATCTTATTCTTGTCATAAAATGCTTTATGATTATTCTTGTTCTGTTATTACTTATTAATTTTATTAATAAATTCCTCACTTATATACAGTTGAAATATGACACGATGTGTTTCATAATTCACACCGCCTAACATTAAATCTAATGCAGTATTTTTCGTTTCTATCAGTCAGGTGGTGAAAGTTGAAAACTAGTCCACAGTTAATTTCTTGAATGTTCCGTCAGGCCCAAATTCATCATTTGTTTTCATATCCTCTGGACGTAGATGCTCCAAAGCAATATTGTTGTAGTTTCCAATAAAAAAGCTTTTATGATTTTTAAAAGCTTCATCCCATTGTCCTAAAATGATGTTTTAAGCTGAATTATATCAACTATTTAAGGGTATCAACATACTTAATAGATCTGGTATGTTATTGCAACTACCGCCATATTCGGATGGTAAACATTCTTTGGGAATTATATTGTACAGAGCATTTATGTCTGAATAAATTTTCAGCTGAAATGTAAACATACGAAACATTATTACCAATATACAAAAAAATTAAATACATACTCTTTCCTGAAGTTTTCCCCACAACATTTGCCTCAACAGTGCTTGCAGTTTACCAGCAAATGCTGGAAATAAATTAATACAATCGACTCCGCTTATCCGACACGAATATGTTTTCTGAAATTTAAAAATATAGTTACACAAATATATAAATGAACTTACCTGAATAAATTCGAAATGTTTAGCTATTAGAATTGGATTAAACTTCAGGAGATGTTTAAAAGAAAACCCTTCAAAATCAAACATATATCGTATTCCTATGCTATCATCAAATTGTAAACTTAGTTCTGTCACAGCTAAGTTAAAATGAATATATTCTTCTACGTCATATATATCGGGATTTGTGTCCTTTAACTTGAGGAGAATGACACGTTCAAGTTTAGGTGTTAATTTAGGCAATGGCAAGCACAAACTAAAATAATAAAACAAATATTTTTGTTGTAACAATATTGTAAAAAAAAAAACTTGAAATATGATAAAAGGTAAGTTGTTTTCCACTGGATTCAATTTTTTTCATTTGTGAAATACCTAGACTAGAATTTTAGAAACTGAAAACTGTATAACCAAATAAAACTTTTTTGTAATTTGCATTCCAAATCATTTGTTACAAAAGGTTATACAGTTTACACCATATATATTACTTGATAACTTTTTTTACCCGAAGTGTTTAGAAGGAACAATATTTTCAAAACCACGAATTATATCTTGGTTCCGGCCTCGAAGGCTGAAATAATTATCTAACTTTTCTTTAGTGCGTTCTATACGAAATTTATTTTTCAATAGAACCCTTGCAATAAAATCGTCTAAAAACATGAGCAATATAAAAATGGAATATCAGTTTACTTTAGAGTTAAACCAGTAATAGTTGTTGGTAGATATGGTAATTTTTCTTTCCATTCTTTGATTATTTCCACGTTAACTTTAATTTGAGTTTCAGTGATGTTATACTGTTTCAGAATTTCTTTTCTTTCTTCTGATGTCACTGGCAACAAGTTCATTTTACAAAAATAAGATTGTCAAGCTGACTATTTAAGAGATACGTTACACGTGCCCACGAATGAATGGATACAGAGAAAACTAAGCCTAAAAATCCGTACGCTAGTATTTATTCTGACTAATATTTGTCCCACTCTCAACGTTTCTCCCCACACAAAGTGGAACCAGACAGCGACAGGAACAGCATGTTCATTGAACATCATTTTATATTCTTAAGTGATTCGAAACACTGCAAAAAATGTAGAAACGAAACGTTGTTCACCGTTCTTACTAATTTTGAGCAATTTTCACAAGCATTGTGGTCACTTTCAAAAATGTCGTGTTAATTCAAACATCCCACCAAAATGTGACATGTACACAAAATTGTAAACTCCACGAAAACGTCAAAATTTGCCATCGAACTGTGTTCGTTAAAAAATGGAACTCTACGTTGTGTTTTTTTGTTTGGCGGAATGCTCTGACATGCTAAGTGATGATTGATGAACTCCAAAGTTGGAAAGGTGCCCTTGAATAAAATGCAAAATGTGCAAAAGCTGTGAATCTAGTCGCAAAAACCTTCTCTAGCTCATAGGTTCCGTTTAAGGAGTCGATATTTCGGATCAAGGCGATTAGATCGTTACGTTCTGATGCAATGCGTGATTTAATTACGAATTGCATAAAATATTCATCTTCGCTGCGCCAAAGCTGTTACATAATTTACCGCGTCATCCACGGCCTCGCAGACTGCTAAGCCGGACGAACTGCTTATTCCAGGAAGAAGTATTGTACCCCAGGCCAGAACGGAATAAAAACAGGTTTTACGAGGCACCTTGCGTTAAAATTTGTTTAAACATATCATTTGAGAGAAGACATACGTATTAAGTTTCAAAGATAACTTGGTGACAAATTATGTTGATCGCCCGATTTAAAATATCGCCAATGGAAATGCATATCAATGCAGTTCAATTTAAGATATTCTTCAACGTCATAAATGTCGAAATTTGTATTCGCTAATTTTAATATTATAACGACACAGTATTCTGATTTTTCTTTGGTGTGTTCTATATGAAACTCATTTTTTGTCTTATAGCTTCTTTCTCATCGTCAGCTACAGCTAAAATTTCGCATTACTATAACAGGAAAATTCGAGAAGCTATAGAGAACCAGAACCAATAAGATAAACAGAGGTACTGGCTTCCCTCTCTCCTCTATTTGGAAAACGGTCATCCCCACCAGTCCGGTTTCCTTAAATTTCAGACGGTTCAAACCCGAAAAACGTCTTTATATCAATGACTCTGACCGTAAAAACCTTCCAAAAATGCTGTAAAGCTAAAAAATAAAGGCGGATTCATAAACCACAGGTATATAAATATATTATTTTATAAAACTTACATTTTTAGATGGCGTCACAAAAAAATTGTGAATGGTCTACACGGCATTCCTTAAATATTTGTAGAATTTCACAGCATCAATGCAGCAGTTTCGGAGATTAGGTATGTGTGTAATAAAATCGCTAACAGATACCTGGGATCAGACACCAGACGACAGGCAGACGAAAATGGCGGATCTACTTTTTCACACTTTGGATAAATCATTTCTCCCCTTGAATTTTCTGTACTGATTATCACAGTATTCTATAAAACTTTGTACAGATTTCAAAGGGAGACTTTGAATTGCTGTTTAATTGTATCTAATTTTGATTAAAAAGAAAAAGTTAAAACGGCTTTTTTAATTTGTATTTAATATGTACAACGGCGAAACCTAAAGCATTGTTTGTGAAAAATGAAACGTTGTTATTATTAATAATATTATTTTTGTTGTTATTTTAAAACAGATAGAGGCACTTAGAAGTTTTAATTGTGTTTCTTTCATTCACGATTGGATTCGAAATGTGAAAAACCAAATTTACGACATCTAAAATTTAGCATATTTGTTTTTATGGAATTCCAATGACGCATCTACAACTTTTTTATTTATTGCTACTTTTAACGGCAAGTTATAAAGGTCAACAATTAATTTGAATGAACAGGTTACTAAAACATTCCTACGTAAGTATTTCAAGAAATAAACTTTACTTATATATATTATATACCAAGAGACCAAAGTGCACTTTAGTCTTATGGTGTATATACTATATTTTGCACTCTCGGAACTATATATACTAAATTTTAAATTGGAAGAAAATATTCGAAATTACTTATCGTCCATTGCGATAGTAAGCCTTTTCGGGTAACCAAGGCTATAAGTGTAAATAAGACGACCCTTTTTGATTTTTTCGGTGTGTTTATATTACCACTTTAAGTTAAAAAGTATTTTGCTAGTCATGGAAATGCTTTTTATCCCTAGGGTCAAAAAGAGTCACTTTAGTCCCGGGAGGGAAAAATATATTTTAAAATGGAAAATCTAGAAAAATATATTATAATAAATGTAAATAATAATATTTTTCAAGAGAGTAACTAGTTAGTCAATAAAGTAGCTAGTTAATAGGGTAATAGAATACACCGACATAGTTAGTTTTAATTTGTAAATGTGTAGTTTAAGTCCAAATATGTATTATCTAAATTATAAGTGTTGTAAGAAATGATAGAAATAAAATATTAATGTGTAAAAAAAGTAATTTTTCTTGCATAATTTGGGTATTAGCATTACTGAGGAGACACACAATACAACAATTTATTATATTTTTCACAACCGCACATCCACAGAAATGTATCATACGTGTTATGTCTATTAAAATATCTATGAAAGTCTCTCGTTTTACCATGAACACAGAGGACAATTTTTTATTAAATATTCAACTGCATTAATTATTTTGATTTAAAATCAAACAATTTCACTAGCGCAGAATGAAAATGAACTTTCATTGTTGAATTACTGCTACCGGTCACTGTTCAAACGCGACTCGATTTCGGCCAAACGCAGCGACTAGAGGCGCGGTTTCCCTGGCAACGGTGCAAACAAAACCTCTAAATGAGCCATGATTTGGTCTCAGTCTCCGTTTATAACATCTTTAGACGTAAGTTTTGATACATTTGATACAAATGGAGTAAGATAAAAACTTAGTTTTGTTAGTTATGACACAAACTTCCGGATAATTTTTTAAATATTGAAAATTACTATTTTGCAATGTCAAGCGTGTTTAGGGAACGTGTAATTTTGGAGGAGCACGTGCCCTTGTGCAAAATTTGAGGATGTATGAATCCAACAGATTTAAATAATAATAAGGCTTTATTCCTAACAGGTTTACACCCAATAACAAGGAAAACTAAAATTTAGGCTCAAGTCAACCGCAGACAGTAAATAAATAACATGCAGTTCCAAAGTCAGTAAAGTTAAGTGTAACTATAAGGTATCAAAATAATAATAAAAGCTTCCACAAAACTACAAACTATAAATTTTACTACTCACTAGTACAAAGAAAGGACTTGATTCCAACCGATATGGAATCGTAATGCAATGAGTAGATATTTCATTAAACTTATTAGACATGTCAGCTACTGGAGATTTACATAGTACGTTTGTGGACTATAGAAAGTTTGAGATTGGCGTGAATTAATACGAGGTACGACCAAGTTAAATTTGTCCAGAAGACTCGGACAATCTACATATTTTGTTGTTAAATAAATTAAAAACAAATTTAAGGACAATAATATTGCGCCTGTCGTGGAGATCTAGAAATTCAAACCTATCCAGTAGTGCAGCATGATCACTATCCAATATTATTAATATGCACATCATATAAGGGATACCAAATTATAGCACCATATTCCAACCTAGTTCTAATAAGCGCAAAATATAAATTACCTAAATTTCTTATATTTGGGAATTCGTTACAGTTTCTGTAAACTAAAGCATACATCCTAAAAGATTTTTCTATTACATCATCTATATGTTTCACAAAACTGAGTTTAAAACCAAACGTAGGGAGAGGAGGTATGAAAGGGACATTTTTCATAATTACTTGAAAATTTCGAAAATTATATATTAAATTCTTTTCAAATTTAGTCAATGAGTACCTCCAAAACTTTCCCTCATTTTCTACCTAAACTAGTTTCATCAGTTACGTGTTATCAGGGTTTAAGAATGGTTTTTCTTACTAACGAATTTGTCCCTTTCAAAGCATTTAGATGTGATGATAGGGACATGTACAGTATTGTAAGGGACATGACCACAGCATCCGTAGGGGAAACCAGCCTATGATGGCATGGTGCCTGATTTTTTGGACCATTTGAATTTCGCGGTCAAATCACCTGTTCAAGATGCTGTCCTTACTGGTACATGAATGTCTACAAAGCAGTGTGAGTGTAGGGCTGTTTCTTGAAAGGCAGAAAAATAAATGAAATACTTATTGTTGATTCTCGAAGTAAGTTTTACACATTAATCAAGTTGAAATCATATTCTTAATATGCTTAACTCAGGGGCACCAATTTAATTCATGTTTTCTATACATATGTGACACATGTAATACAGGTCCAGTTTAGGGTCATGTTGTAAATGAAAAAATACACAGATTGATTTTAACAAAACTTCGTATTTCCCTATGATGGCATACCAAAGCTTTTCCTTTGATGGCATAGCATGCCATCATAGGTATAAGGTTTAGGCTCTCATAAAAACTGAGAAGTCTTTTTTTATGACAGAGGAATGTCACTTGCAGCCTCATGTACAATGTCCAGTAAGGCTAAGAGGCAATTATGGGAGGAAAAAAACATGGCAGAGGCTTTGCGAAATGTTCGGAAAAAAAGATGGGATGGCAATTAGCGTCCAAAATCTACTGCTACCACACTGCGCAGAAGATTTAAAAACAATTGTAACAGTACCAAAGGAGATTTGGGGGTAAAAGACCAGTATTTAGTCGAGAGATGGAGGATCAATTTGCTCAACATATAAAGAATATGGAAGCTAAATTCTTCGGTTTAACATTAAAAGATTTATAGAAGTTAATTTTCGAATTTGCATCTAAAAATAATATAAAAACCCTTTTAACAAAGAAAAAGAAACAGCTGGTGATAAATGGATTCAGGGATTTTTAAACGAAATCCACAGATATCTTTCAGAAGGCCTGAAAACACCTCAGCTGCTTGGGCACAAGCCTTCAATAAAAATAATATCGCTTTATATTTTAAATCTCTGAACGAGGTTATAGAAAAATATAACTTTCCACCAGAAAATGTTTACAACATTGACGAATCTGGTCTCAGTGTAGTACAAAAACGACCACAAAAAATTCTAGCTACTAAAGGACGAAAGCAAGTTGGAGCGCTGTCTAGTGCTGAACGAGGACAACATTTAACTGTGGTATGCTGTATGAATGCCATGGGCACGTTTGTGCCACCAGCCTTTATATTTCCAAGAAAAAGAATGAAAAATGAGCTGATGGACAACGCTCCAATGGGCAGCAAAGCCTATTGTCAACTAAACGGTTGGAACATTTTGTACGAGTACATTACACTAAAGCTTCGAATGAAAACAAGGTTTTACTCTTATTGGACGGCCACAGCAGCCACAAAAGCCTAGAAGTGCCACAATACGCGAAAGATAATGGTGTGATACTATTCTGTTTTCCCGCACATTGTACCCACCGGCTACAGCCCCTGAATGTAGGTTTTTTTTCACCTGTCCAAACTTATTACGGCCAAGAAATTCAGCCTTGGCTTAAACAACATCCTGGTAGAATCGTCACACATTTCCAAGTAGCTGGTCTTTTCAATAAAGTGTATTTGAAGGCTGCTACATCCGCAAATGCAGTACACGGGTTTACCAAAACAGGAATATATCTTCGATGACATCTTTCCTGACTGGATGATCCAACCCTCTTCCACAACCGATAGACCGTTAACCGAACATGACCAATGCCAAAATGGTCAAAAACAACCACAACGAGGAGGCGTAGACGTTGAACTGCCTAAATTAGGCTCTGGAGCGCCAGAAGCTACTGAAGTTGAACCTTCAACATCAGGATTTGCCAAAGCTAAGTCTACGACAGAAAGAATTCCGTCAACAAGGAAACGAAGATATTATAGTATTCAGGAACTATCTCCATTGCCGCAAGCTTCACTTGGAGCTTCAAGGAAAAGATTAAGAAAACCTAGTAAAAAAGGACATATAAATTCCACGCCAGACATTGATGAATTCAAAACGGAAGTAGAAGAAAAAACAACAAAGGAGAGGGAAAAGTTATCAAGAAATGCAAAAAGGAAAATTTTGGTTGAAGAAGAAACGGATTATGTCAATGATAATGAAAAGGTTGAGGACATTGATGACGATGAAGCCGATGTTGCATGTTTATATTGCAATGATATATATTCTCTATGTCGAAAACAAAAGAAATGTGGATTTCATGTCAGAGTTGTGGTTCCTGGTGCCACAGTGAGTGCGCGGGTGTTGAAAAAAGAATCAAGCAATTCATCTGCGAACTTTGTGAATAACTTTTTTTGTTAAGTTTTGCCTTTATGTTTCGTTATTTGATGATTTCTATTTAGTTTATTCGTTTGTTGATTCGTTTTGCTACAAATTGTAGTCCTTTATCTAAATCTATTTTATTACTTTCATAATAACCAGTCAAGATATAATGATCAACTTGGTCAAATGCTTCACAAAAATCCGTGTAAGTAGTGTCAACTTGACCTCTCTTATCAAGACAAACAGAAACATTGAGAGAAACACGTAAGGTTTGTAATCGTAGATCTTCCCTAAAAAAAAAAAACGTGGTATTTAGTTACATAAGATTTGACAGCTGAGGAAATGTAGGTATTTATACAAAACAGTCTCAAAAGTACAAGTTGCTCGATTGTAAGGCGTTATATCCCTCATATCGCAAGTAACCAAATCATCCTCAAATAACTTAGCGATCAAAATCATCTATTATTTTCCACGCTTACAAATTCATCCTCTTTCTTTCAGGTATGGACAGAAATCACACTACTTTGTTCCGATGCCATATTATGTGTACAGAGAGTACTACACTATCTTTTACCCAAAAATGCAAAGAAATTATGGTCTTCCAATCAAATTGTACCACACGTCAATCAGAAGTAGAATCTAGGATGAACTGGGTTCAAGGAGATACCGGCGTTTAAGATTGTCTTGTCCGACTGTTTTTAAATATCCTCAATCAAAAAAGAAGCTTGCGCAGTTAGATACGCGTGCAAGAAATTTCTCAAATGCATCAGTGGTAAATGCCTCACTGTAGAAACAGATCAGAAACAGCTATCAATCTTTAAGAAGCCAATAGAAAAAGCTCCAGCAAGATTGCAAATAACTGTCTTCGATGTGCTCCATTATACGCCAACTACGAATATAATGTGCGGTAAAGGTACAAAAATACCGATAGCTGATGTGCTTAGCCGAGACTGTAATCGTTCAAATAGTGAAGAAAAGGAAGATGAAACGCTTGAAACACCTCCGTATTTTGACGTGGAAGTGAGAGAGTTTCTTGACAGTTTTTTCTAGGAAAGATGGATAGAGTAACGTGGAATGTTTGAATGGCCGGCTAATACGCTATTTTAACGCCAAATTCGAATAGAAATGGGCAATACGACTGGTACTTGCCAAGTGGCGAATTTTTGTTTTTGAAACTTTTAAGAATGTAAGGTATCAACTTATTTTCTACGACCACTTAATTAATAAAACGTTCTATCAGAATCCGAAAGAAAGCGTCAAAAAGTGTCATTTTAAAAAATTAATTGGGCGGTTCGAGGATTTTTAATGAAAGTGTGTGAATTAACAAACATTTTGGAAAACTTTATCAACACTTTGAATGTACTACATTATTGTGAGCAAAAATTTCCTTATCGTATCGTCTATTACGAAAATAACCAGATATTAACAAGACGCCATTAAATTACTCGTATGTTACTCGCAAATTGACTATATATTGTAAATAACAAAAAAACCTGCTTCTCTAATAAGCTTAAAAACATCGTTTTCCATGATATGTACATAGTACGTACTTAATAAATAGTCGAGTTTATAATTTACGACATTAATTAAGGTCAACAGTTCAGAAGTCTGCTGTAACAGATATTTATGAATTCTTCTGGTTATAGCTAAAATCTTTAATAAGACATTAAAAAATCCATATAAATTGTCTGATGGTCCCATTTCTGTATCAGAATCATTATTCAGCCAAGGCACAAGATTTAGGAATATCGTCATGGATACAAAGACCATGTATATTGTGTACTGATGGTACTGACTTTATGATAAAACAAACAACTTTGGAAGTTCTAGAATTACAGAATGCAGGTAAGGTCTGGTACATTCGTCAAAGAATATTCAAATAATAATGTATTTATTTGTTGTTATTCATCTTATTTTTGACATAAAATGTTTTATGATTATTCTTTTCTTGTTATTCTTTATTAGTAATTTCCTCACTTCTATACAGCTTAAATATGACATAATAATTTTCATAGTTCACACCACCTAACATTGAATCTAATGCAGTATTTTTAGTTTCTATCAGTCAGATGGTGAAAGTTGAAAACTAGTCCACAGTTAATTTCTTAAATGTTCCGTCAGGCCCAAATGCATCACTTGTTTTCATATCCTCTGGTCGTAGATGCTCCAAGGCAACATTGTTGTAATTTTCGATAAAAAAACTTTTATGGTTTTTAAAGGCTTCATCCCATTGTCCTAAAATGATGTTTTAAGCTAAATTATATTAACTATTTAAAGGTATCAAGATACTTAATAGATCAGGTATGTTACTGCAACTACCGCCATATTCGGATGGTAAACATTCTTTGGGAATTGTATCGTACAGAGGTTTTATATCTGAATAAATTTTCACCTAAAATGTAAATATACGAAACATTAATACTAATCTACAATAAAATTTAATATATACTCTGTCGTAAAGTTTCCCCGAAAACATTTGCCTCACTGTTGCACTTGGCTAACAAATGCTGGCAAATTAACGCATTCGATTCCCACTATCCGACAGGAATATGTTTTCTAAAATGTAAAAATATAGTTATATAAATGTATAAATGGACTTACCTGAATAAATGTGAGATGTTTAGCTATTAGAACTGGATTCAACTTCAGGACATGTTGTATAGAAAACCCCTCAAAATCAATAATATATCGTATTCCTATGCAGTCATCAAATTGTAAACTTAGTTCTGTTAGAGCTAAGCTCAATGGAAAATATTCCGTTTTTCACAAACTTGAAAGTTCAAGTTAATTTTGGTTTTGATAAGATTTGTTACTGTTTACATTTGGAAATTTTCTGGTTTCTTAACGCAGTGCATTATTTTATTGGTCCTGATGTGTTATCCTTTATTATCATTTATTTTCTCAATTCTATTACAGTTTACAATTGAAACAATAGATAAAATACTTCACTCCCCTCAAGATTAAATAATACAGCATTTAATTGTGGTGTCTACCTATTAGGTGGTGGAAATTAGTCCACAGTTAATTTCTTGAAAGTTCCATCAGGTCCAAACGCAACATTTTCCTTTAAATCTTGTGGACGTAAATGCTCCAAAGAAATATTGTTGTAGTTTTCAAGGAAAAAACTTTGATGATTTTTAAAAGCTTCATCCCATTTTTCTAAAAATCCATCATGAAGTGATTTTAAAGTCACCTATATAAACTAAATATATCAAGCTACTTAATAAATCAGGTATGTTGCTGCAACTACCGCCGTACTCAGATGGTAAACATTCCTTGGGAACTATATCATAGAGGGATTTTATGTCGGCATAAATTTTTATCTAGAAAATAAAAATACCAAAGATTAAGATTAATATGGTACTGTAAATTTTAATATAATTATACTCTTTGGGACAGTTTTCCCGGAAGTATTTGCTTCAAAATTATATGCAATTTGCTAGCAAACTCTGGAAAATTAAGACACTCAAATCCCATTAGTCGACAAGAATATGTTTGCTGAAAATTCAAATATGTAATTTAGACAAATCTCCGCACACAACCTTACTTGAATAAATGTGAAAAGTTTAGCTAGTAGCACTGGATTAAACTTCACCAAATGTTTCAAAGAAAACCCTTCAAAATCAAATATATATCTTGTTCCTATGCTGTCGTCATACTGTAGACTTAGCTCTGCTATAGCTACGATGAATTTAAATATTCTTCTGCGTCGTATATGTCGGAATTTGTGTTCAATAATTTTAATATAACGACACGTTCAAGGTTAGGTGTTAATTTAGACATTGGCATGCACAAACTAAAATATTAAAACATATATATTTTTTTTAGTAGTGTTTTACGTATGAGAAACTATAATCAATTCTTAATTGGATGCAGTTTAATTTCAATTATTGAGAAATACTTTCAAAAGTTTTGGACATTGATTTGCACTTTGTACGACAAACAGATATTTCATAAATTGTTTTTACATAGTTTACAACTCATCTAACTTCTAGTAAATTTACCCAAGGTGTTTAGACGGAACAATATTTTCCAAACCATAAATCAGATCCTGATTTTGACCTCGCAGTGTGAAATAATTGTCTAATTTTTCTTTGGTGTGTTCTATGCGAAACTTATTTTTTAGTAGAACTCTTGCAATAAAGTCGTCTACAAACAAAGTGAATTTAAAAATGCAATATTATTGTGTTTTAGAATTAAACCAGTTATATTTGTTGGTAGATGTTGTACTTTTTCTTTCCATATTTTGATCGTTTTTACTCCATCTTCAACTTCAGCTTCAGTGACGTTATACTGTTTCAAAATCTGTTTCCTTTCTTCTTTTGTAACAGGGAATAAGTCCATTTTTCTATCAACAATAAAATATGTACTTACTTACATAAATATACATATAAAAACGCAAAAAATGCACTAAACTTTCAAAGTTGTTTAGTTATACACTGATACAAATACGTTGCACATCCCCGTGATTTACAAAAATTTTGTCACAAATGGTGAAATGTTTCCTTTTCTATGCTGGCATTTTTTCAAACTAAACCTAAAGTGGGTAGTATTTACATACTAACTGCTATTCGCTCTGTATTTCAACATTCATATACTGAACACTATTGTGTTGTCATATATCTTCAAATTTTTAAAATTGTCTAAAGCTTATGTCTTGGTGTCTAGCAAATAATTTCTTACCTTGTATAATAAGGATTTGTAAAAAGTTTTGTCTGTAAGAATTCAAAATTAGTTGACGGTGTTTTAGTGGATAATTTAAGAATAATGTTTACAGCACTGCAGCAGAAATTTGCAAACTATGAATATTTCTTTTGAGAATGACTCTTTTACGCTATCGTCCACAACGATAATAATATCTTTTAATTGTAAAATGGCATAAATTACGTGTGTAAAAACTGAAACTGTACTAGTTTTAATACATGAAAAAGTAGCTAGATGACTATAATTATGAGGGTCAGAGTTTCAAAAGTCACATTAAAATAAGTACTCCATTAATTAAGTATAATATGCTTTTTTTGAAGTATGACATTTGAAATGCAGTTTAGTTTTAATTATATGTCCTGTCCTAGTTACGAATTCTTCCAGTTGGAGAGATATTAACATTAAGATCCATATAATTATAACTTATAACTTATAACAAATGGTCTACGAAAAAGATCAAGATCACAAGATAATCAAGCCTAGGTGTTAGGACATTTTATAGTCCGTAAGTTTTTTGAGCACAGTATTTATTAGTCAGTGAAGATACCTCAACAAATCTGTTTTAGAAATAACCATTTGTGAAAAATCTAAGAACATGTGAACGATCTTAGAAACCTAAGCCACCTAAGAACTGGATATTTAAAGACTTTTTTTTAATAATAATATACGATTTAATTACAAAATTTACAAAAAAAAATACGTATATAAATGAGGAAAATGTGTATTAATAAAAGTTCAAAAGAAACATTTATTTCATAAAATGTTTGTTCTCTCGCTTAATTTTCAAGATTTCAGTGCATTCGGTTTTGCAGTTTCGAGTTCAAAAATGGTAAAATATTGTTATCAACTTTTATTTTTTTTAAGCTTGAATGTCTAAGGTAAAAAATAATGTCGGATTCATAAACCGCAGGGAGTCTAAAATGTCCTGTCCCCTATCCGTGGCACTTTTAGTACAAAATAGGCCAGTGCCGAAGCCTTTGTAAATGGTAAAAAGTGAAAAAAAAATTAGAACATGATGATACTCATTGGAAAAGGAAGAAAATATAACCATAATAAAAAGAAGAATAATTTACGGGCGATCTAAGGTCGGAAAGTGGAAGAGGGTGAGCTTTTAAGGGTAGAAAACGGTTTATCACGATTTCCGGCAAAACTACAAGTTCTGAAACGATCCAGCACATAATCTCCTCCTGCAGCATCCTAGCACAAACTGACTACAAAGCTAGACACGACAACGCAGCCAAAATCATTCACAAAGAATTAGCAACACTTATGAACTTAATCGAGGATACGACACCCTATTACACTTACATTCCATCTCCGTTCCTTGAAAATAACAAATACAAATTATACTGGGATCGCACAATACTTACAGACTTAAACATTACAGCTAACAGACCTGACATCGTACTTATCAAAAAACACACGAACGAAGCCATTCTCATTGACATTGCTATTCCTAACACAAACAACATTATTCAAACATACCACACCAAGATTTCAAAATATCTACAATTATCGAATCTTAAAAAAAATTCAATTCTACCCTTAGTTATCTCTAATGTAGGTGTAGTCCCAAATAGCTTAATTGAGAATTTAAAGTCTTTGCATTTAAATGATTCAATAATTATCAAAATTCAAAAAGCTGCGCGGATAAATGATCGCTAGTTACGCTAGACTTTTGAGGATGGGGTGAGATTAGAGAATAATAGCAGACTAATTTGTATGCTGTAATTCTAGAATTTCGAAAGTTGTTTTGTTAATCTAATCAATGCATATCATTACTTGGTCTTAGTACCCGTAATGATAGAAGTCTTGCCTGAATGCCGGTGATTTCCGGGTCAGTGGTGGGTCTTAATAATAATAATAATAAATAATAAAATGCCTTCTTTTATTTACCTATATGAATGCTTGGCTTTTCTAATTTGTATTATAACTATCGTCTTTCTTATTTTTCTTATATTTTTTGTTTTGCCACATTGGAAGTTAATAGAAAGGCGAAAGCTAAAACATTGTTTGTGAAAAATAAAAGCCTGTTGTTACGAATATTATTATTGTTGTTGTTATACAAAAACAAATAGAAGCAACCAAAAGTTTTAATTGTATTTCATGTTTCATTTACAATTGGATTCGTAATGTGAAAAACGAAATTTACAATATTAAAATGTACCATATTTGTTGTTTATGACATTCCAATGACGCACCAAAGGCTTTTTTAATTACTTATAGTTTTAACGGCAAGTTATAGACGTCAACAATTAATTTGAATAAACAGGTTACTAAACATTCTTACGTAAGTATTTCAAGAAATAACATTTACTTGATTTAAGCGCCTACCTGATTAAAAATAATATATTATATAATATATATTTAAGCCCAATGCAATATTGAAGTTTTTACCAGATTTCTTATTTTCGGTATTAAAAATGAAAAAATTATTAAAAATAAAAATAAGCATGCATTGTTACACGCCAGGGAAAGTTAAGCATATCATACTATAAATTTTAACCGAGGAAAGGAGATTTATACTCAGTAAAGTTCTGAGTTGGCTTCATTTCATTTTTGTTAGGAGTGAATAGATGAATTCCGATTACTGATTCACTTTTTCAAGATAACGTATATAACGTATATAAAATCTTAGAACAATCGGCTTTGCAGTTTTTAAGAAAAATTGTAAAATTATTAACAAATTTTAAATCTTATTGTTCCAAAAATTACAAATGGAAGGTTAAAAATAGATCACAGTTATAGAGGCACATTATTTTGAACAGTGTAAAAAAAAATCTTTTTTGTGGAGATGGGTGGACAAGATTTAGATTTTAGGTAATAGAATAAAGTACAGCTAGAATTTTACAGTAATTTGTCCTTTAGTTTCGAAGGTCTTATGTTTAATAAAACTGTTAACAGACGGAGAACAAACGACATAGACACAGAAAGAGGGGAGCAATTTTTTTCATAATCTATGTATACTATGGAACATAGAATAAGTATGAAATTTCGTTAAATGCTCTCAGTTGGAAAGTAAACAAACCAAACTTTTTGTTCTTATTGTATACCTTTTTAACCCCTGACGGAAGAAGAGGGGTTTATAACTTTGACTGGAAGTTTTAAGAAACAAATTTTTTTCTTGTACGTTGAAGAAGTCCTAATGTGGCAGTCATCGATCTTGCTGGAGGACAGGATAAATTGATTAGTCTTCTGCTTAACATACTCCAAACATTTTCGATGGGGGCTAGGTCTGGAGAAGATTGACTTCAGGTTCTTCAGAATGCTCTAGACTACAGCAGTGACTATATATAGTCACTGACTACAGTAATTCCAGCAATATGTGGTCGGGCATTGTTGAAGGACAGAGTTTCGTAAGGTACCTATGAAATTATGGAAGAAGATGCGCTTCTACACTATTGGATAATCCCTATAAATTAAAATAAAAGAAGAATGCTATGCAGTGATGTACAAATTTTAAGTACGGACTTACTTGAATAAAAAATGTTTTGCTGCCAGCAGTGGATTAAACTTTATCGAATGTTTCAATGAAAACCCTTCAAAATCAAATATATATCGTATTCCTATCCTAACTATCATCATACTGTAAACATAGTTCTGATACAGCTAAGCTTAATTTAATGTGTTCTTCTATCTCATACAAGTCAGAATTTGTATTCAATAATTTCAGGATAATGACATGTTCAAGTTTAGGTGTTAATTTAAACATTGGCAAACACACACTAAAATAATAACACATACTCCCCTACATTTTTGTTGTAATAGTGTTGGGTAGAATATTAAGTAGCGAAACCTGAATCACCAAGTGAAAAGTTATTAATATATCTTGTACCTCATACCTCTCACAATTTTTTTGAACATATTTACCCACAATATTTAGAAGGAACGATGTTCTCAAAACCACAAATCCTATCTTGATTCTGACCTCGAAGTGTGAAATAATTATCTAATTTTTCTTTGGTGCGTTCTACACGAAACTTATTTCTTAGTAGAACTCTTGCAATAAAATCATCTACGAACATGATGAATTTTAAATATGCAACATTATTTTATTTGAAATTAGACCAGTTATATTTGCTGGTAGATGTGGTACTTTTCTACTTTTTCTTTCCATGTTTTAACCGCTTCCACGCTTTCTTTAATTTCAGCTTTAGTGATGTTGTAATGCTTCAAAATTTCTTCTCTTTCTCCTTGTGTGACTGGTACTAAGTCCATTTTTCTGCCGACAATAAAATAACTTAGACACTTCTTCAAAACAAGAGTGATGCAACGTAAATATGTAGATTATGAACATTTCTTGGGAACACCATTTTATACCGTTCTGTGACGACCAGTAATTGCTTTAATTGCAAAAGAACTATACAATACTTGTGTAACTCGTACAGTGCTGTAAAAAATGAACTCCTAATTAAAATAGTTCTAAGCAAGCTGAACTATACTTCAAAAGAAAAATATATAATCGTAACAATAACAATACTACATAAGTAATACATGAATTTTTAGGATCATGTATTATTTGTTGAGTACTATACTAACCAAACAACAGTTTCTTCAAATGTGTTGTTTTTTGAAAACAGTTACAAAGTGCTCCAAAGTATCGAGAGTTATTACAATCTAAACACAAAATATTTTGCTAGAATTTTTCAATTAAAAATAAAAAATTTTGAAAAATGTTGAAAATACTCGCAAAGAAAAACACTGATATTTTATGTATGCTAAATTAATTGGATTTTTGAAGCAATGCTCAATTGGATATACACCAAAAAAGTCGAAAACTTTGTCAATACTTCAAGTTATAAAACTTGAAAAGAAATATCGAATTATACATTTCTAATGATAACGGTAGTCAGTTAGTTGTACAGGATGATTTCGAAAATCTGTAAAAAAAAAGAAATCGGGAATAGCTCACAATACGATTTATTGCACTGTGTGAAGTTCAAAAAATATTTGAGATTAAATATAAATTGTTTTACACGCCACTGCTACTTCCGTAGCGTGTTCGGTTAATGTCTTTGACAATGGTGAATTTTTCCAATGCAGAGCGTCTTGATATGGTAATGCTTTATGGTGTGGCTGATGGAAACGCTAGGTTGGTCTGCAAATTGTGGATCGAGCACTTCCGTGTGCGCGAATATTTACATCAGTGGTATAGCATCTCCGAGATCATAGTACCTTCAAGCCTCAGACTCACGATCGTGGCCGTGATAGCACCGAAAGAATACTGCAAGCTAAAGGACAAATTTTGGAACGTGTCGAAAAAGAGCCCGATATCAGCACTCGCCGAGTTGCAGCTGAACTTGGAGTTTCACAGTTTGTAGTGCATCGTACATTAAAAGAACAAGACCTACATCCACACCACGTTAAAAAAATACAAGCTTTGCAAAAAAAGCAAAAATTATCAAAAACATATCCAATATCTTATTTTCCAAAATAAGAAACTGCGAAAAACTACTTCAAATAAACAAAAATTCCAAATAATTATTCAAAAAATCTACTATTCGTGTGTAAGCGTTGCACAATCGAGGCAGTAACCTGGAAGACCTGGACATTTCTGGCAGACGTATGTTGTATCCTTGCCAGTGTTGGGGACAGATACTTTTAAAAGTACCTAGATACAGATACAGATACATGGAAGATAAAAGTATCTAGATACAGATTGTTTTCGATTTTTTCGAAATGTATTTAGGTACAGATACAAGAAAACAGATACTTTTTGAAGCTTTGGCGAATAAAATAACTGAAAACATGTTTATGTATTTTTTTATGTATTGTTTAATGAATTTTTTAAAATTAACAACATTTCGAACGTATTGTCACCTAAATTATTTCTTCTTGGTGTCAGAATTTGGTTTCCGCTACTAAACAGTTGTTCCACAGGTGCAGAAGAAGGGATTCTGGTATTAATTTTAAAAAATAAACTTTTACTGTAGCATGGTTATTCAAGACTGAAAAATCTTTTCTTTTTTCCTACAAATAGGCCATCGCTTCGCTCTTTGATGTATCACAAATTGTGCAATATTTATTATGTAGGCTTAAAAAGAATATTTTTTTTGTTTTTATTCCCATACTACAGTATCCAAATTGTGTTAGAGTATATCTAATAATTATCTCCAGCATTAAAATTAATATTTCAAAAGAATAGGGGGAATGATAATTCTGTGCTGAAGATCTGTTTTCGGCAACCTGTCATAAATGATTATTCTTCAATATCGGCTTATGATGTTTTTATGACCATGTCCGGTAATCGTCTATCCTGGTGCGGCAGGTATATACATTTTAGGAAGAATTGCTGCTTCTGGCAAAATAAGTACAATTTCTTAGAAAGGTATTTAAACCCCTTATAGGATCAAAGGCTGCCTGGTAGGCCGGAATCACCAAAATGCAACTTTAAATTTTCAGATTTTTGTTGAAACTCATTTTATTTTAATCTGGTTTCACGATTTCTGAGAATATATCATGATAAATTATTCTACCAAGGGTTGTAAAAATATTAACTTTATTGCCCAAGATTTACACTTAAACATAATCGGCACATTCTAGGGCAA
This sequence comes from Zophobas atratus, assembly GCA_022388445.1. Lineage (NCBI taxonomy): Eukaryota > Metazoa > Arthropoda > Insecta > Coleoptera > Tenebrionidae > Zophobas > Zophobas atratus. The sequence continues at coordinate 35,115,695 of CM039448.1, forward strand.
AACGGACCTGCCAAGCCCGCCTCGCGTTAGGTCCAACAATGAAAAAGCGAAGAAATGAGACATGTGGCAACAGAAAAAGATGCTACATTTGTCTGAAAAAGATAGGTATAAAACAGTAACAAATATGCGATTTATGCGAGAGAGAAATGTATGTATTGAACATTCGATTAGTCGATTAAAGAACTAATTTGTGCTAATTGAAAAAATTAATCATTATGCAACACGCTATTATTATTTTCTAAAAATAATAACATACCTTAAACAAATATTTTTACTATTAAAATTACTCTTATTTAATAACACAAATACAACCAGCGGACCTACCGGACCCGGGTTGCTCAGGTACACAGAAAAAATGCGTTGCCCCGGATAAGCGTAAAACGCAGTGAATAGTGAATTGTGGTTTATGGTTTTTAAAATACCATCTTACCATGGCTTAGATTTGTTACCCCTCAGGATTATATTTAAAGATGTATAAATACTGAAGGCTACAATGTAAGAAATGATGGTATTTAAAATATGAAAATTTCCGTGACAGAACACTATTAGTAGACCTCTTACCAAAATCACCAACATGAAGTATCAAAAATTACTACTAGTATAACTCAACTAATAACTACTGAAAAAAAGTGAAATAAAAAAATGTACTGTATCTGCGCCATTAATTTTGTATCTAGATACAGATATTTTGTGCTTAAATTCGATTGTATATACAGATACTAGATACCCAAAAATGTATCCAGATACTTTTTTTAGATACAAGTATCTAGATACTGCCCAACACTGATCTTTGCGCTTATTCTTTTGCAGGAAGTCTTACACGATTTTCTCTTTATTTTTCCAGATGAGGTTCGTCATCAATAAGAGACTTCTTTGTGTAAACTTTTTTATTATTTTGAGTGAATTTCACAGGTCTTTGAGCAGAAGGCCCAGCCTCGACTTCGTCCGTTTCGTTAATATTGTCTGACTTACAATGAAGTTCGAAATCGAAAACCGCAAGCGGGAAACTTAAAAAGGATACTTAGGCTAGTGCCACTGAAAATGACACTATGTTCAATTTAATACGCATACGCGGGAACGGCAGCGAATGTGTTAATTTGTTTTTTTCTATATTTCCACATTACTGCGGAACATATGTGATACCATGGTTACAATTATTACACATATTTTGAAATCACACTGTACTTGTTAGGTATACGTTTTTCTCGTGTTCTCAAGTAGCAAAAATTAGTAAAATCTGTTTTAGAAAATTCGGTGGGTTGTATTAATATCATGACAAGGTTTTTTCATGAAGGTTTAATGAACATTTTTCTTCCGGAATCAGTTCCAGTTGAAAAAATTGGTCGAAGGTTAGTTCGACAGAACTTCTCTCGCTTCTGGAGTACAATAAAATATATCCAGCTTTTTCGAAAAATTATAAAATTTAATTTTGTCAATATTTTAATATGACGTCATTCATTGTTTGGAGGAGATAACTAGACACACTTCAGTTACAGTTTTATTGGTTACAAGTTTAGTGGTGTTGGTTACTATCTATTTAAACAAAGTTATTGATTTTTAAAAGACAGATAGATAAACAAAACTTAAAAATTCTCATTTTGTAACTTTAACAAAACAAAGATGACTCAACGGTATAATACTGTTATCATAAAACAACAAATAGAGCAACATTATATGCAGTTAACATATGCCATCCTTCAGTCAATCGTTAATTTTTTGAAAGTACCATCAAGGCCAAATGAATCACTTTTGGTAAAATCTGCTGGCCGCAAATGCTCCAACGAAGTGAGTGTTTGTAACCGTATATCAAACGTGTTTCTGTGGGTTTAGCTCTGATTTTTGACTGATTTAAGTCCAGTTAAATTTTTGAATTAATAACAACTTATTGTGGTGCCACTTACGGTTAGTTTAACAACAGTACAGTGAGGTTTACAACAGTGTATGGGAACATATTTTATGATTTTCTTTAACACCTCTATTAATTGAAATCCCGTAAGTCTTATCAATTACTGTTTTTGCCTGCTGTTATCTTGTTTCTTACTGAGGCGAGTGACTGTGGATTTAAAATTCCTCGTCGGAAGACGAGGATATTCCCAAAAGGGAAAGGCGTCATAAGAGCGCCTTTTCAAGATGGGGGAGAATCCTTGTTCTCCTCTTTTTCCAGCTAAAGACCAAGCTATTGTTTTAAGTGCTATTAAAGATGTAAAACTTACGGAATATGTTGTAGCTATAGGTGATATAGTTACATCAAAAAATGTTATTTTCGCGTCGCGAATGTCAAACGATCGTATATGCATTTATCTGAGTCATAAATCCTATGTAGATCAAATTGTTTCACAATATTCTACTATTAAAGTCAACGGTACTGAAGTAAATGTACGTCGTTTGCTTAATCCTGCAAAGCGTATTATTTTTTCTAATGTCTGTCCGTCTATTCCCCATAGCATTATAGAAGAGGTTGTCAAGCAATTAGGTTTTGTTTCGGTTTCCCCCATGTCATTTCTTAGAGCAAGTATACAAAACGATGAATACAAACATGTTTTAAGTTTTCGTCGACAGATTTATGTCCAACCTAACGAGTTAATAGATCTTCCGTCTTCACTTGTTATAAAGTACGACGAAACGAACTACCGAATTTTCATGAGCTATGACAACATTTGTTTCAAATGCAGATTGACTGGACATCTAGCAAACGACTGTCCGGGTGCCATTACAGCGTCTTCCCCCAATGATACCGGCATTACCAACATTATTATAGAGAGTCCTAGTAACGGTAGTCAGACAGCAACTTCACCAGAAGTGGGAACTAAGCGCCCTACACAGGACGACAGTTTAACTGAACAAAATCCCTTGGACTGATCACTTGGATCACATGCGGAAAATACTCAGCAAGAGCAACCAACGAAAAGGATTAAGCCTTCAGATTCCACCGAAAGTTTAACCCCTGTTTCTGACTTACTGCATCCAGCGAAACAGCTGCTTGAGAATGCCCAGTACCCACTCAATTTTGAGCAGACGGTTGAGTTTCTAGAAAAAGCAACTGGAGAAGTTGATCTGTTGAAACTGGCTCATAAATACACAACTGACGTGCAAGGTATAATAGATATGCTGTTTGATATATTTCCTATTGTTCAGCACAAAAGCATAAAGAATCGTTGTAAGAAAATTCAGAAAAGGTTAAAGAAAATTTGCGGTAAACTACGAAATATTGACATTTCTGACGTTCCCTTGAGAGATATTGATCTTTCGCAACAAAATGCTTCAATTCAATAATAAAAATAACTGTAATTACTTTGTTAGTTCTCTTGTGTACTCGAATATTGCTTCTCTTCTCGCCAAATATGACGAATTAATTGCGTTTATCTCTTGCAACAATCCTTCATTTGTTTTGTTGGCAGAAACGTGGTTATCTCCTAGTATACCTGACAGCTTCGTCTCTGTGCCGAATTTCACTCTTTTCAGAAGTGATCGAATTAATAGATTAGGAGGGGGTGTATGTATATATGTTTCTGACCAGATTTTATCAGAATTTTCGGTAACTCCTATAAATGTTAATACTTTCGGCATTGATTCACTTTTTTTGAAAGTATCTGATAAAAAATGTTACTTTTGTCCTGGGATGTGTTTATCGCCCTCCGAGACCAGTGCTGCTTGCTGATGATAATAACTTATTCAGTTCTCTGTCGCAACTTGCCTTTACTCACAATAAATTTTTTGTATTCGGAGACTTTAATATGCCAGACATAGCTTGGCCTTTAAATATGAGTCAACATTTCAGTCCATCTTCGCAGCTATTAATAGATCTGCTAGTTAATAGCAACTTGAACCAACTTGTTAATGAACCCACCCGTTATAGGCTGAACCAAAGACCGTCTACATTAGATCTGATTTTAACGTCTGATGATACTTCACTAGCAAATTTGAATTATTTAAACCCATTCGGCAAATCTGATCATGTAACTTTAAAGCTAGATCTCCAACTTTGTTTTGTAGCGAGATCTAAAACTGTTACCTTACAAAAGCGGATTGTTGACTTTAAAAAAGCTGATGAATATTTGTCTACTGTAGACTGGGCAACCCTTTTAAACCATCCATCGGTTGATACAAATTGGGAAAGTTTTAAAAACAGGCAAGGAAGATGATTATAAGGTTCATCGTGCGTTTTCTAACCGCGTTTCGTCAATCATCAAAGATGTAAAACATAAATATGAAAAAACTATTGCCGATCAGAAAAATCCCAAAAAGTTCTACAGCTACATTCGCAATAAATTATCAGGGCCTGTCAGAAAGCCGCAGGTGAAAGATGCAACCGGGCATATTATAGAGGACGATTGCGTTACAGCCAACATTTTTGCTGAAACTTTTGCTCAGTCGTTCACAATTGAACCAGACGCGGATATACCGAATTTGTTGACTACTCATAACTTCGATTGTCTTAGTGGTATATGCTTCTCCTACGATTTAATAAATGATAAATTGCACAAATTAGATACTACCAAATCTCCTGGTCCTGATGGTATTAGTGCAAAAATTTTAAAAGAGTGTGGCAGTTCCCTTGCTCGCCCGCTTTGCATGTTGATGAAGCAATCATTTCGGTCAGGACGATTGCCAAACGATTGGAAAACTGCCACCATCACACCTGTGTTCAAAAAAGGGGACAAGTTTAATGCGGCGAACTATAGGCCTATAAGTTTAACTTCAGTAGTAGTGAAACTAATGGAATGTATCATCTACGATCAGTTGGTGGCGTTTTTAACAGCACACCAGGTTATACCTCGTGAGCAACATGGTTTCACACCTGGAAAGTCCATAGCGACCAATTTGCTCTGTTGTTTAGACAACTGGACTAGAGAACTCGATTCTGGTGGCTCAGTAGATATCGCGTATTTTGATTTTTCGAAGGCTTTCGATCGTGTGCCGAAACGCCGACTCCTTTTGAAATTACGACATTATGGAATCCAAGATAGTCTTCTCAGGTGGATTGAATCTTTTCTTTCTGACCGAATATTTAAGGTTAAGGTTGGTGATATGTTTAGTTCTCCTTTTCCAGTTCTGAGCGGTGTACCACAGGGCTCTGTATTAGGACCCTTGTTGTTTTTAGCGTATGTATCCGACATAAAAGACTGCTTAATTTCTCCTTGGGCAATGTATGCTGACGATTTGAAAATCTACAATATTTGTTCCAATTATGAAGTCTTAACGAAGGATATAGCAACTATTTATAACTGGTCACTAAAATGGTTACTTCCAATTAATGCGGACAAATGTAATATCCTTTATTTAGGCAGCGACAATCCAAAGCAAACTTATTATATCAACGGCACCGAGCTTACCAAGTGTGTTTCTTTGTCGGATATGGGTGTTATCGTAACGTCTACTTTGACATGGTCTGAACATATCACAAAAGTCGTGAAAAAAGCCAACAAGATACTATATCTTCTCGGAAAGACATTTGCTAAAGCTGATGTAAATACTGTAACTAAACTGTATAAAACTTATGTTAGACCGATATTAGAATATGCCAACTGCGTTTGGGTTCCAACATTACAACGTGATATCAATTTACTAGAATCTGTACAGCGTCGTGCCACAAGAATACCGTACGGACAAGTGCGCCCCTCTTACCCTGACAGACTTAATCTTATGAAATTGCCATCGTTAGCCGACAGGCGTGTAAGAGGTGACATGTTGACAACATTTCAGGCTTTTACAAATATTAGTTCACCTATCAGACATCTTTTTCCTGTCAACATTGATGGACGAACCAGAGGTCACCGGTTCAAATTGGAGAAGGACAATTTTCGGACTTCCATTCGTCAGACGTTCGTCACTAACAGGGTATTCACCGAATGGAATGCATTACCCCCTGAAGTTGTTGAAAGTGCTTCCGTTCCTAGATTTAAGGTCAACTACGACACCTTTCGAAACCGTAGATAGTTGTAGTTATATCCATAATTTATTATATTTAAAATAATTTGTGATTGCATCAATTGTCGTCTTGCGCGGGCATAACAGACTTCGGTCTCTGCCCGAGCGCTTCATTTTAATAATAATAATAATAATAAAAAAACGAAACGTTTTTGTAGCTTTCTAAAAAAAAATTTCGGTGATTGTGAAAAACTTCATCCCATTTTTCTGTAACAAAAAAATTTTGAGTGAGTTAGTGACTTTTATGAAATACTTATATCTACTCAACAAACTGTGGATGTTACTACAAGAACCGCCATATTCAGAAGGTAAACATTCTTTCGGCATCGCCTCACAGAGAGATTCCAAGCCACTGTCAATTTTCAACTGGAATAAAAAAATGTGATTTATGTCACATGCATGCTAAAATTGATACATTTTTATGTTGCCTCTTACAAAATTATGTTTTCAGAAAGGTGCAAAATTAAACTAACGTCTAATGTCAAACTCCAAACTTGCATTTCTTCTTTCTGAAAGAATGTCATATCACAATAGTCGAATAGTGACAGTAATTAATTTCATTTTAAACTTCTTCATATAACATTCATTACAGTTAAGAACACACAAAAGTAATGTCAGTTTTGTTCGTGGCAACACAAAAAGTAACACGAGAAGCAGGAAGTTTCAATTTACCTTATCATAAATCTTCGACCGCAACACAGTCTTTAATATTCCTAGGATCTTACCAGCGAATTCAGGAAAGTTGACACAGTGAACGCCCATGATACGACAAGAATATGCTTTCTAGAAAATATAACACAGTTTAACAGCTATACAACAAAGACTGGAAGACAAAAACCCTTACTTCAACGAGGGTTACATTTTTAAGTAATAAAACTGGATTCCATTTAGTTAGATGTTTTAATGTAAATCCTCCAAAATCGATCACATATCGAACCCCGATACTGTCATCATACTGTAATAGTATTTCTGTCACAGCCAAATCCAACTTTATAAGTTCCTTCATGTCATAAACTTCGGCGTCTCTGTTAATCAGCTTCATTATAATAACACGTTCATGATTGGGAGTTAATTTTGGCATTGGCAAGTGCGTACTAAAAACAGACTGTTAAGACTCATTAGAAAATATTTACGAATTTGATTACATGAAGTGTTTCGAAGGAACAATGTTTTCTAAATCCTTAACAAGATCATCGTGGTAACCTCGAAGGGTAAAGTAATTATCTAGTTTTTCTTTTGTACGTTCAACCCTAAATTTATTTCTTAAAAAGATCCTCGCAATGAAGTCATCTGAAAAAAAATTTTTGTTTGTAACGAAATAATGCTTTATTGGCACACCTGATATGTTTTCCGGTAAATGTGGTTGTTTTTGCTTCCAGGATTTAATTAGTTCTACGTCTTCCTTTACTTGTGCTTCCGAAACATCGTAATGTTTTAAAATTTCTGCTCTTTCGTTGGAAGAAATTGACAGCAAGTCCATTGCAAAGATATATTCTCTGAAAAATGACAGATAAACTAGATATTAGGGAATTCTAGGGATAGGAAAGAAAACGATGAGTAAAATACCAAACGAAATACCGTTTTATATGCGCGTCATGGTGTAAGGGACAATGTCCTGGTACCCGAGCAGAAGAAGGAGGGGTTTTAGGGCGGTAACCATTCTCTTAGTACCACCGTAGGCCGCAGAAGAGGCCAAGAACCATCACGGTGGTCTGCGTAGACATTTCCCCTCCACCAAAAAAAAAAAAAAAAAACTTTTCAGGCAGATGGAACCAGCGTTGCCGTTTCGGTACAATTGTACTGAATTCAATACACTACTATCAAAGTCAGTTGATAATTTTTTTTTTTATAAAGTACCGACACGAGTTTGACAGGGCAACAATAACGATTTTTAATCCGTATGATGGCGCTTCCAAAGCAAATATTTCATGATACTGTTACGAAATACACCCTTACGCCGCCCCAGTACGACGCCTATGGCCGTCGAGAGTTTTCTGGACGGCGCAAAATGGGTGAATCATCACTGCTGACGGTGTCGACGGCCGAGCGGCGGGCGCATAAAGACAGGTCTGGAGCCGTCTCGAAGCAGCGTCCAGGGGAGTCTCGAAGCGGAGTCGCGATGGATGTTCGTGAAAGATCTCGATCAGAGAATATGGGTTTAAATAGAGGCGACCGTAGGTAATGGATTCATTCAGCTAGTGAAGACAGTCAAGAGCGCCGGAATAATTTCTGTACATATTCGTTGCAATAGATTGTGTTGTAATTCGAGCTGAAGAAATAAATCTTTGAGTTTTACCAACGCCCGATTTATTATTCGCCCGTCAAACGTAACAATATCCTCTGGTCGTAGATGCTCCAAGGCAACATTGTTGTAATTTTCAATAAAAAAACTTTTATGATTTTTTTATTTTTAAGTTTTTGGAAGGAACCATATTTTCGAAGCCACGGATCATGTCTTGGTTCTGACCTCGAAGTGTGAAATAGTTATCTAACTTCTCTTTGGTGCGTTCTATACGAATTTTATTTTTTAATAGAACCCTTGCAATAAAATCGTCTAAAAACAAACAATTTAAAATTCGAGTACTTATCAGTTTACTTTAGAATTAAACCCGTAATAGTTGTTGGTAGATGTGGTCATTTTTCTTTCCATGCTTTGATTATTTCCACGTTCTCTTTAATTTGAGTTTCAGTGATGTTATACTGCTTTAGAATTTCTTTTCTTTCTTCTGCTGTCACTGGCAACAAATTCATTTTACATAAATGAGAACGTCAAGCTATTTATTCACGCAGATACGATACACAAAATTGTATAGACACAGAGCAAACTTTAGTCTAGGACTCCGTACGCTAGTATTTATACTGATTATTGATTAACACTTATTTGTCCCACTCTCAACGTTTCTCCCCATACGATATGGAAACAGTGAGCAGCAAGGACTGTTATTATTTCCAGACTATGAAAGAAGCATAGAAACTAAAAGTTGTTCACCGCTTTAACTAATTTTGATCAATTTTCACCAATCTTGTGGTCATGTTCAAAATTTGCCCTTGAGCTGGATCGTCAACAAAACAGAACCCTAGGTTGTGTCGATGATTCCGTTTTTCACAAACGTGAAAGTTTAAGTTAGTTTTGGTTTTGATAAAATTTGTTACTGTTTACATTTGTAAATTTTCTGGTTTCTTAACGTAGTGCATTAGACAATAGATAAAGTACTTCACTCCACCCAAGACTAAATAATACAGCATTTAATTGTGGTATCTACTACTAGGTGGTGGAAATTAGTCCACAGTTAATTTCTTGAAAGTTCCGTCAGGTCCAAACGCAACATTTTCCTTTAAATCTTGTAGACGTAAATGCTCCAAAGAAATATTGTTGTAGTTTTCAAGGAAAAAACTTCGATGATTTTTAAAAGCTTCATCCCATTTTTCTAAAAATCCATCATGAAGTGATTTTAAAGTCACCTATATAAACTAAATATATACGTAGGAGAAAACATTAATTGGATGCAGTTTAATTTCAATTACTCAAATTGTTTAGACGGAACAATGTTTTCCAAACCATAAATCAGATCCTGATTTTGAGCTCGCAGTCTGAAATAATTGTCTAACTTTTCTTTGGTGTGTTCTATGCGAAACTTATTTTTTAGTAGAAGTCTTGCAATAAAATCATCTACAAACATAATTAATTTAAAAATGCAATGTTATTGTGTTTTCGAATTAAACCAGTCATATTTGTTGGTAGATGTTGTACTTTCTCTTTCCATATTTTGATGGTTTTTACTCCCTCTTCAACTTGAGCTTCAGTGACGTTATACTGTTTCAAAACCTTTTCCCTTTCTTCTTTTGTAACAAGGAATAAGTCCATTTTTCTATCAACAACAAAATATTTACTTACATATAACATATGTACATATAAAAAGGAAAAAATACTGTGAACGTGATGGTTTTTGGTATTTTATGAGCGTCCATTACAATGAAAATAGAATATTGTTCAACGAGTGAGAAAATTGGTCATTGCACGAGGATGAGACTTTCCCAAACGAACCAAAGGCGAGTGTAACACTGTACTTTTTCTACTTATATAATCAAGAAAATAAAAACAAAAAATCAAGAATTTTTAATTTCTTACCTTGTATAATAAGAAGTTTGAAAAAGTTTTGTGTGTAAGAATTCAAATGGAAGATCAGTTGATGGTGTTTTAGTGGATAATTTTACAATAATGTGTACAGCACTGCAGCACTATGAATATTTCTTTTGAGAATGACTCTTTTACGCTATCGTCCCCAACGATAATAATATTTTTAATTATTGTAAAATGGCATAAATTACGTGTGTAAAAATTGAAACTGTACTCGTTATTTAATACATGAAAAAGTAGCTATGTGACTATAATTAAGAGGGTCAGAGTTTCAGAAGTCACATTATAATAAGTACTCCATTAAAATTATAGGTAATATGCTTTTTTGAAGCATATCATTTAAAATGCATTTTAGTTCTAATTATATGTAGTTACGAATTCTTCCATTAACATCCATACAACTATAACTTATAACAAATGCTCTACGAAAAAGATCAAGAAGATCACTAGATAATCAAGTTGTATAGCCTAGGTGTTATAACATTTTACAGACCGTAAGTTTTTTATGCACAGTATTTATTAGTCAGTGAAGAACAAATCTACCATTTGTGAAAAATCTAAGAACATGTGAACGATCTGTGTTTACTAGAAACCTAAGCCGCCTAAGCAGTGCATATTTAAAGACTTTTTTAATAATAACAATAATAATAAGATATGCTTTATTTACAAGATTTACAAAAAAAAGTATACATATATAAATGAGGAAAATGTATATTAATAAAAGACGGAAAGAAACATTTATTTCATAACATGTTTGTTCTCTAGCGGAATTTGCTACAGAATCTGAAAGGGCTCTGGACTCTACAGAATCTTGAGGATCTGGGAGACAGAGAATGTAAAGAATATAGAAAGTTTAAAGAATCTAAAAGTTCATGTAGGCTCACCAAATTTCTCCGGATTCTTGACATTTTTTAAATTCTACAGTTTATCCAGATTATATGTACATATATTCTCTAAACTTGAAATAGTCTGGAATAAAAAGCTTCAGGCGTCTAGGCAATTTAGAGACCCTAGCGAATTCAGAGAGTTTGGAGCTCTAAGAGCATAGAGATACTCTTACAGCTCTAAACTAGATTCTTTGGATGGAAGACTATAGAATTGTTTCTGGGCAGAGTCTGCAAAGTCCCGAATTTTTTAGTCATCGTGAGCAGACTAGGAGTAAGAATATTGGGTAGCCGAGAGACTCTCGAAATCCTAAAAGTTAAGGAGTCCTCTGGATCTAGAGAACACAGAAAATATAACCAAATAATTAGGGATTATACAAATTGCAAAGTTTCCAGATTAATTAGTCATCTAGATTCTTTAGATAGTCCAAATTCTTCATATTCTCCAGATTCTTCAGACTCTTTAAAGAATCCAGATTCTCCAAATTTTTACCCATATGTAGCAGCTCGAGGTTCTCTAGTTCTTCTGGATTTTTTAGGCTTTCTATGGTTTCTCTGTAACCTGGATGCTGTATAAAGTCCGCAGAGTCTCTAGATTCTTTAAATTTACAAACCTCTAAATTGTTGACTCTGTTCTTGTTTCTAGACTTTTCATGCTCTCTAAAATCTCTAGATTCTAGATTTTTACATTTTCTAGACTTATGAACTGTCTAACTTCTGCAGGCTTTTTAGGTTCTTTATACTCTCTAGACACTTCTAGGCATTTTAAAATTTCTAAACTTTCTAGAAATTTTGGATGCTATAAATTTTCTACAATCTGCAGATGCTGTAAATATTTAGACATTCTGTACTCTCAAGACTCTAATAAGTATCTCTAGGTTTGCTAGAGTCTCTAGATTGATTAGATTGTCTTTACTCTATAGACCCTCCAGACTCTACAGACTTTCTGCATTTTAAGCTCTCTAGTCCGCGTAGTATCACCAACTTTTCTAGATTTTCTAGATCATCCAGATTATTTAGATTCTCCAGATTGTCCTAGAGCGTCTAGATAATCTAGAGCCGCATCGAATCCAGAGAGTTTTAAGTGTTCACGAGTTTAGACCTTTAAGAGTAAAGAGAGTTTGGAAAAACAACAAAATCTAGAGAGCGTCTAGACTAGAAAGAATCTAAAGTGTCTAGAAACAAAAAATCTACAGGATCTAAAAGGGCTCTAGAGAATCTGGGAGACAGAGAATTTAAAGAATCTGGAAGACAGAGAATCTAAAGTATATAGAAAGTTTAAAGAATTTAAAAAACATTCATTATTTAGTGAAGAAGAATCAATACAAAATGAAAACCATGACTGAGAGCAAGAAGAGAAAAACTGTCATGGGATAATAGTGACAGGTAGAAACCAATGGCTGAAAACATGCAAAGTAGAAAAGAAGATAAAAAAAATGGTCGAAAGTTGTTTCTACAGAACTTCCCTCGTACCGAAAGTACAATAAAACATCTAAGTTTTCAAGCCAGGAGAAGTTCCCTTAGACTGAAATAATTCGTCCGATTTTCAATAAAGGCAATAGGTTTGAGGTTTCTAATTACTGACCTGTTAGTTTAATATCTCTTGTAATCAAGGTGATGGAATCCATAATAAACGACCATATGATTGCATTTCTAGTGACACACCGGCTCATTCCACGCGAACAACACGGATTCTCTGTTCAGTCAAACCTCTTATTCTGTATGTGGGACTGGACAAAAGATGCAGATGCGAAACGACCGTTGGATATCGTATATCTTGAATTCTCGAAAGCGTTCGACAGTAATTTGCATCGATGGATTTATTCATCCCTAAGTAATCGAACCTTTAGAGTGAACTGGAGACACTGTCAGTAGATCTATTGATGTTCTGAATGGAGTGCCTCAGGGACCCGTACTTGGTCCTCTGCTTTTCATCGCGTACACAGCCGACATTAAGAATATTATAATATCGTCTTTTCCCATGTGGGTATTGTTGGTGATTTAAAAGCGACGGTACGGTTTTGAGATTTTATTTCGTTGTTTACTGTTCGAGGGTGCCAGGGAGAAGAAGGAAGGGTGTTTAAAATGGTACACAGGTAAGCTCGGTTTCGAAGAGGTGGAAGTAGGTAAAAACGGAGTTTAGAAAATTCTAGAAGGGAAAAGAGAAAGTATGTAGGAGCGTAGGGTAGGTAGACGAAGGATAGGAAGTATTTACATTTTTACAATTATTTGAATACGCTCAGGTAGAACACCTGATTTTGTGGGAACGGTTGTTCCTACAGTACCCCCCTGCTAGTGTTTTTTTTTTATGAAAAACCGCTTTGCAGGCGCTCCGGGAAGCGCACCCGTCTTCCTGACCTCGTGGTTCTCGCTGTTGTGGAAGCTGGCATCTCGTCGTCGTCGTGGGGTTGATCTGCGAAGCGCGCTGGTTCGTCGATTGTGGGCGTCGTCCTCGTAGTGTCGCGGCCAAACCATGACGTGGGCGTGTCGTCATTGAGTATGTACGCGGGTTTGAGCCGATCTATTGAAACGGTGACATCTCGACCTTTGATGTTGACGACGAACGTTTTCGCCGATCGCCTTACGACTCTGTACGGACCGTCGTATGGCTGTTGAAGCGGCTGCTTGGGACCGTCGTGGCGTACAAAAACTTGTTCGGACGTGGCGAGATCTTTAAAAATGAAGGTCTTCTTTGTTCCATGTCGTGTTCCCTCACATGGCTTCAAGTTACGCACGTGTTGACGTAACTCTTTGACGAAGTTTGCGGTGCTGTTGTCTGCGCTGTTTTCGTCGCGTGGGATGCCTAGGAATTCACCGGGCAGGCGGAGAGGTTGGCCATATACGAGCTCCGCGGAGGAACCCTGGAAGTCTTCTTTCCATGCCGCTCGAATGCCGAGCATGACGGTGGATAGGGCTTCAGTCCAGCGATTATTCTGGTGGCACATGATTGCCGCTTTTAACTGTCGGTGTAGGCGTTCAACCATTCCGTTGGCTGAGGGGTGGTAGGCTGTAGTTCTCAAATGAGTGGTTCCTAATAAACAATTTAGTTGTTTAAATAGGTACGACTCGAATTGTCTACCTTGGTCGGTGGTTATTCGTAGCGGGGTGCCGAATCGTGCGATCCATGTGTCGTAAAAAGCTCGTGCCACGGTTGCTGCTTCCTGGTCGCTAATGGGTACGGCTTCTGGCCAGCGGGTGTACCGATCTACCATGGTAAGGCAGTAACGATAACCCTCTGAGTGTGGCATAAGTACTATGTCCAAGTGCACGTGCTCAAACCTCGCTGATGGTGGCGAGAATGTACCGATGGGCGAAGAGACATGGCGTGAGATTTTCGAACGCTGACACTCTACGCAGTTGCGGGCCCATTCTCGACAATCTGATTTGACCGATGGCCAGACGTAACGTTGCGTCACCAGTTTTACGGTGGCTTTAACGCCTGGATGGGATAGACGATGAATCGATTCGAATGCAGCTCGGCGAAATGACTCGGTGACGTAAGGACGCGCTGTTCGCGTGGAGACGTCGCAGAGTACCGATACGTCGCAGCCTGGGATTCGTACCAGTTTGAGCTGCAGGCCTGTATTACCTGTTCGAAATCTCTCGAGTTCCTCATCCTGCTGTTGTGCTGCTGCCAGAGCCTGGAAATCAATCGAGGTTTCCACGGCCTCGATGCGAGAAAGAGTATCTGCGACAACATTTTCGTTCCCTGCTATGTGGCGAATGTCAGTCGTGAATTGACTGATGAAGTCCAGGTGTCGTATTTGGCGGGGCGAGGACTCGGTATTCTTCTTCTGAAAGGCGTACGTGATCGGCTTGTGGTCTGTATAAATGGTGAAAGACCGCGCCTCTACCATATGCCTGAAATGTTTGACTGCGAGATAAATGGCTAGTAGTTCTCGATCATAAGCCCCGTAGTTTGACTCGGTGGGACTCAGTTTTTTGGAAAAGAAGTCCAACGGTTGCCAGTGACCGTCAACCTTCTGCTGGAGGACTGCTCCGACGGCGAAATCTGACGCGTCCGAAAAAATAGCTAATGGTGCGTTTGGCTCGGGATGTGCCAATAATGTGGCTCCGGCGAGGCTCTCCTTGCACGCCTCGAATGCGGCCACCGTTGCTGGTGTCCAGTTGACCGGGGTTTTTCCTTTGACGTTGCCCTGGAGGAGGTCGTTCAAAGGTGCTTGCGTCTCTGCCGCCTTCGGTAGGAATCTTCTAAAAAAATTCAACATACCTAAGAACTGACGCAACTTTTTTACTGTATTTGGCTGCGGGAAGCTGCGGATTGCTTCGACCTTTTCTGGAAGTGGACGTGTACCTGCACCGGAAACGAGATATCCTAAGAATTTGACCTCTGGCTGGCCGAAGACGCATTTCATGGGATTGATAACGACGCCGTACTCTCTCAAACGCTGAAACACAGTTTCCAAGTGCTGGAGGTGTTCTTGTGGTGATGCGGATGCGACGAGGATGTCGTCCATGTATGCATAGCAAAAATCGAGACCCTGCAACACCTCGTCCATGAATCGCTGGAACGTCTGCGCTGCGTTACGTAAGCCGAACGTCATGAATTGAAATTCAAACAAGCCGAATGGGGTGGTAATGGCAGTCTTCGGAACGTCTTCTTCTGCGACCGGGATCTGGTTGAATGCGCGTACCAGATCGATCGTTGAAAATATGATTTTGCCGTGTAAGGATTGCGCAAATTCTTGGATGTGCCTCACCGGGTACTTGTCGGGGCAGGTTCTCGCGTTGAGGGCACGATAATCTCCGCATGGCCTCCATTCGTCGCCCTTTTTGGGCACCATGTGAAGCGGTGAAGACCATGAACTTTGGGAAGGGCGGGCAATTCCTAGATGGACCATGGCGTCGAATTCTTTTCTTGCTGCCTGGAGTCGGTCGGGCGCGAGTCTTCGGGGACGTTGCGCAATGGGAGGGCCCGGCGTGGTTACGATGTGGTGGCGGGTGGAATGTTTCACCGCCTTAGGGATTCCGTCTGGACGTGTGACATCGGGAAACCGTTGGAGGAGTTCGTGGAACGGTGAACTTCCGGCGATGGTTTTTACGGACGGGATCTCACACTCAGTCACCTCTCCGATGGAAGTGAGTTGGGTAATTTGATCGTGTAGTCGCTGGTTTCTTATGTCCACCAGGAGTCCGTAGTGAGCCAGGAAGTCGGCTCCGATAATGGGTTTCACCACGTCCGCGACAACAAATCTCCACGTAAAATCGCGTCGTAAGCCTAAATTCAACGACAACGTGATTGTTCCGTACGTTGCGATGACGGTGCCGTTTGCCGCGGAAAGTTCATATGCGGACTTCGTACGCGGTTTTGGCAGCTGGGCATGCGGGAACACACACAGATCGGCGCCGGTGTCGATAAGGAATTTTTTTCCTGTTGTCCTCTCGGTGACGAATAAACGGCTCGACGTTGTTGTAGGGGTGGTTGGGCAGGCGTCAATGGCCGTCTTTAACGACTGCCCTCGGCGTTTCCCGCCGGTAGGGAACTATACCTACACGGCTTGTCGCATCTTCTTGATGTGTCGCCGAAACGCCAGTGGTAATAGCAAATACCGCTGTCGCCTTTCGTTCGATGACGGGATCCCGATTGCGAACGCGAACGCGACAATGTCTCTGGCCGCGAGTCCGATGGCGAACGGTTCTGGGGCTGCGATACCTGGGGGACTTCTATTGCAGCCAGCCTCTGTAGGAGGACCGCCACGGTGTTTTCCATCCAGGTTAATTTTTCCAACTCGGTTGATGACAGGGGCGCGGGTGATATGGTTGTCTCGGCTATTTTACCCAGGTTACCGTAAGCTTCCGCAACGGAGTCCGCGATCTCGGCTCTCTTATCCAGTGTGAGGTCCTTGTGCGCGGCCAGCAGCGCTTGCATGTGTGTAGGCAGGCGTCTCATCCACAGCGTCTGTAGGACCTCTTCTGGGAACTCCGTCCCGGCGAGAACTCGTAGGTGGCGAAGGAACTGCGTGGGTTTTCGGTCCCCAAGTGGCCCGTTCTTCAGGAGGCGACGCGTGTTTTCTTCCTTTGATGTCCCCATCCGTTTGATTAATTCGCGTTTTAGCAGTTCGTATGTCCGCTCACTTTTCGGCTTTAGGAGTACATCGCGTATCTCGACCGCGTATTTCGCATCCAGGGCGCCGACCGCGTAACTAAATTTAGTGCTTTCTTGCGTAATGCCCGACGCATCAAAACCACTTTCAAGTAACAGGAACCATAATTCCGGATCCTGGGGCAAAAACGGTGGAACTTTTACGGCAACGCGATCGACTGACGGGCTATTTGTATCGTTTGGCGCCATTGTTTTTGATTTTTTCTCGAAATTCCGCACAATACTCGTCGCGATCACTGGTAATACTCACGTTTTTTTTTCTTCGTTTTATCACGTCGGGGTCACCAGTTGTTGGTGATTTAAAAGCGACGGTACGGTTTTGAGATTTTATTTCGTTGTTTACTGTTCGAGGGTGCCAGGGAGAAGAAGGAAGGGTGTTTAAAATGGTACACAGGTAAGCTCGGTTTCGAAGAGGTGGAAGTAAGTAAAAACGGAGTTTAGAAAATTCTAGAAGGGAAAAGAGAAAGTATGTAGGAGCGTAGGGTAGGTAGACGAAGGATAGGAAGTATTTACATTTTTACAATTATTTGAATACGCTCAGGTAGAACACCTGATTTTGTGGGAACGGTTGTTCCTACACCCATGTTTGCAGACGACATCAAACTCTACAACAGCTGCGGCAATTTTTCTTCCTTACCATCTGACCTTCGCTCGATTTACAAATGGTCTCAAGCTCTCAAGTATGGTTATTCCCATAAACTTAGACAAATGCGCTACCTTGCATCTTGGTAAGGGAAATCCCCGACACGTGTATATATGGTATCGGAAGCTACGGGCTTGCCACCACTGAATGTCATATGGATTTGGGTGTTCACGTTTGCTCCAGCCTCCTTTGGTCTGACCATGTCTTAGAGGTCACGAAGAATTCTAATAAAATACTTTTTCATTTAAGCAAAACATTTGTCAAAGCCAGTTTCTTAGTTTTTTTGAAACTTTATATATAAAACGTACGTTAGACCCATCCTGGACTTTGTCAACGAAGTCTGGAGTCGCGTCCTCCAAGGAGATATTTTCTTGTTGGAGGCTGTACAAAGAAACGCCACAAGGATTCTATTCGGTAAAAATAGACCATCATACCCCGATAGGCAGAAACCAATGAATCTATGCTCTCTCGCTGAAAGACGTAAAAGAGGCGACCTTATAACTGTATACCAGGCGTTGAGTAACGATCTTTCACCAATTAAATGCCGATTTTCACTGAACACACCTGATTGCACCATAGGTCATCCGCTTAAACTGCTCAAAGACAAATTTCGCACCACTGTAAGACAGTTTCATAACGAATAGAGTGTTTGATGACTGGAACGTTTTGCCAAAATATATTGTTTTAGACTCATCTGTAGTAAGCTTAGTTTCTCCACTTTTACCACCACTTGATTTAGCGCTGGCATAACAGACTACCTCTCCTAATAATAATAATAATAAATAATAATAAAATGACTTCTTTTATTTACTTATATGAGTGCTTGGCTTTTCTAATTTGTATTTTAAATTGCCATATTGGAAGTTAAATAGAAAAGCGAAAGCTAAAGCATTATTTGTGAAAAATAAAAGCCTGTTATTATTAATATTATTATTGTTATTGTTATATATACAAAAACAAATAGAAGCAACCAAAAGTTTTAATTGCATTTCATGTTTCATTCACAACTGGATTCGTAATGTGAAAAACGAAATTTACGATATTAAAATGTACCATATTTGTTGTTTATCGCATTCCAATGACGCATCAAAGGCTTTTTTAATGACTACTTAATAGTTTTAACGGCAAGTTATAGACGTCAACAATTAATTTGAATAAACAAGTTACTAAACATTCTTACGTAAGTATTTCAAGAAATAAAATTTACTTGATTTAAGCGCCTACCTGATTAAAAATAAAATAAATAGGTCTGGTAACGATGCCATTGTTACAATAACACATTATTGTATTTATGACGCATTTTATTATGCTATATATTTAAGCCCAATGCAATAATGAAGTCTTTACCAGATTTCTTATTTTCGGTAGCTTCGTTTTAACGTCCGTACATAGTCGGTACTACAGCTGATAGTCAGTTATACATTTTAGTTACCATATCAATTTTAGTTAAAAATAAAAATAAGCATGCTTTGTTAGACGCCAAGTAAAGTTAGGCATCTCACACTATAAATTTTTACCGAGGAAAGGAGATTTATACTCAGTAAAATTTTGAGTTGGCTTCAGGACATTTTTGTTAGGAGTGAATAGATGACTTCTGATTACTGATTCACTTTTTCAAGATAACGTATATAAGCTAGGCTTCGGATCTTTTTATTTTAGAAGTTTATTGTTAGTGATGCTGAGTGTTTTTTCGTGTTAGTGAGTGTGCTGGGGCCGGTTTTGATTTTTGTGCATACAGTAAAGAATCCTCAAAATGCGTAAGGTAAAATCATCCATGAAAGATAAAATCAAATTATGGTTAGGGAATAATTTGGACACTAATTTTCAATTTCCGTCTTCAACCAAAGACCATGAGTTATTCTGCAAAGTGTGTGAAAAAGTTGTAAGTAAACATTTAAAATACTGAAGCTCGAATTATGTTCACATTTTTGTTTCCTAGTTTAAGTGCGAAAAAAAATCACACTTTGAACAACACTGCAGTGGCGACGCTCATAAAAAGAACGAGAATAAATCCAGTAAACAGACTTTATTAAACGTTAGTTCCGACAATGATTTTACGCAATTTTGCATCGATTTATGTAGGGCATTTACCGCAGCAAATATTCCATGGAATAAAGTTAGTTGTCCTGAGTTTAAAAATTTTATGCATAAATATACAGGAAGGCATTTAGCCTCTGAGAAAAAAATATTTACCAAAAGATTACGATATGGTGAGCACTAGAATTTTTATTTAAATACTTTTTAACATAAATTTTATAATTTACAGGTAATTAAACAAATTAGAAATTCTATTGCCAATAATAATATATGGATTAGCGTCGATGAGACGACGGACAGATTACGAAGATACATAGCACATTTAGTAATTGGAAAGTTATCTTCTGAAGAAGTTGGCCGTCCATTTCTACTAGCTTTGAAGCAGCAGGAAAGTCAAACATTTTCGATAGGGGCTAGGTCTGGAGAAGTTTGACTTCAAGTTCTTCAAAACGCTCTAGACTACAGTAATCCCAGCAATATGTGGTCGAGTATTATCTTGTTGAAGGACAGAGTTTCGTAAGGTACCTATGAAAATATGGAAGAAGATGCGCTTCAACACTATTGGATAATCCCTATAAATTAAAATAAAAGAAGAATGCTATGCAGTAGTGTACAAGTTTTAAATGCGGACTATATAGAATATTTTTAAAGCAAATAAGTAACGGGAAAATGTATTCCCCGTATATGCTTAGCTTCGAGTGCTTATGCTTAATAAGTTCTTCGAAAGAATTCGCCTATTAAGCACGTACAAGTAACCAGCGTTAACGGCAGCATATCAAAGTACGCACTTATGTTAAAAGGAAATGAAATTTGACTGATTTTGTCTAGTTAAAACAGAAGTCAGGTCATCTTAGATTTTATTTTAGCTGAAGTGTCCTGATTGATTTGAGTTAACAATGCGTCGTCTAGTGGACTGTTGAATAATTTGTTTGGTAAACAATGAATTTGGAACGAATTCTCAGAAGACATTCGAACAAAGAAACGTCTGCGATGTGGATTTGCGATTGGAGATTTTGATGACTAAGTTATTTGAAAATAGATATATTTCCTCAATTCTAATACAGCTTACATTAAATTTGAAACAATACATAATATACTTCACTCCGCCTAACATTAAATATCTAATGCAACACTTGTGGCTACCAGGTGCTGGAAGCTAGTCCACAGTTAATTTCTTGAAAGTTCCGTCAGGTCCAAACGCAATATTTGCCTTTAAATCTTGTGGACGTAAATGCTCCAACGAAATATTGTTGTAGTTTTGAACAAAAAAACTTTGATGGTTTTTAAAAGCTTCGTCCCATTTTTCTAAAAATCAATTAGCAAGTGATTTGACAATTAATTTAATAAACTAAAGCTCTCAAGCTACTTAATAAATCGAGTATATTGCTGCAACTACCGCCGTACTCAGATGGTAAACATTCCTTGGGAACTGTATCATAGAGGGATTTTATGTCGTCATAAATTTTTATCTAAAACGTAAAGATACCAAAGATTAACATTAATATGATACCGTAAATATTAATATGATATACTCTTTCGGACAGTTTTCCAGGAAGTATTTGCTTCAAAATTGTATGCAATGTGCTCGCAAATTCTGGAAAGTTAACACACTCAATTCCCATGAGTCTACAAGAATATGTTTTCTGAAACTTCAAACATGGAATCTGTATAATATTTAAAAATAGGCTTACTTGAATAAGTGTGAAATGTTTTGCTGCCATCAGTAAATTTAATTTCGCCACATGTTTCAATGAAAACCCTTCAAAATCAAATATATATCGTATTTCTATGCTATCATCATGTTGTAAACATAGTTCAGACACAGCTAAGCTTAATTTAATGTGGTCTTCGCTCTCATACATGTCGGAATTTGTATTCAATAGTTTCAGGATAATGACACGTTCAAGTTTAGGTGTTAATTTAGACATTGGTAAGCATAAACTAAAATAACAATACATACATTTTTGTGTTAAGTAGTGAAAAGTGAATGACCAAGTGAAAAGTTATGAATATGTCTTGTACTTTGTGCTGGGAACAGTTAATCAGCTTAACATAAATAGTACCTCATGCCTCTAACAATTATTTTGAACATATTTACCAACAATGTTTAGAAGGAACAATCTTTTCAAAACCACAAATCATATCTTGATTCTGACCCCGAAGTGTGAAATAATTGTCTAATTTTTCTTTGGTGCGTTCTACACGAAACTTATTTCTTAGCAGAACTCTTGCAATAAAATTATCTACGAATATGATGAATTTTAAATATGCAACATTATTTTAAGTATTTAGAATTAAACCAGTTATATCTGTCGGTAGATGTGGTACTTTTTCTTTCCATGTTTTAATCGCTTCCACGCTTTCTTTAATTTGAGCTTCAGTGATGTTATAATGCTTCAAAATTTCT
Source organism: Zophobas atratus (assembly GCA_022388445.1). Taxonomy (NCBI): domain Eukaryota; kingdom Metazoa; phylum Arthropoda; class Insecta; order Coleoptera; family Tenebrionidae; genus Zophobas; species Zophobas atratus. The sequence continues at coordinate 35,137,856 of CM039448.1, forward strand.
TCTCTTTCTTCTTGTGTAACTGGTACTAAGTCCATTTTTCTGTCGACAATAAAATAACTTAGACACTTCTTCAAAACAAGAGCGATGCAACGTAAATATGCAGATTATGAATGTTTCTTGGGAACACCATTTTATACCTTTCTGCGACGACCAGTAATTGCTTTAATTGCAAAATAACTTTGCAATACTTGTGTAACTCGTACGGTGCTATAAAAAATGTAATTAAAATAGTTATAATCAAGCTGATTTATATCTTTCAAAAGAATCGTAAGTAATACATGGATTTTTAGGATAATGTATTTGTCGAGTACTATACTAACCAAACAACAGTTTCGTCAAATTTGTTGTTTTTTGAAAATAGTTATTTTCAAAGTGCTCCAAAGTAATTTTTGGTTGTAACAAATAGTGAAAAGTCAAGAGACTTATCGGAGAAAAGTTGCAAGCTGTTGATTAACTGGTGTCAATCGAGAGATAGTACAAGGTGTACAGAAAATATTGTGCTAGAATTTTTTAATTAAAAATAAAAATTATGAAAAATGTTGAAAATACTCGTCGCAAAGAAAAAACACTGATATTTTATGAATGGTAAATTAATTGGATTTTTGAAGCAATGATCAATTGGATATACACCAAAGAAATGCGTGCAATAAAAAAATGGGGAATAGCTCACAACGAGCTATTGCACTGTGTAAAGTTCACGTTCCTAAGTGGTAGCATCTCCGAGATCATGGTACCTTCAAGCCTCAAATTCACCATCGTAGTTGTAATTAGACCGAAAGAATACTGCAAGTTGAAGAACAAATTTTGGAACGCGTCGAAAAACAGCCCCACATCATTCCTCGTCGATTTACGGCTGAAGTTGGAGTTTCACAGTTTGTAGTGCATCGTACATTAAAATAATAAGGCTTACATCCATACCACGTTCAAAAAGTGCAAGCTTTGGAGCCCGCTGATTTTCCACGTCGTGTAATTTACTGCGAATGGTTGTTAAAACCATGTCGTGAACACACAATGCCGTTTTCCAGTGCAACAACACTCACATTTGGTCAACAATGGTTTTCCATAAATGTGTGGACGGGTATCGTAAAGGACCGCTTAGTTGGACCTTATGTTTTACCAAACAGACTAAACCAGGCACACTGCCTCGAGTTTTTAAACAATGTGTTAGAGAGTAGCTAGATGCGGATCGACAACCACCACATTTTGCTAGGACAGTAAACGAGTGGTTAAATAATCATTTTCCTAACTAGTGGGTCGGCAGAAACGACCCAGTAGCTTGGCCTCCGCGTTCATACGATCTCAATCCGTGTGATTTTTTTCTGTGGGGTTGAATGAAGCAGTTAATTTATGGAAATCAATAGTGTCCAGAAACTATCGAAGAGTATCAACAACGAGTGGAAATGGCAGCCGCTACAGTTTGTGGAACTTTCGGAGTTTTTTTAAGTACCCGTGCAAACATGTTGCGACGTGCTGAAGCCTGTATTGTTAGTCAAGGACAACATTTTGTTGTTTCTACAACTAATAATCTTTGGACGATTGATAACCAGCAGAAAGTCGGTTTTACTTTTAATTGAACCTGAAAGTGTTTACATCGGTTTTATTCGAACGTTTTTCCACCTACTGTTTAAAAGGTGGATTAGTGGCATCGCACCGAGGGTGCCTCATGGGGGTTTTGCCTCATTAGACTTTTAATTTGATTTTTTTATATTTTCACATTATTACGGTACGTAATACTGTGGTTACAATTATACAGCGTGTTATTGAAAGGTACGTACAAAATAAAATGGGCAATTGGTCTTGAAATATGGGTACTAAAAGAAAAAAAAAGTTCAGGTAAAAGTGTTCTCCTTTTAGAGATAAAAATTATTAAAATTTATGTCCAAATTCGTTGTACGTCTCTGATAAAAAGGTCATCTTTCGTTTCTATAGCAACAAAAGAGTCTCTTATTTTTTTTATTATTGTTACAGTTGCTAGGATTTACTAAAATAAATTCATTTTACCTATTTATCCTTCAGTAGCCTCTAAAAGGCTTGAATAAGGGTTAATTTTCCCCTTATAATTTTGATAGCACAAAATAAGTTTTTCAGACTTCTTAGACTTCGCGAAGAACTGTCAATTTTATTGTACGCACCTTTCAATAACACCCTGTATAACATAACGCAGAAGTAAAAGGCCGAGAAACCGAAAAATCCAGTACTCGAAAAATCGAAAAATTGAACAAAAATTGAAGAATCGAAAACCTGTAAAATCAAAAATTGAACGAAATATCCAAAAATTAGGAAATTAAAAAATTGAAAAATTGGGAAATCGAAAAGTCAAAAACGCAAAGTTCAAAAAATCGCAAACTTAAAAAAGCGAAAAATTGTAACATCAAAAACCCGAAAAATCGAAAAATTAAAGAACTGGGAAGTCGAGAAATGAGAAAATCAAAAAATAGATTAAATGAGAAATCGGAAAACTGAAAATTCAGAAACGTCAAGATTTGAAAAATTAAAAATTTTGAAGAACTGAAAAATCGAAAAATCTAAAATTTAAAAGGAAAAATTAAAATATCCTAAAATTGAAAATGGAAAAAATCAAAAAAAAAATGGAAAATCTAAAATTTAAAAACCGAAAAACTGAAAAATCAACAAAACGAGAAATCAAAACTCGAAAATTTTAAAAATGAAAAAATGAAAAATTGGATAATTCAAAAACCGACAACCCGAAAAGTGAAAATCGAAAAAACCGGCCAATCGTAAAATCGAAACACTGAAAAATTTAAAAGCTGAGACATTGCTGAGACATCAAGAAATCGAAAAACCAAAAGATCGAAAGATCGAAACATCAAGGAGTCGAAAAGTCGAGAAGTCGAAAAGTTAAAAATGGATGAAAAATCCCAAAACTGAAAGAAATTGAGAAATTAAAAATTTGGAAAATTGAGAAATCGAAGAACCAAAAAAGTAAAGTCGAAAAATCGAAAAATCGAAGCATTGAAGAACTGAAAAATCGATACTTCGAGAAGTCGAGAAATGGGAAAATCAAATAGAGTAAATGAGAAATTGGAAAACTGAAAATTTAGCAACGTCAAAATTTGAAAAATTGAAAAATAGAAATATTGAAAAATAAAAAAATCGAAAATTCGAAGAATCCATAATATAAAACATTGAACAATTAAAATATCCCAAAATTGAAAAATCAAGAAATCCAAACATCAAAAAATCAAAAAATTCGAAAATCTAAAATTTAAAAATCTAAAAACTGAGAAATCGTGAAATCGGAACTCCTGAATTTGAAAAATTGAAAAATCGGCTAACTGAAAAATTGAAACATCGAAAACTTGGAAAATCCATAAGTTGAAAAGCCCAAAAGTAAAAAATCGAAAAACTGCGAAATCCTAAAATCGAAACATCGAAAAATCAGAGTTAAAAAAGTTGAGAATTGAGAAATTGATAAATCGAAGAAAATGAACAATCAAAACTTCGAAACATCTAAATTCGATAAATCGAGAAATCAAAAAACTTTGGGAAGTCGAGAAATGGGAAAATAACAAAAAAGATTAGTTGAGAAATCGGAAAACTGATAATTTAGATACGCAAATTTGAAAAATCATAAAATTGAAGAGGACAAACATTGAGAAATCGTATCATCATTGAAATGTTGGAAAATTGAGACATCGAAAAATCAGAGTTAAAAAAGTTAAGAATTGAGAAATTGATAAATCGAGAAATTGAACATTCAAAACGTCGAAACATCTAAATTCGATAAATCGAGAAATCAAAAAACTTTGCGAAGTGGAGAAATGGGAAAATAAAAAAAGGATTAGTTCGGACATCGGAAAACTGATAATGTAGAAACGCAAATTTGAAAAATCGTAAAATTGAAGAGCACAAAAATTGAGACTATCATCTTTGAAATGTTGTAAAACTGAGATATCGAAAAATCAGAGTTAAAAAAGTTACGAATTGAGAAATTGGTAAATCGAGAAATCGAAAATTCGAAGAATGGAAAAATGGAAAAAGCTCAAAATTGATACATTAAAAAATTGAGACACCTACAGTTGAAAAATCCAGAAGTCGAAAAGCCCAAAAATCTCAACACAATATTTATAAACCACAAGTTCAGAACTATGGTACTTTTTAGCAATTAAATTACATTTATTCGACAAAATTGTGAGATGACATCATCAATTCCTGGGGGCATGAACTTATAAAATTTGACTAACGATTTACCTAATATGCCTCCAATAACTATAATTTGGAAAATGTTGATTTTTTTCCCAAAATCTTGACGTCTCTAAGGTAAAAATTCAATAATACAATTTGAAATGTCAAATTTGTTGTTCGGGAACATTATGTATTAAATCGTTAAGATCTTCAAGAACTTTGTTCACTTATTCCTTGTCCGACCACATGGACGAAAGTCGGCTTATAGATAAATCGCTTAGAGTCGATATTGGCCTGAATGTGCTCTGGTCTGTAGATAAAATATATGCAAATCGTTATGGCCGCTGCGCGCAACTGTCCCTTACCTCTTGGGTAGTTTGCGCGCACCTGTTTTCCCAATATCTTAAAGGTCTACTTTCTTTATAATCGATTAATATAACGAAATATTAACAATTTAGGTTAAAATATCTGAGAATTTTTCTAACAGTTTTAGAAAGTTGCCTAATGCTGTTGAATTTACAGAACAGTTTTCCGGTGGAATGAGCTTTGGTATTAAAAAAAGTAAGATCCAAGTAATCAGAATAGCCACACAACAACAAATACCACATAATAACCCAAACTAAAGAAATAATCGAAATGATACACACAAATATCTGAGCCATCATTGGTCGTCCCATATGATCATACGAAGACTAAAACAAAGCTCAAAGAACAATATCTGGAAAGATTAAAATTTATTTTGATGGCAAAATTTTAGTACTAAGTTAATACCCGTAATGATAAAAGTTGTACCTGAATGTCAGCATTGACAGTTATTTCCGGGATGTTTTAAAATGACGTCAACCATTGTTTGGAGGAGATAAATAGACACATTTTAGTTATAGTTTTATTGATTACAAGATTAGTGGTGTTGATTATTATCCATTTAATCAAAGTTATAAATTTTTAAAAGACAGGTAAAAAATCGGATTTACTAATCTTAATAAAACAAAGATAAATCAATAGTGTAATACTGTTATCACAAAAACAACTAGTCGAGCAAAACCTTATATACAGTTAATATATTATGCAATCCTTTAGTCAATCGTTAATTGTTTGAAAGTACCATCAGGTCCAAATGAATCACTTTTGGTAAAATCTACTGGTCGCAGGTGCTCCAACGAAACGTTTTTGTAGTTTTCAATAAAAAAATTTCGGTGATCTTGAAAAATTTCATCCCATTTTTCTGTAACAAACAGATTTTGAGTGAGTTAGTTACATTTATTAAATACTTATATCTACTTAACAAACTGTGGATGTCACTACAAGAACCACCATATTCAGAAGGTAAACATTCTTTCGGCATCACCTCATAGAGAGACTCCAAGCTACTGTCAATTTTCACCTGGAATAAAAAATCTGATTTACGTCACCTGTGTAAAATTGATTCAATTTTGATTTTATTCATCATTTTTCTGTTGCCTTTTACAAAATTATGTCTTCACTAACGTGCAAAATTAAACAGTAATGCCATTTTTGTTCGTGGCAACAGAAAAAGTAACACGAGAAGCACGAGGTTTCAATTTACCTTATCATAAATCTTCGATCGCAACACAATCTTAAATATTCCTAGGATCTTATTAGCGAATTCAGGAAGATTGACACAGTGAACGCCCATCAATCGACAAGAATATGCTTTCTATAAAATATAACACAATTTAACGGCTATATCAAAACTGAAAGACAAAAACTCTTACTTCAATAAGAATTACGTTTTTAAGTAATAAAACTGGATTCCATTTAGTCAGATGTTTTAACGTAAATCCTTCAAAATCGATCACATACCGAACCCCGATACTGTCATCATATTGCAGTAGTACTTCTGTCACAGCTAAGTAAGTTTCGTAAGTTCCTTTATGTCATAAACTTCGGCGTCTCTGTTAATTAGCTTCATTATAATAACACGTTCATGATTAGGAGTTAATTTCGGCATTGGCAAATGCGTGCTAAAAACAGACTGTTAAGAGTCATTAGAAAATATTTACGAATTTGATTTTTACATGAAGTGTTTCGAAGGAACAATGTTTTCTAAATCCCTAACAAGATCATCGTGGTAACCTCGAAGGGTAAAATAATTATCTAGTTTTTCTTTTGTACGTTCAACCCTAAATTTATTTCTTAAAAAGATCCTCGCAATGAAGTCATCTGAAAAAAAATAAATTTTTGTTTGTTACGAAATCATGCTTTTTTGGCACACCTGATATGTTTTCCGGTAAATGTGGCTGTTTTTGCTTCCAAGATTTAATTAGTTCTACGTCTTCCTTTACTTGTGCTTCAGAAATATCGTAATGTTTTAGAATTTCTGCTCTTTCGTTGGAAGAAATTGACAGCAAGTCCATTGCAAAGATAATATACGCTCTGAAAAATAACAGATGAATTAAATATTTGGGAATTCTAAAACAAAAACAAAAAGTTTGTCTAGTCATCTAAACCTAGTTTGCATAATTCTACTTAATTGCTTACTATTATCTTTTGAGCATATTCCAGTATGTATTGTGTTTGTCCTTGAGACAGGAAGAAAAAAGTTGATTTTATTTAATTAAGACATAAGCTTTTACTTAAATTTTTCTTTTCGGTTCGGTCAGTTATCCAGGTTTTAGAGAATAAATTTCATCATTTGTAAAATAAATTGTAAAATTGTATTGTACAATTATTTTTTTTTTACAGTGATTCACATCTGTAAGTGCAAAAATACGAGTGCTACTAATTTAGAAGTAAAGCGCATGTGAATATTTATACCGGATGATTGATGCAAATTTTTGTGTTGGCAGTTCTGGATTATTGGCACCCACCATGTTATTACGTCAGTTCACAGTAATCAATTTTGACATGAGCACGCAATATCATGTGGACTGAGTGAGACAATGGCAGGTGTCATAAATGTCACTTTTACAATGAGGTATGCTATCATAAAATTTTAAATAGGTTGCCAATCTGACAAAAAAAACAAGCATTAATAGTCACTCCGGCATTTCACATGCGATTTTATAATGTAATTTTTTTTATTCGGACAAAATTGAATCTTTTAATAAGTAGTTGAATTGTTTAGCAAATTGAGTCAATGAAATTTTTGTCTGGAGAAAAAGATCTTGAGGATAATTCGATGCGATAATTTAAGAAATTAAATTGAAAAATAAACATTACCCAAATAATTTCAACCCAATCTTACGTCTGTTTACGGTTGCTATAGTTAATGACAGCAAATACAAAATTTTAAAAGCAAAATCTGAACTTAATTCGTTTTTGAGGTAGTAATAATAATTATTATTATTATGGAAAATATTGGTGAAGCGGTGGATGTCTTTGTTCTCCGCCTCCTGTCTGCGGTTTTCATAATTCCATAGCCGCTTAGCTAGACTAAAGTGAGCGAGGACCACAATTTCTTGGCGTAATTATAGAAAATTTTGAATTCGAAACGAGAACTTTTTGACATAATATTTGCGACCTTGCTTTTTTAGAATTGCTTATACAAAGTGACTCAAAAAAAATTAATGAATGAAGCGACATAATTTATTTCCTATTCCATTTTTCCGAAAATATGAGTATACAGTGCTGTTATTAATAGTATTATACTGCACCTATTCAATATATCTGTCCTTGTTAAAATGTTGACGATGTCGTCAAACAACTATACCTACTTTAGGGGCGAGGGAAGTTCTGTACAAATAACCTTCCACCAATTTTTTGCAAAAATTTGAATCCCAAGGTTAAACAATCAAGTTAAGAACCAGACGTTAAGGAGTGTATTATGTCCGGTAGAATATTTTCGGAGATTATTATCTGCTTAGTAAGATTTTCAACAGAGATACGACAGATAGGCAAAGACGGAAAACCTAGTAAGTAATTCGTATTTTACAAGTCATAAAATGTCGACCAAACATAAAATTAACCATTACTTATGGACCATATTTGACTACTTTTCTAATTTACGATCTGAAACTAAAAGCAGGTTTCTGCATAAGCAGTGGCGGCGTAAAGGGCGGTGGAGGCGGTCCGCCCCGGGTACCAAGCACCAAGGGGTGACAACGAAAACTCACTCGCACAGCCAGAGAATACTTACAAAATAATCATTCTGCAAAAACATACAATGGCAGACAGACGGACAGACAGACGGAAACGGGAGACCAATTTCTTCGTACTCTAGGAGTCATTACAATACTTCCTAGCCTTATTTTTAAATATACATAGCCATCTTTTCATAACAAGAAACTTACAACATGGTTAATATGGTTTTTATGCAAGGAAGTATGGGTTTTGCAATATTGGGGCGGAGCCTAAGTAGCCTAGTTTCATGTTGTGAAAAGAAGTCTACACATATTAATACAAAAAGGTAAAATATAAACCCACCCACCCGCTCTATCTCAATTGTGGTGATTTTTTTCACTCGCGCTGACCCCAGGGGACTCAGTTTAACTGCAAAATACTTATTTCTTTACAAGAAATTAAAAACATGTTTTTGAGCATCGTATTGTTTAAAGAATACTATGTATATTAAGAAAAAAACTTGGTCGAAAGTTGTTTCGACATAACTTCCCTCGGTCTTAAAGTACAATGAAACATATCCAGCATTCTCGAGTGTTTATTTATGTTTATACATCGAAAGAATGTCACCTAGAAATTAGTTTGATTTGAATTAAATCACAATCGAACAAAATGATCTAAATATTATAATTCTTATTTTATCATTATTACTATAATTTTCACGTTTTCGAGGAAATGGGGTTACTCGTTCTTAATTTGACCAATAAAAAATTGGTAATGAAGTCATCAAGATGGATAAGATTAGTAACAGCACAAACGAAAAGTAGTCGCAGCGTATTATCAATGCAAGAAACAAAAGTAAACGGCCAAGTTCGGCATCGAACCACTACCGCAATGTCACACGGCTTCGGTGAACATCTCGGAGCTCTCTGCTTGAGTCTGCGCCACAGGAACTCCGTGTTGGTAATATCAGTGCATTCACTCTTGGATTTATTTTTGCGAAAATTTGAACGTTTATTTTTAAAATTATTTTAGAATACAATTCAATGAAATGACGTCATCAAATTTTGGGTAGTTTTTAGCCATCTACATGATATTTCTAATATACATACAAAATTTGACAACAATCGGTCCAGCAGTTTCGGAGATTACTTGTCTAACAGAAATGGATACAGACACCAGACAGACAGACAGACAGACAGACGGAAACGAAAGACTACTTTTTTCGTACTGTAGGGGTCATGACCCATCCAGAAAACATAAAAGTGGTACTTCGTCTGATGGACTCGATTACTATACTTCCTTAGCTTATGCTTGGGAAGTAAAAAGACAATATATAAACCCCGCCCACCCACCCCATCTCAATTGTGCTCATTTTTTTAATTGTTACACACTTAAAACATGTTTAAAATGGTACATTTTTGTAAGAAAATTTGGATTTTGTAATTAGGCTTCGCCCCTAGGTCTGCTAACGAATTAAAATTTCGTTGTTATTAAAGCAGTTATGGGTGGGGCTTGATCGTTAGCTTGAATTTTTTCTTAATATACATAGTATTCTCTGAATAACACGATACTCAAAAAATGTCTTAGATGGTAATTTCTTGTATAGAGAGAAATAACAAGAATTTTGCATTTAAATTCCGCTCGTTTGGCTCTCGACGATCATAAAAAAAATGATCACAATTGAGACAGGGCGGGTGGGCGGAGCGGCGGGGCTAATATTTAAATATCGATCCTTGCAATTAAGCCTCGGCCCTCGATCTGACAACGAATGAAAAATTCATCACAATTGAGAACTGAGATGGGGGGGGGGGGGGGGTATGGGTGGGTCCTAATCTTCGGCTTTATTTTTTTCTTAATATACATAGTATTCTTTGATCAACACGATATGTATTTAAAAACATGTTTTTAATTGTTCGTAGTTGGCTCACGACGAATAAAAAAAAAATCATCACAAATGAGATAGGGCGGGTGGGCGGCACTACATTTTGCCTTTTTTTTCTTAGTATGTGTAGACTTATTGCGACAAGAAACTTAAAACATGTCTAAAATGGTAATTTTTTGGAGTACTTAATCAACTTAAATCCTCCACTTTTCTTCTTCTACAACCCCTTTAAATATGGCAAATGTCAAAGTTATTATCAACAGCAACTTGGCAACAGGGTTTGTAACTGCCCATTCACAATGGACATAAGACATAAGAACGAGCGCATATAGTAATTTACACAACTAGTTCGGGATAGCCTGCTTCCCGCATGAACGCTTGTTTGCGGCACGACCGAAGGGAGTGCCGCATTTGCGTGAATGCGGGAAGCAGGCTCACGAACGTGTTGTGTACAATATTTTTTGCAACGAATAAACCTTTAAACTGAAGAAATTAACTGTGAGTTATTTATAAACAATGGCGCCGTCAACACATCACAATGTTGACACTACGCGAGTATTTTAAGGTTACCATGGCAACGGGAAGTTAAAATGCACGTGTGCGGGAAGTTCGAACTCCCGCACCCTGGTGAATGCACGAAAGCCATCAAAAAAGATCATGAGTGCAAAAATTATGTTTTTGCACTCATGATCTTTTTTGATGGCTTTTGGTCGTCCCCCCTAAAAAATTTATGACGTCACCACAAAATTTTGCTGCATAAAATCTAAAATGTACAAAATATGGTGAGTTTCTTGTTGTGATTTATCATTCCATTCAAATTTTTTCGATTTGCATATACAAGGTGACTGAAAAAAATTAATGAATGCGTCAATTTATTTTATTGATTTAATCAGGAATTACAGAACCGAATGCTGTGAAATCTTGGAGATGTTTTAAAGTTATCATAAGCATGGTAAATTTTTTATCAAAATTTATTTGCTCATCCCCCCTAAAAAAATTGATGACCTCACCCTAAAATTTGGTGAATAAATCTATCTAAAATGTTAAAAATATGATGAGTCTGTACTTGTGACTTATCATTCCATTCATATTTTTGGATTTGCATATACAGGGTGACTTAAAAAAATTAATGAATGCGTGAATTTATTTTATCGATTTAATCAGGAATTACAAAACCGAATGCTTTGAAATCTTGGAGATATTTTAAAGTTATCATAAGCATGGTAAACTTTTGTTCAAAATGTATTTGTTCATCCACCTAAAAAAATTGATGACGTCACCCCTAAATTTTGCTGAATAAATCCTATCTAAAATGCAAAAAATATGATGAGTTTGTACTTGTGATTTATCATTCCATTCATATTTTTTAGATTTGCTTAAGAGGTGGCTCAATAAAATTAATGAAGTCAATTTATTTTATTGATTAAATTAAAGGCAACACTTATTATTAGTATTACATTGGACCAACCCAATTTGGTAGACATAAAATTTTGTGAAGTAAAAACTCGGTTGAAACATAAGGGTAGCACGCTTATTTATATTTACTTTAACATTACAGACGTGCATTTGTTTTGTGCGCTGACTAGGTTCCGCGAATGTAGTATGGACATGTTTATAATCAACCAATTGTGAATTCCACCGCCAAAAGTTAAAATAAAACCCAATGTTTTATATAATAAGCGGAAGTCGAAGCAATAAAAATCTCTAGATGACCATCGGTTTTGTTTACAGTTTCTCTGTTTGACTCTCACGTATGCTATGTTACGCTTGTCGTCTTAAATTAAGAATGCTTATACATAAACGATTTTCAGTTGCCTCTCCTAGTACACGCCGGCGCCGTATACGTGAGTAAATTGTTCCGTTATTTTATTGATTATTACAAATCAATATTCAAAACGACCGAATTAATTTTCCCGAAAATATGTGAAATAATGCAAGCTGCAGTAACAATAGTCGAGGAATGGTGCTGTTCTCTAGGAAAAGGAAAATTGGCACACTACAGATGCCAAAGATATTTAATACAACGACTTAACTTTCGGACGAAGTCAAATACCTGGACTGGTGACTGAATTAGACGAAGCATGTAGATGATAAAGTGGAAAAAGCACGCTCGGCCCTTTGACAATGTCGTAGGGTGGTGGGAAGTTCTTGGGGTTTAAACCCCAAGATCGCCCTCTAGATCTACACGGCAGTAGTCAGACCGATGCTGTGCTACGGAGTTTTAGTTTGGTGGCCCAGAGCCAGACAAAAAATAACAGCCTTGCACTTGAACACGTTCAGGAAGTTCTCAGTACATATTACAGGAGCAATGAGAACCCCCCACAGCGGCTCTGGAGGCATTTCTTTGCCTAGCGCCTCTTAACCTTTACATAGAGGAAGCGACAATGAGGACGTCTCTAAGACTTCACTCTCTGGGAGTATGGAACAAGCACACTCGTATCTTGACGGAGGCGTTCAACAGAATACCCTTGTTAAGGATGGGTTGTGACCGAATGGGCATAAAATTAATAAGTATATGAGAAGACATATAGAATATTAATGAATGATAATTCAGAAGGAAGAGCCCATATCGATATCTATATGTCGATGGTGCCAAAACAGATAGTGGTTCAGGAGCCGGTATCTACTCCGAACAACTGAACGCACAAATCAGTGTACCTCTTGGCACCCACACGTCCGTCTTACAAACAGAACTGATGGGAATAATGTTGGGAGCTAAAATCGTTGCTGAACGTGAAATCGGCAACAAATCAAAACGCATACTTACTGACAGCAATTCTGCACTACTAGCCCTGAACAGCTGCATGGTTCGATCCGGGCTCTTTTGGGAGTGCAGACAAACGCTAAGATATGTAACGTAGAGGAATAGTGTAGAACTTTATGGGATCAAAGGACACAGTGGTAACGAAGGAAACGAGAGGGCACACTGTGTGTAAAGTTTATTAAAAATCGGACGTATACTTTTGTAACTGCAAAAAGAATTGTAAAAGTGACTCAAAAATTACTCAAAATAATAATTCGTTACAATTACTCGATCCATTTTTTGAAAAGTAACGCATTACAATTACTCATTAACTGAAAAGGAATTTAATTACAGTAGTGAATCACTTCTAACTGAATTATTTCCAACCACTGATCTCAATGAGATGAAAAGCCAATTTTTAAAATCAGCCGTAGGAAATTTTCAAATGTAACTGCATATTCCAACGTAAATAAGAAAATTTCAGATTGGTTTTAACTAAGTGTTTAATGAACACAAAAACTGCCGAACGCGCTCAAGATGTGACTAATGAGCCTGAACACATTTTTGCCTCATGTTTAAAGAATCTAAAGCTAAACAATATTTTAGGTACGAGAGTAGGAAAAGTAGATTATACTATGATACTGTCACTTTTTACAAAATTATATCTTATGAAATAAGCACAATTATAAAAATTATTTCACGCACCACTAAATGTCAACCATCAAAATTGTATTCTCCGTTTCTAAAATAAAAAAAGTTCCAGGTAATGATAATTTAAACTTTTGTTTTACCATATGCTGCTCTAAATGCATTTTCATTCGGTAAAGCTAAAGAGCATAAGTAAGTAATGTTATTTTATTGTTGGTAATTATCAATTGGTGTCAAGTCACAAAGATGATGGTTATTATACGTTTGTAACATTACCAAGTGCAAATTAAACAGGTTTCTGTGTACTACATAGCATTATTTAAATTTATAATATATAATTTTACTTTCATTCAAGTACAGTTTTGTAGTACAACAGTATTTACAATGAACTAATGAATTAGTACCTACATACCTTTTTACAACAGGTAACGCACTGGATGGTTGTGAAATTGCAACACAGCGAAGTAGTACCATACTTCGTTTATGTTTGTAATTGAAATGTGAAAAATGGAATTTGCATTATTTATTTATTGCTTAATGCATTCCAATAATGCATTTTATTCCTTTTTCCACCTAACAGTTTTGGTAATAAATAGACGTTAATAATTACTATAAGTGAGTGAAGTACTGAAAACTGTTTCACATTTAAAAAAATAAAATCTAGGTGAATAAAGAGCATACACCTGATCAAAAATAAAATAAATGATTGAATTCAATCTAAAAATGAGCTGTGAGGTTCCATAATTTTAATAGTTTTCCGTGTTAATATGACGTTAAATTTCAAAATGCTCATTTAAATTATCTCTGAAATGCATTATAAAATTAAAACGTTAATATTAAAAATATTTTGATAAAAATTACAGGTGATGCGGCACGTTTAAGGTAAACCTATGTACCATCATTTTAAGATGACGTCATCCATTTTTGAGAGGAGATAAACAGACACAAAAGTTTTAAAGTTTTATTGGTTAGAACTATAATTATCTATTTAATCAAATTTATTCAATTTTTCGATCGAAGAGAGGCAGACAGAAACCTTTAATCAATGGTTAATCTTTTGAAAGTACCATCAGGTCCGAATGAATCACTTTTGTCCAAATCTGCGGTTCGTAAGTGCTCCATGGAAACGTTTTTGTAATTTTCCACAAAAAAATTTCGGTGATTTTGAAAAACTTCATCCCATTTTTCTGTAATAAAGAGATTTTGAGTGAGTTTGTTACATTGATAACAGACTGATACCTACTCAACAAACTTGGAATGTTACTACAAGAGCCTCCATATTCAGAAGGTAAGCATTCTTTCGGTATCACTTCATAGAGAGACTCCAGGCTGCTGTTAATTTTCAACTGGAATAAAAAAAACTGTTATTCGTATCACGTGTGCTAAAAACTGTCAAAGTAAGGGCTCATTTCAAAAGTTGATTTATTTTAAACTTTTATTTTAAGTTTTTCTATCATTGTAGGTAAGAACACAAGCAAGCACATTTGTTTTTGGCAACATAAAAAATAACACAGAAAGCACGAAGTTTCATTTTACCTTGTCATAAATCTTCGCTCTCAACACAATTTTGAGTAATCCTAGAATATTAGTAGCGAAGTCAGGAACATTAATACAGTGAAAGCCCATTATACGACAAGAATATGCTTTCTGGAAAATGAATAAAACTTAACCGATATAACAAGAGTTGAAGATAAAAACACTTACTTCAATTAGTGTTACATGTTTATTCAATAAAAGTGGATTCCATTTAGCCAAATGTCTTAATGTAAATCCTCCAAAATCGATCACATATCGAACTCCAATGCTGCCATCATATTGCATTGTTACTTCTGTTACAGCCAAATCTAACTTTATAAGTTCCAGCATGTCATAAACTTCGATGTCTGTGTTAATCAGCTTCATTATAATAACACGTTCATAATTTGGAGTTAATTTTGGGAGTGGCAGATGAGTGCTAAAAATAGATTGACTGTTAACAGTCATTAGAATACATTTACGTGTTTGGTTTTTACATGAAGTGCTTCGACGGAACAATGTTTTCAAAATCCCGAACAAGAGCATCGTGGTAACCTCGAAGGGTATAGTAATTGTCTAGTTTTTCTTTCGTACGTTCAACTCTAAATTTATTTCTTAATAACACTCTTGCAATGAAGTCGTCTAAAAAAATAGAAATTTTGGTTTGTAACAAAATATTGCTTTATTGTCATACCTGATGTGTTTTCCGGTAAATGTGGCTGTTTTTGCTTCCAAGATTTAATTAATTCTACGTCTTCCTTTACTTGTTCCTCGGAAACACCGTAGTGTTTTAAAATTTCTGCTCTTTCGTTGCAAGAAATTGACAGCAAGTCCATTGCAAAAATTTGTACTCTAAAAAAATGACGAATGAACTACATAAGTGTGAATTCTTAACCATTAAGTCATTCTAAAACTAGTTTGGATAATTGTATTTAATTACTATTATTTTTTGTACAAGGCAAGTTTGTCTGTATTGAGTTACGAAAGAAAAAGGTAAATAATAAATAAATGAAATTTCATTTTACAACTGGGGCTGAAGATTTGATGAAGATTATCTCATTTTTGAGAATTAAGTCTTCTTCTGTAAAGTTGGACATTTTTTTTCTTTTATTTCCCGAACAAATAAACTCAAAATAAAAACTCGTTTGGCTGGTTCTGACACATGTCCTCGATACAAACCGGAGCGTCATTATTTCTGTACTCACCATAATATTAAAATCATATCAGTCTATTTGTATTTCATCATACATTGTATTAGTATTATTGTTCCTGTATCGAATTTATACACTGTATCGAGTTCATTACTCTACACAACTATATGCAGTTTCCAAGGTCCAGTTTTATGTAGTAAAACAACGTTTTTGGTTTTGTAGAATTCATTATAACTAATTTTTATTTTATTTCATTTCGTGGAGCATGTTAACTAAAGGAAAAAGAGTTGAATTGTTTAATGGATTCCAGCGATGCATTCTCCTTATTAATTTTGCTCACAATGTTTTTATTATGAATAAGTAGTATCTGTTCAAAAGATTTAGGGTTAAACGTTTGTGACATTTTGTCAAATGCGAACTCAACGAATTTCGCTATATTTGACAGTTTCAATTAAATTTATGATTTATGACTGGATTTAAATAACCAAACATCAAGCAATTAGTACTGCTGCAGTTTTACTTTTATCTAACGCACTAGTAAACGAATATAAGTTTACAATTTTTCTGTATTGATAATGAGCCAAATCTGAGTACATACCCTTTTTAGAGCAAAGATATCACACCGGATGGTTGTAAATTTGCAGCACTGCTAAGTGGTACCTGTTCGTCGCACGCTGCAGGTCTGGTTACCGGACTGATGGTGTTCTGAGTGGGTTCGCGTTCGCACTAATTATTTCGCAGGTACGAATCTTCGTATCTTACGTTTGACCCAGCACTGGGTTGGTTGGTCGCTGGTACTTGCTTCATACAGAAACGAATTATATATACAGGGTGTTTCTCACGAAATTAATCGTCATCGTGATACTGATGCCGCGGTAAACATTCACAACAATTTTTTGTGTTAACTAAATCTACAGGTTTCAAAGTCTGCACATTTTGAACATGATATGGATTGAGTTATTTGAAGATCCGCCAAACTGAAGTAGGCGAAATATGAATATTAATCGCCCTTCTTCTAATACTGGTGCCTGGATTGTTTTCCACAAGGTTTATTAGTACAGCTTTTTCATTAATTTTCTTGATGTTCGGATAAACGAAGACACTCAGAATAAATTTTCTCGAGATAAGTAGTAAACTTAAATTTTGACAATTATGAAGAAATACATTTTTACCGCAGACGTAATAATATAAACGACTTAAGTTTTTACCATTGAATTAAAAAAAATCAGATACCTAATAGGTACTCGTCTTAACAATGCAGGTAAATGTTTTACTCCAAAGAGTTGCAGAATGAGGAGTCATGTTAACCAAAGAAGTGATATCCAAGCTTTGGTCTATACTTTTCGAAACACCCTGTGTATAGTAATCTACAAACGCTAACATTATATAACAAGGTCCTATTTGACAAAATTAAATACCCCGACAACAGCGGTATTGCACAGTATGCAAAGAAGTCTTTTTAATAAGTATCAGATTTTACGTTTGGAATAATTTTATATTATATCTCTGCAAGATTTCAAAGCATTCGGAGTTCCTGATCTAATCCATAATATACACTGACTCACTCATTAGTTTTTTTAAGTCACAGTGTATATAATTATGGTGTGCTTATTCAAAGCTAAAATGTATGCTGCGAATAAAAAATAACGTAGATATTGGCAGTTTCCCAAAATTGTTTGCCTTCCAATAGATATCCGTTCCTCATACGGTCGGTGTCTAATAACAGGAGCCAGCTTAGTGGCCCTTCGCGGACTTCCTCCAAAGTGCGTAACAGCATAGAATTAGCTTTTTTTGTTATCGAGACAATATGTCGTTCCCATTTGAGGTTGGAAGAAATAATAATACTTACCTAAATCGTTTTGATAATCCAGTACAGTTAAAGGTACTCCCGCAATGTTGTAACTAAGGATGGGGTTATTCTTACCCAGGTGGAGAACGGTACATTTGTCAGAATTTAAAGGTAGCAGCCAATCGGAACACCATAGATTGAGAGCCTCTAGATCTTTTGTAATCTGGGTATAATGAGTAAGTGGGTTGGCATATAATTTAGTATCGTCAGCAAACATTGAAACGGTAGAGGACCTTAACACTCCCAGACAGACTTTCGCCTACCCTTAGGCAAAAGTATCTATTGGTTACATAATTTTCAAACCATCGTAATAGTTTGCCTCAAATGTCAAGGTGGTCAAGTTTAAAGAGAAGGCGATTTATGGGAACTTTATCAAAATCTCTGGCACAATCAAGGTATAATACATCCACAGGGAGATTAAGGTCAACATTGCGAGTCCAATCGTTTAAACAACAAAATAGATTGGTAATATCTGATTTACCTGCAGTAAAGCCGTGTTGGATATCAGGAATTAAGTTGGTTTCCGAGGCAAATTTTCTAAGTTCTTTGGCAATAATTGATTCCGTCATTTTTAAAATGGCAGATTGCAGACAAATAGGCCTATATTTAGACGCTATCTGTCTTTTTTGTAAATAGGTGTAACGACTGAAAGTAACCACGCAGATAGCAATCGGCAACTGTCAAGGGATTGTTGCATTATATTGGAAAGGCAGGGTGCAATATGATCACAACTAATTTTCAGTAACTTTGGCGAAATTTTATCCAAACCCGGTGCTGATGTGTTTTTAAGATCATTCATAGCGACAGCGACTAGTTCAGGACTAAACTGCAGGGTGGTGATCGAGTTAGAAATGTTTAGCGAGAATAAAGTTGGCTCAACAGTGAAAGTATCAGAAAAAGTGCAAAAATAGAAGTGACTTCGTTATAATCGGTACAAGGGGTACCATCAGCTCGTTTTAATAGTGCTACACCAACTTTAGTGCTAATTTGGGAACGAATATACCTGAATTTGCAATTCTCAGAATTTTCAGAAATAAAATATTCATGAGACCTAGCCTTAGATAAACTTATCGATAGGAAATTTGAAAATGATCGATGTACATGATAATCTTCCGTTCTATAAGATTTTCTAAATTTCAGCTAAAGTTTCTTTTTATGCTGAATTTGTTTCAACAGCGCTAGGTCAATCCATGGTTTGTCCGGAATATTGGGAACTTTTTCAACAAGTGAGTCTTTAGTTAACACTGTGATAACCCAAACTTCCCGCCTTAAATTGACACCTGAAAAAGATTGAAATCTGGTCTTGGCTGTGATCGTCTAACAAAATGGAAACTATGTTGTGGTTTTTTTCTTTTAAAAAATGGCGGGAAGACATTCTTTCATACAAGTGAGCATACACTGCGTGCGAGTAGAGAACACAAGAAATAATAGACAAAATTTTTGGGAGGGGGCTAAAAATCGCACCCCTCTCTAGGAGGAAAAGAAGCTACGAGACAGGGCGACTCGTGACTTGCCATCAGGCTGCCCAAGGGAGAGTGGTTTATTCGTCCACATATAATGCATCGCAAATGAAACACATAAAAATATTGACATAAAGAGACAACCGAGAGTTGACAGACATACACATATGGAAAACCGAACAAGTGCAAAAACCCTACGTATACGTTTTTTAATCAATGCTAATATCTGAATATCACAAAGTTAATAGAAACAAAGGAAAATCTGGATTAAAGTAACTGGATGCAAATACACAAGTTATTACAGGCGTGTGGAGGCAAATTTAAAATTATGGCAGTCAACAAGAGCACAACAAAAATACCCATAAGGGCGTTGTAGCACAAGCGGAGTTTGGGGCTCCCAACCGTGGCTGTTCTCCCCCGCGACAATGATTAAATGTATCGCCCCACTAGGAACCGCGCCCTCTGCTTCTGCTACTTGTTTCGGTGTTATTCAACCTCAATTCCATTTTAAATATTCAATTTCTATGACTCTGATATTAACGGCAACTGAACAAATTAAAGTTTCAAAAGAGCAATGAACAACAATTAAACTCGTCATACAATCTTGTGAAATTTGAAACAATAAATAATTCTTATGTGAGATTAAAATTAGATATCAGATAATTTATGCGATAGAAACATTCATCAACAAAACGAAACAAAAACTAGTCAAGATTTATAAAAACAAAAGATCTGGTGTGAAATAATAAACTTGTGCAAATAAAAATAATATGTGAAGTTAAAACTGCAGAGCATGAAATTTACGTTTTATCAACGATTCAAATAAAGAGTTTACATTATGTTAAATTATGTCATGATCCAAGTGATTGGTTACTTAAAAAAACAATTTACCAACTTTGAGAGTTTTTAATACTAGTTGCCCCAACAAAACACATAATAAATAAACACAAAAATATTCAGTCATCGTTGCGAGGAAAAAGCGTCTCGGTGATGTAAATTTTAGCGTTGTGAGGAAATGTCTCGGTGATGTAATTTTTAACGTTGCGAGAAAATGCCTCGGTGATATAATCAATCTTCAACGTCGCGAGGAAACGCCTCGGTGATGTATTCAATCTTTAACGTTGCCAGGAAATGCTTCGGTGATGTAATGATGATAACAATGCTAACAACAACGATAACTGCCTAAGGGAAAACATTATTTTAACCCCCCGCCAGTTCACGGTATAATGAATTTTGTTAATTTAACTGCCGTAAATGAACTATTCGCAATTTTGTGTGAAGCATTAAGAAGTGTCATAATGTAACACTTGCGTATATGCATCCAGAAACCTCATTCATAATGAAACAAACAAAAGTGTTATCTTGACTAAGTGAATTTCATGAATTTCACGAAGTAAGCGTCTCTTTAAATAAATCTAATGTTTGTTAAATTGTGTTAGAAACAGTTAACGATTAAAACCATAACCCGATCGGTGAATTTACAAAAATAAAACAAATTTACACCACGTGTCCGCGTTGGTTGAAAGTCCGCACTTTTTCCGATTAAAAGGCCGCAAGAATTAGCTGCGTATATTGGGGAAAACTGTGACGTTGTCGTTACGATTAATTGTCTTTAAATAAAGGCTTCCTCCCTTTTATTAACTACCAAACCAACTAATTTAACTTAGCTAACTTACAGCGTCTTTTTCATCATGCAACCAAACACCACCAAATGCCACATGCCGCTAGCTTGTCTACCACTACCGCCCTCTTATATCCAACCCTCTAAATAACAAGCAGAACTACCAACTATCCAACAAGCGTTAACGTGCAGATGGCCTATGTTTAACGATTTTTTTTATTGAATTTTTTTCTCAAATTCAAATTATTCAAATGTGATTTCGCGTCGCTCTTAATTAAATTCAGCGCGAAAATTTTATTCAAATTCACCACAACACGGAAGAAAAGTGGTTATAAAATAAATTCCATGATAACTCAGGATCGTTTGAAATGGGCAATTAGTAGATAAGTCTGAGATTTGCTAGATTCGATTGAAAATTGATTTTTAGCCTTTCACATGGTCAGATATGTCAAAAGGGGGAGAAGGATAAGGGTCGTACATACAAACGGCAAGGCAGAAATAAGCACCAAATCAAGAAGAAAAGGTACCGAATTTTCACGGTAACGAGTGGGTTCATTAGTCCGAATCTACAGTTACAGGTAACTATGGAGGATGCCAGTGAAGGTTCGGAAAATTAAAATCACCCATTATAATAACATTTGCATATTTTTCAATTAATTGGGACAAGATCAGATACAACTGAGAGTCAGCCTTAGGGGGGCTATTTGGGCGTCGATAAACGCAAGAAACAATTATGGAAAAATATTTAATAAAGATTTTTTAAGCAAATTACTTCTGCATAATATTAGGTACATCGGTTGCAAGCACCTCAGCATTACAAGGACAGAATATTTGTATGAGCGAACTTCCATTCAACTGGGGTTATTAGTTTTTTGAAATTGATGATATAATTCCAGGGATGCTTTTACGATATTTAATAGTTAAGTTAGTTTCAGCCTGGTGAAGACGTCTAGATAATTCGACACGAAAATCTTTTAATTGTTTTTGCTCATAACTTGTTTTATTATTACCTAAGGCTATAATAGTTTTGAAGGAAGACTTTTTTGATAGCAAATATTTGTGCTCAAGTACAAGTCTCACGATAGCAGCAGTGTTGGGCAGTATCTAGATATTTGTATCTAAATAAAGTATCTAGATACATTTTTGGGTATTTAGTATCTGTATCTAGATAACATCGAATTTAAGCACAAAATCTATATCTATCTAGATACAAAATTAATGGCGCAGATACAGATACATTTTTTTATTTCACTTTTTTTTCAGTAGTTATTAGTTGAGTTATACTAGTAGTAATTTTTGATACTTCATGTTGGTGATTTCGGTCACATAAACAAATATAGAGGTAAGAGGTCCAGTAATAGTGTTCTGTCATCGAAATTTTCATATTTTAAATACCATAATTTCCTACATTGTAGCCTTCAGTACTTATACATCTTTAAATATAATCCTGAGGGGTAATAAATCTAACCATAGTAAGATGGTATTTTAAAAGCCATAAACCACAATTCACTATTCACTGCGTTTTACGTTTATCCGGGCAATGCATTTTATCTGTGTACCTGAGCAACCCGGGTCCGGTAGGCCCCCCGGTTGTATTTGTATTATTAAACTAGCTGACCCCGTCAACTTCGTTTCACCTACAATTTAATTTTGAATCTACAAAATCGAATGCTTTGAAATCTTGCAGATATTTTAAACATATGATAAGCATAATAAATTTTTATTCAAAATATATTTATTTATCCCCTCCAAAAAATTGATGACGGCACCCCAAAATTTTGCCAAATGAATCCTATCTAAAATGTCCAAAATAGGATGAGACTATACTTGTGGTTTATCATTCCATTCATATTTTTTAGTTTTGCTTATAGGGGGTGTCTCAAAAAAATTAATCACTGAGTCAATTTATTTTATTGATTGAATCAAGAATTGCAAAACTGAATTTTGAAATATTGCAGAGGTTTTGAAGTTACTGTTTAACATGGTAGGTTTTCAATCAAAATATATCTCAGTGGTTCGCAAACTGGGTGCCGCGGCACACTGGGGTGCCGCGGAACCCTCAAGAGGGTGCCGTGAAAATTTTATAATGATTTTAATAAATATAAGCACACAACCAAATTTAAAAAATAATAATTGATGATCTGATTTTGGTACAACTCTTCAGTAATGGAAAATGTGTTCTGAACATGTCAATTTTCTCCATACTGAAGTAAAATGCCTATCTAAAGGCCGTGTTCTTTCTCGATTTTGGGAATTAAGAAAAAAGATATAAACGTTTTTTGAATCAGAAAATATTGAACAATTTTTTGACCTCCTTCAAGACCACGTTTGGTATGCAAAACTAGCATATTTAACTAATATTTTTGAACACTTAAATAAAATATGTAAATTCAAGTATGCAAAGTAGAAATGAAAATATTTTAACCTCCAGTGAAAAAATTTTGGCTTTAAAAGACAAGCTTAAATTATGGAAAAAATATTTATAAAACAATCTTAACATCAATTACATATTATACAATCATGTGATAAAGTGTTTTTGATAATAAATTAGTTACAATTAAAACTGTTCCTGGAGGGGTGCCGTCAAATTTTGTTTAATATTTTAGGGTGCCATCAATAATAAAAGTTTGCGAACCACTGATATATCTGTTTATCAAGCCCAAAAACTTGAAGACGTCATCTCAAGATTTTGCCGAATAGATCCTATCTAAAATGTGGAAAATATCATCAGTATATTTTCGTAATTTATCATTGCATTCATATTTTTTAGATTTGCTTTTACAGTGACTCAAAAAAATATATGGATCAGTCAATTTATTTTAGTGAATAACTCAAGAGTTGCAAAAATGAATACTTTGAGATCTTGCAGACGTCTTAAAGTTATTGTAAGCATGGTAAATTGTTAAGAATATTTATTTATTGCCCCCAAAAAATTGATGGAATGGATCACTCGATTTTCGCAGATAATTTTGGGAATACAATACAGTTATTTTTAGTATTGCTGCACACACTGCACCAATCCAAGGTGGTATACGTGTTGATCGTAAATGTTGATTAGGTCATCACAAAATTGTGTGAAGAAAATACTCAACTCGAAAATGCTGAATATGTTTCATTATACTTTTGGTGCGAAGGAAGTTCTGTCAAAACAACGTTCGATCAATTTTTTGACAATGGTTGATATAAATAAAACTCAATAGATGCTCATACTCGAAATACGAAGTATCTATTCGAATATCAAATCAAAATATTTCTAGTTTTTCTAGATGATATTAATACTTCAGTAGGTAACAGTTGATGCTCAAATAGCATCTCGATACAACAAAAAAGGACAACAGTGACAGTGTTCAACCATCAAGGCAAAAATCGAGTCACCAAAATATAAGTTAGTATGGGGTAGACACCTTGAGATATGAATCTCTATGGCTAGTGTTAAAAAAAACGCACTGCACAATTTATGCATAAATAAAAGTTAATCGCCTGAAAAGTTTTTGATATTCCCGCTCCTAATGTGTTTTTCAAACTGAATGCACCTTTTGACGACGTTCCACGTTCATGAAAGGCGCCATGTTTAGTTAAAATTCACTCTTACAACGATCCTACTCGTTTTCTAACCTGCTTTACAGACAGCTCAGTTATTTGCTACGCCGATCCTCATTTTTAGATTAAATGCTCTCAAAACGCGTAGATGTTCAATTTGTGTCCGGGGAGATACAATGTTTCCAAGTAAGTACTCAGTACATAGAGTAGATGCTCAGGTATATAAGAGTAATAATGAAGTAGGTACTGCGTACTTCGAATATTAGTTTCTACTCAGTTTTATTCATTTTATTCATGTTGATTATGAGCACAACGCTGATCAACTTCCATATCCGAATTACCCATGAAATATATCATTGCTGTTTGCACCTGAGGTAGTTCGTCGCACATTTGATTGACTTCGTGGACCTATGTGAGGCTGTCGTCTTCTCGGCATTTTAATGAACTTCATAAAACGACACAGAATTATTTTCACAGTCAATCAAATCTGTAAATTTTGTCTTGAGAATTTTAAAATATTGAAAACTTCAAATTAAATCCTCGAATAACGGTAAAGTTTGAGGTTTTATCGAAACCAACAAAGTGAATATAGGTAAATAGAATGGCAGATCAAAATTAATAAGAAACTTTCGCAATGTGTAATTAAATTCACTTTAACCAAGACTTTTCTTAAAGTAAACGACGTTTTTTTTTACGAAAAACAAAGAACGATTTGAAATGCAATATACTTTTCACAATTGCACGGAAGAATTAGTTTTGTATGACACGTCAGTTAGACGACAGGTCCGTCAGAAACGCCAACTATTGAAATTAATTCGAAGTGGCGATTCCCATACAAAATTTTTAGATTTTTTTTATTTTTTAACTGTTCTTTTAAGTTTTCCTTATTTTTTTTTATTTATAAATCATCCCCGTAATATAAAAAATTCTTCAAATCGGTCAAGCCGTTTTTGAGTCTTAGCGAGACTAACGGGAACAGCAATTGATTTTTATTATATAGACGATTAAAAAATGGGGGTTGGTGGTAGAAAGGTGAAAATTTAGGGTTATGTGTATTTTTTGATGCTAATTCTTAAAAAAATAAAAATAAAAAACTTTGTCCAAAAAATAGACCAAAATTTTTTAGGGTGGGCCACCCTTATCACTTAGGGGTTTAAAAAATAGTTTACAACTCATTCTCAGACCTACCGAATATACATGAAAACTTTCATACAAATCGGTCAACCCATTTCGGAGAAGTTCAGTTACAAACACTGTGACGCGAGAATTTTACACATAATGCATTATTATTTTAGAACAAATTTCATTACCATAAAAAAGGTTATACTGAGTCGACCTTAAAAGATAGACATATGCTGTCGCGGACTTTTCTTTAGAACTTTTAGAGGGGAACAATTTCGTCATACATGATTTTTACGTAACTTTAACCGTTTAAGCAGCGTACGCAACGGAAGCGCTCAAAGGAGGAATAATTTTCCCGTTTTTCCGAATTTTTCATTGCTACTTCGCTCCTAATGATCGCAGCGTGATGTTATATGGCCTATATGTAGATATGATACATGGACTATCCAACACAAAAAGATTTTTTGAATTTGAACCAGTAGTTTCTGAGATAAACGTGTTCAAATAAACAAAAGCTTCAGCTTTATTATATAAGTATAGATAAGAGTAATTTTAATAGTAAAAATATTTGTTTAAGGTATGTTATTATTTTTAGAAAATAATAATTGCGTGTTACGTAATGATTAATTTTTTCAATAAGCACAAATTAGTTCTGTAATCGACTAAGCGAATGTTCAAAACATACATTTCTCTCTCGCATAAATCGCATATTTGTTACTGTTTTATACCTTTATTTTATCAAACAAATGTAGCATCTTTTCCTGTTGCCACATGTGTCATTTCTTCACTTTTTCATTGTTGGACCTAACGCGAGGCGGGCTTGGTAGGTCCGTTTTGCCCTAGAATGTGCCGATTATGTTTAAGTGTAAATCTTGGGCAATAAAATTAATATTTTTACAACCCTCGGTAGAATAATTTATCATGATATATTCTCAGAAATCGTGAAACGAGATTAAAATAAAATGAGTTTCAACAAATCTGAAAATTTGAAATTGCATTCTGGTGATTCCGGCCTGCCAGGCAGCCTTTGATCCTATAAGGGGTTTAAATACCTTTCTAAGAAATTGTATTTTGCCTTAAACGGAACAAGCAATTTTTCCTAAAATGTATATACCTGCCGCACCGGGATAGGCGATTAGCGGACATGGTCATAAAAACATCGTAAGCCGATATTGAAGAATAATAATTTACGACAGGTTGCCGACAACAGATCTTCAGCACAGAATAATCATTTCCCGTATTCTTTTGACATATTAATTTTAATACTGGAGATAATTATTAGATATACTACTCAACCACAATTTGGACACTGTAGTATGGGAATAAAAACAAAAAAAATATTCTTTTTAAGCGTACGTAATAAATATTGCACAATTTGCGACACATCAAACAGTGAAGCGATGGCGTATTTGCAGGAAAAAAGAAAAGATTTTTCAGTCTTGAATAACTATGCTACAGTAAAATGTTTATTTTTTAAATTTAATACCACAATCCCTTCTTCTGCACCTGTGGAACGGATGTTTAGTAGCGGAAACCAAATTCTGACACCAAGAAGAAATAATTTAGGTGACAATACGTTCGAAATGTTGTTAATTTAAAAAAAAATCATTAAACAATACATAAAAAAATACATAAACATGTTTTCAGTTATTTTATTCGCCAAAGCTTCAAAAAGTATCTGTTTTCTTGTATCTGTATCTAGATACATTTCGAAAAAATCGAAAACAAATTGTATCTAGATACTTTTAAAAGTATCTTTCCCCAACACTGGTTATTAGTTTTTTGAAACTGATGATATAATTCTAGGGATGCCTCTACGATATTTAATAGTTAAGTTAGTTTCACCCTGTTGAAGACGTCTAGATAATTCGACACGAAAATCTTTTAACTGTTTTTGCTCATAACTTGTTTTATTACTACCTAAGGCTATATTTTTGAAGGAAGAATTTTTTGATAGCAAATATTTGAGCCCAAGTACAAATCTCACGATAGCAGAATTATCTAAACACACTCGTAGAAGCTGGGGTTTATTATGAGTTTTGCAACCAATTCTTTGAGTCTGAACCACATGGTAGAATGGGCAACCAGCTAGTTTGGACGTAATGGCATCGATAATTTTCGTAGACAAACCTTCATCGCTAACATCATCATTTTCCTGAATCCCACATAAGTATAATTAATTACATTATTCATACGAGGCACTCAATCTTTTAACTTTGCAAGATCCAAAACTGGCCGGGGACCGCTGGCTATTACTCCGTTTCCACTATCAACATTGTTAATTTTAGTCGAAAGATTGTCACCGGTTGTCTTACAATTCTCTAAATTTATACCGAAATTTTGTCTTTGGTCGCTAATTTGGGAAATTTTTGATTCCATTGTCTTAATAGTCTGGGAATGCTCATCAATCACTTTTTGTTGTAGATCAACGGCTTCAATACAGTTGCTTATATCAGATCGAAGTTCCTTAAATTTCACATCCAGATCGATCAACAACTTCGAATGGAATCCCAAAAGGAAATAATATCCCCTGACAGAGAACGCTGTGAGATAGTTATATCATTCAGTTTATCTATCATTAAGTCGAAGTGGAATTGGAACGGAAATATTATATGGATTGATTTTTTTGGAACATTCAATGCAAGAGTTTGTCATGTCGCTAATCGTCACCGATCGAATACGAGCGATAGCGCCAAAGTAAAAACAGCAACAAGAAAGAAAACTTATCAAGGTTTTTAGTTCGAATTGATGGCGTTAACAGGAAGCTGTTGCAATAAACCGCTGAAATCACGCTTTTCTCCATCCATAATTTTAACAGTTTTGTTCTTTGTGTTGCGAACAGCATAGAATTTTTAGAACAAATCTGGGTTAATATGGTGTTAAATTTCAAAATACTCATTTACATTATCTCTGAAATACATTATAAACATTAAAGCGTTAATATTAAAAATAATTTGTTAAATCACAGGTGATGAGGTACATTTGACGTAAACCTATCATTTGAAGATAATCCATTTTTGGGAGGAAATAAACAGACATAAAAGTTTTAAAGTTTCATTAGTTACAAAGTTAGAACTATTGGTTACTAATAATATCTATATATTTAATCAAACTTATTCAATTTTTCGAAAGCAGAGACACAGACAAAAACGTGAAAATTCTCATTTCGTAATTTTCCTAAATCAAAAATGAACCATGATTTAATCAAGGGTTAATCTTTTGAAACTACCGTCAGGTCCGAATGAATCACTTCCGTTCAAATCTGCGATTCGTAAATGCTCCATGGAAACGTTTTTGTAATTTTCCACAAAAAAATTTCGGTGATTTTGAAAAACTTCATCCCATTTTTCTGTAATAAAGAGATTTTGAGTGAGTTTGTTACATTGATAACAGACTGATACCCACTCAACAAACTTGGGATGTTACTACAAGAGCCACCATATTCAGAAGGTAAACATTCTTTCGGTATCACCTCATAGAGAGACTCCAGGCTACTGTGAATTTTCAACTAGAATAAAAAACTGTTATTTATGTCACGTGTGCTAAAACTGATGCAAAATTAATTTAATTATAGACAGAAACTTACAAATATATCCTAGAAAGTACGAAGTTTCATTTTACCTTATCATAAATCTTCGATCTCAACACAATCTTAAATATTCCTAGGATCTTGCTAGCGAATTCAGGACAATTGATAAAGTGACCGCCCATTATACGACAAGAATATGCTTTCTGGAAAATATAACACAATTTAACAGCTACAACAAAAATAAAGGATGAAAACGCTTACTTCAATCAGTGTTACAAGTTTGTGTATTACAACTGGATTCCACTTAGCCAGATGTTTTAATGTAAATCCTGCAAAATCGATAACATATCGAACTCCTATGCTGTCATCATACTGCATTGTTACTTCTGTTACAGCCAATTCTAACTTTGTAATTTCTATTATGTCATAAGCTTCGATGTCTGTGTTAATTAGCTTCATAATAAAAACACGTTCATAATTTGGAGTTAATTTTGGCATTGGCAGATACGTGCTAAAAACAGACTGTTAAAAGTGTTCAGAAAATGTTTACGTGTTTGATTTTTACACGAAATGCTTCGAAGGAACAACGTTTTCAAAATCCCGAACAAGATCATCGTGATAACCTCGAAGGGTAAAGTAGTTGTCTAGTTTTTCCTTCGTACGTTCAATTCTAAATTTATTTCTTAATAGCATTTTCGCAATGAAGTCATCTGAAAATATATGCATTTTTGTTTTCAAGAAGACATTTTATTGTCACCTGATATGTTCTCCGGTAGATGTGGCTGTTTTTGCTTCCAAGATTTAATTAGTTCAACGTCTGCCTTTATTTGTGCTTCGGAAACATTGTAATGTTCCAAAATTTCGGCTTTTTCGTTGGAAGAAATTGACAGCAAGTCCATTGCTTTGTGCTCTACAAAAAATGAAAAGTTATTTTTAAAATGGTTTGAGTAATTCTACTGAATTAGTATTATTTTTCATCTTACATATCCCGAATGAAGAGGTAGAAGGTAAAACATTATTATCTTTTATTTTCATTAAATTATAAACATTTGCTAAAATTGTTCTTCATCAGTGAGCCATCGAAGTTTTTGTATAATCACTACTTTATCGAATTTATAAATATTTTGCCATACAACAAGTGCATTACTCCACATAACTATATGCAGAGTTTTCAAGGCAAAATTTTATGTAGGTACATACTAAAAACATGTTTGGTCGTGTAGTATTTATTATAATTTTTATTTTATTTTATTTTATTTCGTGGATAACGTTTACTCTCGAAAAAACAGTTCCATTGTTTAATGTGGTTCCAATAATGCGTTCTCATTAATTTTGCTCGCAATGTTTTTAATATTATTAATTAGTATCTGTTCAAAAGGTTATACGTTTGTAACATTTTATCAAACACGGACTCAACAAGTTTCGCTATATTTGACAATATCAATTTACGACTTTTTACAAAATATGCATAACAAAACATCATAGTAGCTAGTTCGAACTTGGTGTTTGTACGTTTTTGCTGAAGTTTTATGTTTATCTAACGTATTAATAAATGAATAGGTATCGCTTTACAATAAATTTTATTCTACAATACTATCGATGATGAGCTAAATTTGAGTACATACCCTTTCTAGAAACAAAAGTATCAAACACACCAGGTGGTTGTAAATGTGGAGCACTGCCGAGT
Organism: Zophobas atratus; assembly: GCA_022388445.1. Lineage (NCBI taxonomy): Eukaryota > Metazoa > Arthropoda > Insecta > Coleoptera > Tenebrionidae > Zophobas > Zophobas atratus. The sequence goes on from CM039448.1 coordinate 35,168,772, forward strand.
GGTACCGGTCGCTGGTCTGGTTGGTGTTTTGAGTGTGTTCGCACAAATGTTGTACTGGTACGAATCTTCCAGACTTACGTTTGACCCCGTGCTGGATTCGCTGTTACTTGCGTCATAATGGCCAAGAATTATATACAGCGTGTTGGAAACGTATGTATCCAAAGTTTAACAAGCATGACAAACCTATTTTTTTTAACAAAATTATAAGGGCAAAAATGAACCCTTATCCAACCTTCTTAGACGCTACTGGAGGATCAATAGGGATAATTTATTTATTTATTAAATCCTAGCAACAAAAAGCCATAAACAGTAATCACAAAAATCACGCTCCTCTCGATTTATCTCTGGACTGAGAAATGTCGTTATCTAAGATAGAGCACTGAAGAAAGCTAGAACAAGTGATTCAACAGAAAGTCTTATTGGTACCCCAGAATTGCTGGAGCTAGTTAAGTTACTTTGCGTTATTATTGAAAAAGTTACGAACAAAAAATATAAAAAACTAAAGGATGAAAAGTTTTTGTAGCTTCAGTCGTAGCGTTTTACACACTTACACATCGTCACATTTGATAAGAAGACTATCAGCCCCTAATTTTTCATATTTTGCCTCCCAGAACTTTTTTACTGTTAATGTTGCACCAAAAAGTTACAAATAAAACATATAAATAATTATATTGTCTACAAAAATTCCCTGTATTTTTTTTTTTTCATCAGGCAATAGCTTTTTTCAGAAAAGTGTAGTTATTTTATCTTCTGGAAACGTTAGGATCTACTTTGCATATATTTTATTTATTTTTTAATTCAAATGTTTGGCAGTTTTCCGCCTCTTCAATTATACGATTTTTAAATAATTCGATTTTTCAATTTTTAACTTTACAAATTCTCAATTTTTAGATTTTTCAAATAATCGATGTTTTGATTTTCCCATTTCTTGACTTTCGACTGTTTCGGTTTTTCAGATTTTTGATTTTTAAATTTCTCTTTTTTTTTCGTTCGTTTTTAGTTTTCGATTTTTAGACTTCACTTTTTTCATTTTTCGATTTCTCAGTTTTTCAATTTTTTAATTTCTCAGTTTTGGACGTTTCAGTTTTGGGATTTTTCTAGTTTATTTATTATTCAATCGTAAAATTCAAGAGGAGAAAAATTGGAAGAATGTAAAAAATTAAAATTGAAACATCGGAACATTGAGAAATAGTGAAATTGTCCTCAATTCCGATGTTTCAATTTTACATTCTTCCAATTTTTCTCCTCTTCAATTTGACGATTTTTAAATGTGCAATTTTTTAAGTTTTTGATTTTTCAATTTTTTAAAGTTTTGATTTTTCGACTTCACCTTTTTGGATTTTTTGATTTCTCAATTTTTCATTTTTCCATTCTCCAGTTTTTCTTTAATTTTTCAATTTTTCGAAATTTTAGTTTTGGATTTTTCAAATTATTTATAATTCACTTTTTCGATTTTACAATTTTCTCGATTTTAAATTTTTCGATTTCTCAATCCTATATTTCAGTTATACGTTTTTCAAATTTTCTCTTCAATTTTACGGTTTTAAATATTTCGATTTTCCAATTTTTGACTTTTCTAAAATCTCAATTTTTCGATTTTTCAATTAATCGATGTTTTGATTTTCCAGTTCTTCAATTTTGCGATTTTTCGATTTCTAAATTTTTAAATTTTTTTCATTTCTAAGTTTTTGGATATTTCAGTTTTGAGATTTTAGTTTTTCCATTCTTCAGTTTTTCTTTCATTTTTCGAAATTTCAGTTTTGGGATTTTTCAGATTATTTATTATTCAATTTTTCGATTTTACAATCTCTCAATTTTTGAATTTCTCCATTTTCAATTTTTTTAATTTCTCAGTTTTTGGATATTTTAGTTTTGAGATTTTCCAGTTTTTCCATTCATTAATTTTTCTTTCATTTTTCAATTTTTCGAAATTTCAGTGTTGGGTTTTTCAGTTTATTTATTATTCAATTTTTCGATATTACAATTTCTCAATTTTTTCAATTTTCAATTTTTTTAATTTCTTAGTTTTTGGATATTTCAGTTTAGAGATTTTCCAGTTTTTCCATTCTTCAGTTTTTCTTTTATTTTTCAATTTTTCGAAATTTTAGTTTTGGGATTTTTCAGTTTATTTAAAATTCAATTTTTCGATTTTACAATTTCTCGATTTTTTAATTTTGAGATTTTCCTGTTTTTCCATTCTTCAGTTTTTCTTTCATTTTTCAATTTTTCGAAATTTTAGTTTTGGATTTTTCAGATTATTTATTATTCAATTTTTCGATTGTACAATTTTCTCGATTTTCAATTTTTTGATTTCTCAATCCTATGTTTCAGTTATACGTTTTTCAATTTTTCTCTTCAATTTTACGATTTCAAAGATTTCGATTTTTCAATTTTTGACTTTTCTAAATTCTCCATTTTTCGATTTTTCAATTAATCGATGTTTTGATTTTCCTATTTTTTGACTTTCACCTGTTTCGATTTTCGAATTCTTCAATTTTTCAGGTTTTTGATTTTTCAGTTTTTCGATTTTTTAGGGTGTCGACTTCACTTTTTGAATTTTTCGATATCTCAATTTTTCAATTTTTTAGAATATGAGTTTTTGGACATTCCAGCTTTGGACTTTTTCAGTTCTTCCTTTCTTCAGTTTTTCTTTCACTTTTCAGTTTTGAGGTTATTCAATATTTCAATTCTTCGACTTTTCGAATTTTGACTTCTGGATTTTTCGATGTGTCGATTTTTTACTTTTTCAATTTTTTAATTTTTCGATTTTTTTATTTTAGATTTTTCAATATTTTGATATTTTAATTTTTCAATTTTTAAAATTCTAAATTTTTGATTTTTCATTTCAGTTCTTAGATATTCCAATTTTTCAAGTTTTCGAATATTTCAAACGTTTCGAATTCTTAATATTTTTTGACTTGCCGGTTTTAGATTTTCTGTTTTTCAATTTTTCATTTTTTCAAATTTTCGATTTTTCAATGTTTTGATTTCTCGATTTATCGAGATTTGGATGTTCAGTTTCTCGATTTGAGTTTTTCAATTTATAATATATAACTTTTAGATTTATTATTTCGGCCTATTTCGGTTTCTCAGTTTTTCCATTTTTCCGTTTTTTTATTTTTCCGCTTTTAGATTTTCCAATTTTTCAACTTTAACTTTTCGTTTCTTCGATTTTCGGTTTTTCAATTTTTCGACTTCATGAGTTTTCGATTTCTCGGTTTTTCGATTTTTTGCTTTCCGGATTTTCAGATTTTAGATTTTCCAATTTTTTGATATTTTTCAATTATCTGATTTTTTAAATTTTGGAGTTTTGATTTCTCGATTTTTCGTTTTCCGGTTTTTACATTTTAGATTTTTAAATTTTTCAATTTTTTGATTTTTTGATGTTTCGATTTTTAGTTCTTCCATATTTATATTTTTGTATTTTTAGATTTTTTAAATTTTAGATTTTTCAAATTTTCGATTATTTTAATTTTTAAATTTTTTCTCAGTCTCACAATGTTTCCAAAACATAAAAATTTTCATATTGTTAATTTAAGGCGTTTTGCTAGTATAAAACACAATTAAAGAATTAGTTATTAATTAAACAAAAAAATAGTTGCATGTCAAAATCGAGTGAAACGTGTGACCTGTGTTACTATATTTGTAAATTAAACATAAATATGGACCAAAAGTGTTCACTTATTCGTTATAAAATCCCACCAAACAACTACTTATTTCCCGCAGGAATTATAGTCCAAACCAACCAAATCGCTCCTGAACGCTTAGAATCAACACTGGCCTGAGCGCGCTCTGGTTTGTAGATTCTCAAGCGACAAAATAATGTTGACTCAAAACTTTCCACCAATTTATTTTAATTGTTTGTACAAACAAGGTGATTAAAAATATATCATTTTTTTTATTTTTCGAAGGTATATTTGTTCGACTGCACCTTAGAGGCAAAGGAAGTTCTGCCAACCGTTTTTATTTATTTGTAGGTTAAATTTCGTTTCTTTATTTCTGTTATTTTTCCCATTTTTGCACACTAGAAATTAAATAGAATAGCAAAACTTACAGCACTGTTTTTAAAAATTACGGTGTATCGTTATTAATATTATTATTGCTTTTGTTGTTATTCAAAGATGAAAACAAACGAGGAACATTTACAAGTCTTTTGTTGTTTACTACATTCCGATGCAACATTTTATTATCTTTTTATGGCAGACGTCGATAATTAGCTAGAATAAATAGGGTATCAACAACTCTTGCATAATTTAAGAAATACCTAATATTTACTTATAATAATTAAAAATAAAGTAAATACCTCAATTAATCTGGAAATTTTACTTAGTATTCTATACCACTATTGGCTACTTTTTGTTATTGTTAGTTCCAGATTTTGAAAATTTCTAGAATTATTGTTTTAAAGCCGAAGTGGTCAATATTCGTATATACTTAGTTGAGTCTGGCTTTTTAGGCCGATTGTACGAACCACTTCAAAAACTGAAAGAAAATAAATTTTCGTACTAGACACTTGATAGTTTTCTGTCACTTCCGTAAAATTCTTTTCTTAAAACCTGTACTTATCGCATATGACGTCAAAATTTCACCATAATCAGTCAAAATTTGATTATTGAAACTATTTTTTAAGATAAGTCGTATACTCAGCATTAATAAAAACGATAATTTGTTAAATCACAAAGGTTCACATTTAACGTAAACCTATCTAACACTTTCAGATGACGTCATCAATTTTTGGAGGAGACAAACTAGACACACTTTAGTTAACATTTTATTACCTACAAGTTCAACAAATTTTAATTTTGTAATTTTACTAAAACAAAGACAAAATAATGGTGCTATTATTATACTAGTAAAACAGAAATTATGATAACATATTAAATATGTAGGTATATAATTAATGTTATCATATGCCATCTATTATTCTATTAGTCAATGCTTAACTTTTTGAAAGTACCGTCAGGTCCAAATGCATCACTTTTGTTAAAATCAGCTGGTCGTAAATGCTCCAAGGAAACTTTTTTGTAATTTTCTAAAAAAAATCACGGTGGGTTTGCAAAACTTTATCCCATTTTTCTAAAAGAAAAAGATTTTGAGTTAGTTAACCACTTTTATTAAATATTTCTACCCACTCAACAAACTCTGGATGCTGCTACAAGAACCACCATATTCGGAAGGTAAACATTCTTTCGGTATCACCTGATAGAGAGACTCCAGGTCGCTGTCAATTTTCAACTATAATAAAAAACCGTTGTTTATAAAATACATTAAAAATACAGTACATATAACAATAAAATAAAATAATCCAGTAATATACTGTCATATTATTTTAATTCGACGAACATTAATTTGATATTATGACCACTTAAACTATCAGACGGGTTATTTTTTTATGTAGAATTGCATGCAATTAAGTATTCCAGGACATTATTAAGCAAAAATATGGTGCTAAATAAAAAAAAGATAACTGAAATTAGATTAATTAAAACTTAATTAAACCAAAGTAAATTTACGGACCATGGACTTGAGTACAATAATTTAAATCATTAAAAAATTGGTCTAAAGAGTTTAGACAGTACTTCCCTCGCTGTCGGAAACTTGACGACTGCATGGCTATTGTGTTTTTTTCTCATTACATTTTTGTAGTGGGAATTTAAAATTGCGATGACGTCATCAACATTTTTGCAAGGACACGTATATCAGTTGGGATAGATGTAGTGTAATACTATGAATAAAATTATTGTATTCCCAAATTTTCGGGAAAATGAATTGGGTCGTTTTGAATATTGATTTTTTATAATCAAAAAAATAACGAAACAATTTACTCACGTATACGGCAACTGAAAATCGTTTATGTATAAACATTCTTAATTTAAGATGACAAGCGTAACAGCATACGTGACAGCCAAACAGAGAAACTGTAAACAAAACGACCATCGGTTTTATTGCTTCGACTTCCGCTTATTATATAAAACATTGGGTTTTATTTTAATTCTTGACGGTGAAATTCAGAATTGGTTGATTATAAACATGTCAATTTCACATTCGCGGAACCAAGTGAACAAATGCAGGTCTGTAATGTTAAAGTCGATGTAAATAAGCGTGCTACCCTTATGTTTCAACCGAGTTTTTCCTTTAACAAATTTTGTGTCTACCAAATTGGGTTGGTTGGGGTGTAATACTAATAATAAGTGTTGCCTTTAATTTAATCAATAAAATAAATTGACTTCATTAATTTTTTTTGAACCACCTCTTAAGAAAATCTAAAAAATATGAATGGAATGATAAATCACAAGTACAAACTCATCATATTTTTTGCATTTTAGATAGGATTTATTCAGCAAAATTTAAGGGTGACGTCATCAATTTTTTTAGGAGGGATGAACAAATACATTTTGAACAAAAGTTTACCATGCTTATAATAACTTTAAAATATTCCCAAGATTTCAAAGCATTCGGTTTTCTAATTCCTGATTAAATCGATAAAATAAATTCACGCTTTCATTAATTTTTTTGAGTCACCCTGCATATGCAAATCCAAAAATATGATTGGAATGATAAATCACAAGTACAGACTCATCATATTTTGTACATTTTAGATACGATTTATTCGGCAAACTTTTGAGCTGACGTCATCAGTTTTTTGTAGAAGATAACCAAATATATTTTGACTAAAAATTTATTATGCTCTTTATAACCTTAAAACATCTGCAAGATTTCAAAGCATTCGGTTTTGTAGTTCCTGATTAAATCAATAAAATAAATTTACGCATTCATTAATTTTTTTGAGTCACCCTGTATATGCAAATCGAAAAAATTTGAATGGAATGATAAATCACAAGAAGAGACTCACCATATTTTGTACATTTTAGATAGGATTTTTTCAGCAAAATTTTGTGGTGACATCATAAATTTTTTAGGGGGACGACCAAATGCGTTTTGATCAAAAATTTACCATGCTTATGATAATTTTAGAATATCTTCAAGATTTCGAAGCATTTGGTTTTGTAGTTCCTGAGTAAATCAGTAAAATAAATTTACGCTTTCATTTATTTTCTTGAATCACCCTGTATATGCAAATCCAAAAAATATGAATGGAGTGATAGATCACAAGTACAGACTGATCATATTTTGTACATTTTAGATATGATTTATTCGGCAAATTTTCGAGCTGACGTCATCAAGTTTTTGGAGGGGAAAGCAAATATATTTTGACTAAACATTTATTATGCTCTTTATAACCTTAAAACATCTGCAAGATGTCAGAGCATTCCGTTTTGTAGTTCCTGATTAAATCAATAAAATATATTTACGCATTCATTAATTTTTTTGAGTCACCCTGTATATGCAAATCCAAAAAATATGAATGGAGTGATAGATCACAAGTACAGACTCATCATATTTTGTACATTTTAGATATGATTTATTCCACAAACTTTTGAGCTGACGTCATCAAGTTTTTGGAGGGGATAAGCAAATATTTTTTGACTAAAGATTTATGATGCTCTTTATATCCTTAAAACATCTGCAAGATTTCAGAGCATTCGGTTTTGTAGTTCCTGATTAAATCAATAAAATATATTTACGCATTCATTAATTTTTTTGAGTCACCCTGTATATGCAAATCAAAAAAATATGAATGGAGTGATAGATCACAAGTACAGACTCATCATATTTTGTACATTTTAGATATGATTTATTCCACAAACTTTTGAGCTGACGTCATCAAGTTTTTGGAGGGGATAAGCAAATATTTTTTGACTAAAGATTTATGATGGTCTTTATAGCCTTAAAACATCTGCAACATTTCAAAGCATTCTGGTTAGCAGATTAAAAATTAAATTTCAAAATATTGTTTTATAATTTTGATTTTTTTTCCAAAAATCTGGACGTTTCGGGTGAAAAGTCGATTCAGATTTGTAAACTACATGTGTAGGACTATGTTATTTTATACAATTGAAAACCCATTTACTATGTACAATTTTGAAGTGACGTCATCGCATTAGTGGTGGGGATGATCAGACAAATTTTGGTTAGCGTTTTACCATCTACATGATATTCCTAATATAAGTACAAAATTTCACAACAATCGGTCGAGTACTTTCGGAGATTATCTGTCTAATAAAAATCCGGGACGGCAGACGGACAGACGGACGGACAGACGGACGGACAGATGGACAGACGGACAGACGGACAGACGGACAGACGGACAGACGGACAGACGGACAGACAGACGGAAATGGGAGACCTATTTCTTCGTCTTCTAGGGGTCATGAAAGATCGAGAAAACGTAAAAGTAGAGAGTCGGCCGACGGACTCGATTACAATACTTCCTTTGCTTACGCTCGGGAAGTAAAAAAACATAAATAAACACAATTGCATGCAGTCCAATTGAAAATTTCTACCGAGTCTTGATTAGTTTTAAACTGAGCTGTTGTATCTCGGAGTTGAAAAGTTAAATATGCAAATGGAAAGTAAAGTGTTTAGGCACAAACTGAACATCCGATATAAACACTAAAAGCAAGAGAGGATCTAAAATTGGACCTTGTGGAACTCCTCTTTAATATCACGTGTGCTAAAACTAATGTATGGAAGTAAGCGTTTCTGTGCTACTGCAGAGGGATTAATAGCAATAACAATTATGGAATTATGGATGTTAAAACTGTAGTTTCCGTTGCTGAAAGAAAATCATTCAAGTTTCATTTTACCTTATCATAAATCTTCGGTCTCAACACCATTTTAAATATTCCTTATATCCTGCTAGCGAATTCAGGGAAATTGATACAGTGAACAGTCATTACACGACAGGAATATGCCTTCTAGAGTTTGCATTACTATGTAAGTTCCAGATTAGTGGAAAATCAAATCACTTACTTCAATGAGTGTAACATTTTTGAGTAATAAAATTGGATTACATTTAGTCAGATGTTTCAACGTAAATCCTTCAAAATCGAACACATACCGAACCCCGATACTGTCATCATACTGCAGTAGTATTTCTGTCACAGCCAAATCCAACTTTACAAGTTCCATTATGTCATAAACATCAGTGTCTGTGTTAATTAACTTCATTATAATAACACACTACTATACAGGCCCCGTCAGAACACAACACATTTTTAATGATTTCAGCCTGGTTTTCAAAGTAACTTTTGAAAAGTTAAAATTTTTAAAGAATTTGCCCGAGTTTTCGAAGTCACCCTTTTTTAAAAAGTCAAAATTTTAAGAAATATATCCTGCTTTATCAAACGTGAATATGGATTCGGCCAAGAAAAGTTACCATTTAAAAACACTTAAAATTCGTCTTTTAACCCTGTTTTTCTGTTGGGCTACTTCAGAACAAAAATTAATCCGGTTTTGGCCTGGTTTTCAAAGTAACTTTTAAAAAGTTGAATTTTTTAAAGAAATTGCCCGGTTTTTCGAAATACTTTGTTGCCCCGTCAGAACACAACACATTTTTAATGATTTCAGCCTGGTTTTCAAGATAACTTTTAAAAAAAGTTAAAATTTTTAAAGAATTTGCTCGATTTTTCGAAGTCACCCGTTTTAAAAAAGTCAAAATTTTAAGAAATATATCCTGTTTTATCAAACGTGAATACGGTTTCGGCCGAGAAAAGTTACCATTTAAAAACACTTAAAATTGTTTTTTTTATCCTGTTTTTTTCTGTTGGGCCATTTCAGCACATATGTCTTAAAAAGAAAAGATAAGAGTAGATAAGTCGCTGTGACAGTGGTCTTCGTTTTTACTAAGTTTGGTCGGGTTGTTCTTGGCGTATATTTTTGAATTTAGTGCCATTTTGTGTGTTTTTGGCCAGTCATTTCAGTGGTATAAGTGACTCTTTCAACAATTCAGTTATTTTCGAGTAATTGAACGAAATAATTTATTCGGCGTTTTTTTCCTGGTGCTGGCTTCGTTTTTGTGTGTGCGATACAAAGAAGTGTGCGGTGTGCAGGTGTATTGTGTGAGTACTCCTACTAATATAGTAATTACTAATTATACACATTACTGCGACAAAATATATAAACAAAATATATAAATAAAAAAAAATCAATTTCACAAGAGAATCCCTATCAGGGGACAGATGTAGCTGATAGCATCTGCCCATCTACATATGTGAAAAACCTGAATACATTTTTATAAATCGGTTTCTTTTGTCAGTAACTGATAAAACCTCGAAATGAGTATTTCAAATGCAGACCTTTTCAACGAAATTCGTAAATTACGTGAGGATCTAAATCACAAAATTGATCAGGCTGAATCTAGTATATTGTCCAACGTAAGTCGCCAGTTATTAAGAGAAAACGAGTACTTAAAAAATAAAATTAAGTATCTAGAAAAAGCAAACAAAAAAAACAATATCATCATCTTTGGATTGGAAGTGACAAATGAACGTTTACCCTCACCGGAACTAGCATCCTTTGTATGTGAGAAATTAAAGGAGTTTCTACACATTCAAATTGGCATTTCTGACATAAATAATGTCTACTTAATACGAAAAAACCAAACCAAAAGACCGGTAATTATTGAATTTATCTCACGTATTAAAAAATATGAAGTACTCCAAGCTCGCATAAATTTGAAAGGCTCGAGGATTTATATAAATAACGATTTAACCACGGATGAAATTAAGGAAAACAAAATTTTAAGAACTCATCTTAGTTTGGCTAAACAAAAGAAACTGAAAGCTTATATTAAAGGAAATAAGTTATATGTTAATGATGATGTATACACTGCAAATGATTTAGAAGAAACTGAACAACCGGAGATTTTTATAAAGTCAAAAAGTACTCCGCCAACAACGACACCAGATAGAACGGTAAATATTGATGAAGTATTTCCGACCAAAAACAAGTTAAATATTGAAAACAATGACACTAACTTTTCACCTAATATAGTTACAGTTCCCACAAGCCAAATTAAGACAGATTCAAAACAAATTCAAAAAAAGATACTACGTAGTAATTCAAATAAAGGATCAAAAATGTAATAACAGTCAAACTTATTGGTAATGTCTTAAATTGGACTGATTCTGCTCGAATATTAGGCATTTCACTTTGATTATAATTTACATTTTATATCACATGTTGCTTACTTACTTAAATCGGTCTACTTAAGGTTAAAATATTATGTGCTTCCAGGTTTCTCCTAAACTTCAAAATTAGAAAAAAAAAAAATTAACGGAATCATTAATTTTCTCGGTTTTATTTTACATCATTATTGTTTATTACCTTTGTTTGTATCCCATACATAAAAGTAGACCGCAAAAGATCAAAAATTTATCGCTTTATATCGAATATCAGAGAACACGACGATTTGTCAAAAAATTTAAACGCTGTTTTAGTTACAATGCTGTTATATAATGATATGTAATGCTGTAGACTGTAACATTAAGAATCTTCCCACTGCCCGATTTAAGAAATCACTTATTCAAATCTTATTAAAAAAAAAAACAATTCTTAAACTATTAGGTTACGTATTAGATTATCTTATACACGTATTAATGAATCATGTGGTTGTTTTTCATATAAGCTTCTGTAAATTTATAATTGTTGTTTTATCTCATCATTTTTCGTTTCTCTTATAATTATCTCATTTCTAGAATTTCTGTGTGTAAGAATAGCTATAAGCTAAACTTCGCCTCCGAGAGGTACTGTATATATATCTGAAATAAAGAAGTTTATTATTATTATTATTAATATTATTATTATATGAATACGCTTTAATTTTGAACATTTATGCTTCAATTAGAGACAATAGAATAGAGACAGTTAGAAAAAAGAACGATCAACAACTGATTTTAATTACTAAATGTTTTTATTTATTGAAAGAAACACTTTTGAATATCATTCATTATTCATCATCGATAATCTTCCAGAGTCGGTGGAAGTGGAACTGGCTCGGCTACAAAAAGAATAAAACACAATGAATAAACCTATTAATATTATGCATTTTCTCACCTTTAATTTAAAAATCGCTCTAGAACCCTAATAAATAGGCGTTTTTGGGGCACATCAGCGAACTCTAGAGTTAAAGATTGTGCTGATTGAAAAATTGTCAATGTTGCTATTCTCGTTGGTGGATCACGTTCCTCTTCGCCTTCTTCGGGTTCGCCATCATCATAGCTTACAATATCCCGTTGATTCCCAGCATTACCATTACTCAGAAAAAAAAAAACCGTGACCATTTCTAAGCCGAAAGTTTAGGTTATTCGAGTGCACGAATGCAGTCACATTTGTCTGTTGTTCAAGTTCAAGTTCTTCAGGCAGTGCTGTTCTTCGAAATACTCAGTCTCAAAGTTTTACATCCCATAATTTTTCGTATTATGTCGCCCATAATTATATTATCAACAAAAATTCCTTTTATTTTTTTTTGTTATGAATGTTTTCATATTGTTACGCAGCGCCGGTACAACGCCTATGGGTTTTCTAGTATGTAGGGTGAGAAGCGGCGGTGACTCATCATCTGTGACGGCGGCGTCCGAATAGAGAAAAGCCTGGATGTGGGGCCGAAAGTCTGGATGGCGAACTCCAGAACAACCTCGAAAGCGGAGTTCGCGAAATCTCTAGAAGAAAATATCGCGGTTTCAATAGAGACCATCGTCGGAAACGGGCAGTCAGCCAGGGAGAGAATTAATTGTTAAATTTGTATTACTGAGAAATAAACTGTTGAGTTTTATCCTTGTCGATTTTAACACACGCAAAACGTAACAATATTTTTACTTCCCGAGCGTACGCATCAATCAATGCAATGTTCTAAAAATTAAAAATATTAATTTTGCACTTTCTGAGCGTAAAAAAAAAGTATTGTAATCCAGTCTATCGGCGCGCGATTGGCTACTTTTATGTTTTCTCAACATTTCATGGCCCATAGAGTATGAAAAATTAGGTCTCCTGGTTCAGTCTGTCTGCCGTCTGTCCACATTTTTATTAGGGAGAGAATCCCAAAACTACCGGACCGATTGTTGCCTAATTTTATATGTATGTTAGAAATATCGTGTATGGTAAAACACTAACCAAAATTTGCCCAATCTCCCTAGCAATCCCAAGACATCTCAAAATTTTTGAAATGTTTTAAGTTTTTCTTTCACTTGTCAATTTTTCTAAATTTCAGTTTTGGGATATTTCAGTTTATTTCTTTTTCAATTTTTCGATTTTACAATTCCTCAATTTTTCAATTTCACGATTTTCAATTTTTCGATTTCTCAATGTTCCGATGTTTCAATTTTATCTTCCAATTTTTCTCCTCTTCAATTTTACGATTTTTAAATATGCAATTTTTCAAATTTGACTTTTATAAACTCTCAGTTTTCCGATGTTTCATTTCTTCAATTCTTCAATTTTTCAACTTTTTTTGATTTTTCAATTTTTTAAGGTTTTGATTTTTCGACTTCACTTTTTTGACTTTTTGATTTCCCAACTTTCCTATTTTTCAATTTTTCCATTCTTCAGTTTTTCTTTAATTTTTCAGTTTTTCGAAAATTTAGTTTTGGATTTTTCAGATTATTTATTATTCAGTTTTTCGATTTTACAATTTTCTCCATTTTTAATTTTTCAGTTATACGTTTTTCAATTTTTCTCTTCAATTTTACGATTTTAAATATTTCGATTTTTTAATTTTTTACTTTTCTAAATTCTCGATTTTCGATTTTTCAATTAATCGATGTTTTGATTTTCCTATTTCTTGACTTTCACCTGTTTCGATTTTCCAGTTCTTCAATTCTTCAATTTAGCGATTTTTCGATTTCTCAATTTTTCAATTTTTTTAATTTCTCAGTTTTGGGATATTTCAGTTTTGAAATTTTCCAGTTTTTCCATTCTTCAGTTTTTCTTTCATTTTTCAATTTTTCGAAATTTCAGTTTTGGGATTTTTCAGTTTATTTATTATTCAATTTTTCGATTTTACAATTTCTCAATTTTTCAATTTCTCAAATTTCAGTTTTTTTAATTTCTCAGTTTTTGGATATTTCAGTTTTGAGATTTTCCAGTTTTTCCATTCTTCAGTTTTTCTTCCATTTTTCAATTTTTCGAAATTTAAGTTTTGGGATTTTTCAGTTTATCATTATTCAATTTTTCGATATTACAATTTCTCAATTTTCAATTTTTCGATTTGTCAATTTTCCGATGTTTCAGTTTTACGTTTTTTAAATTGTTCTCTTCAATTTTACGATTTTTAAATATTTAGATTTTTCAATTTTTAATTCCTGACTTTTCTAAATTCTCAATTTTTCTCTTCTTCAATTTTACGATTTTTAAATATGCATTTTTCCAAATTTCACTTTTATAAGCTCTCAGTTTTTCGATTTTTCGTTTCTTCAATTCTTCACTTTTTTGACTTTTTGATTTCTCAATTTTTCAATTTTTCCATTCTTCAGTTTTTCTTTAATGTTTCGATTTTTCGAAATTTTAGTTTTGGATTTTTCAGATTATTTATTATTCAATTTTTCCATTGTACAATTTTCTCGATTTTCAATTTTTCGATTTCTCAATCCTATGTTTCAGTTATACATTTTTCAATTTTTCTCTTCAATTTTACGATTTTAAAGATTTCGATTTTTCAATTTTTGACTTTTCTAAATTCTATATTTTTCGATTTTTCAATTAATCGATGTTTTGATTTTCCTATTTCTTGACTTTCACCTGTTTCGATTTTCCAATTCTTCAATTCTTCAATTTTTCAGGTTTTTGATTTTTCAAATTTTCGATTTTTTAGGGTGTAGACTTCACTTTTTGAATTTTTCGATTTCTCAATTTTTCAATTTTTTAGAATATGAGTTTTTGGACATTTCAGCTTTGGAATTTTTCAGTTCTTCCTTTCTTCAGTTTATCTTTCACTTTTCAGTTTTGAGTTAATCAATATTTCGATTCTTCGACTTTTCGAATTTTGACTTCTGGATTTTTCGATGTATCGATTTTTTTACTTTTTTGATTTTTCAATTTTTCGATTTTTTTATTTTAGATTTTTAAATTTTTTGATATTTTAATTTTTCAATTTTTAAAATTCTAAATTTTTTATTTTTCATTTCAGTTCAGATATTCCCATTTTGCAAGTTTTCGAATATTTCAAACGTTTCGAATTCTTAATATTTCGATTTTTGACTTGCCGGTTTTAGATTTTCTGTTTTTCAATTTTTCATTTTTTCAAATTTTCGATTTTTCAATGTTTTGATTTCTCGATTTATCGAGATTTGGATGTTTCACTATTTTGATTGTTCAGTTTCTCGATTTGAGTTTTTCAATTTATATATATTGTCACGGAACTGCGAGTTGCCCTAGTTATGTAAAGATTGCCTCATGCCATGCTTGTGGGATGTCAGCAAAAACCTCTTTTTGCTGGCATTACGGAAGCCTAGGTGGAGTGAGTGCGGACTGACGAAAGGGGGCAGTCGGTACTAACTAGGGACAGGGAGAAGGGAAAAGTGAGGGAAGTGAAGTGACGCACCGTAACCCCTAAGGATGGAATTTGTAATGTAAGTGAAATATATTTAGTTTATTTAATGTATTTGGGATTTTTATTCTTAACGTCGGATCGGGTAATTATCCTTAGCTCTACCAATCTCTCCCCGACCCGGTCGTGACATATGGTGGAGGCGCCCAAAATTTCGCGCATATAGTGTTTTTTAAATCTTAAGAAAAAACAAAATCTTATTTTATGAATAATAAAAAACCCGCGGATCCAAAAACCCGTCAGCAATACAAAATCCGTATAGAAAAAGAGTACGGTTCGTTTCAACCAAAAAGCAGAAGTTCTGATATTCACGGAGTCGTTAAATTAGGGGGATGCGGTTGTGACGCTTCAGAAACAGATCCGGAACCACTTGTGCTTAGTCCAATCCCCATCGAATTACCAGAAACCAACCTAAAGCAGTTAACATTGTCCGCACCAACTTCACAAAATTCTGAAACAGTAGACCAAACGTTCGATAAAATACCGGGAACAATCCCCAACAAATCGCCTCACTTCACTGAGCAAAACATCAGAGAAACAAACGACCCATCTAACGAAAAAATGGCCAACGTTACAATCACCGAGGCATTCACAAGCCAAAAACATCCATCGATCCCGAGCTTCATTAGTCCAGAAATTTTTGATCCAAAACGTGACGACCCACAGCGGTTTATCCAGAATTATGAGCGGGCAGCAGTGGCCAACGCGTGGAATGACAACTTGAAGATTTCATATTTCGGCTCATTTTTGTCAGGAATAGCGAACAGATGGTACGAAAATTTTGTTACGAATAATGCTACAAAAACCTGGACAGATGTGAAGAAAGAATTCCTAAAAGAATACAGAATGTCGGACTATTCGGAAGACAAGGAAAGAAAATTTGAAAACCGCAGACAGACCCGAGAAGAGTCAGTAAGAGAATACTTTTTTGATTTATCCTTCCTAGCGTATGAACTGGACCCATTAATGGAGGACGAAAAATTTATCAAACAATTCGAGAGAGGCATGCAAGATAAATATTTTAGCAACTACAAGATTCTAAAACCAGATGACGTTACCGTACCAGAACTTAAATCAATTATTGCGAAACTTGACGCTATAGAACAGCGAACAAAAGAAAGCCAAGGGTACTTTCATGACCGACAGGAAGTTGAAGAAGCGAATAAGTATACGAAATTTACCACAAACTCTAGGAAATTTGATAGTAGGCCACCACACTTAAATGGAGGCAATTTCAAGAAAAATGTACCAAACACCCGCAGCTCTAACGGACGACCAAGGTGCTACCATTGCGGAAGAATTGGACATTTTGCAGGCGCATGTTGGCACAATACAAGTGGCAACAATTACAAACAGGATCACCACCCAAACGCCAAGGGACGACGAAACTAAACCTCCCAGTCGTCCTTACGCAAAAAGGGAGAAGCAGCGGCACTTCAACCCTCAACAAACCCCCGCGTCTGCTAACCCTAAATGTACAAGTTAACAAACAACATCTTACCGCAATTGTAGATACAGGCGCCGCAACAAATGTTGTTGTCAGCAAAATAATACCGAAAAAACGAAATTCGCAAGCAGCAGCAAATGTCTTTTTTATTAGCGGCGGGCAACGCGAAAGTTCCTATCTTAGGTACAACCTCCCTGACTTTAAGGGTAATGAATCATACAAAAAACATTTCAGCATACGTCGTGGAGAATTTACCCTATCCAATTATCTTAGGCATGGAATTTTTATGCAACGAAAAATCTATCATTAATTTACAAGATAACACGATTATGCTGACAGGTAAAGTTTTCGAACTGAATAAATCGTTTCATGTTTCACAACATACAAGCTATACGCAACGTAGGTCAGTTAAGGGGTACAACAACACCTTAGTCGACATTCCTAAAATGACTTATTATAAACAATGCGTTGATGACATATCGCAAACATTACGTGCAATCATAAAACGGAATAATAACACGGAAATGACACAAATTCGACAGAAAGAAACTATGACACAAGTCAACACTATACATGATTCACTTCGCGACCACAAATTACTGACACGGCAAGACCTAGACCTTCAAGAACAAGAGACATACGAAACCTTTGCAAAAGCGAATTTTGACATTTTTGACACCATCACTAGTTGCAACATCTCCACCATGAAAGTCCAAAGAAACAGTTACCCTTGTGTCACATGGTTGTTCAATGAACAAAATAAATTAAACATACGCAAAATATATTCCACTGATAATAAATTAAATTTTACTCTTAATGTGGCAAGTAACTATCAAATGATATGGCACGTTCTAAAAGAACTAAAACAAATAGTAACGGGAAGAATATTACACACATGTATTTACAAAAACCAGCTGTGAATAATACCCAAATTAAAGTTGCCGAAATTATCCGTATGATTTATTACATTTTCAAAGACACACCTATTAATATTTATATTTTTGAAAATTCAATTTCCACTTCAGAAATAAATTCACAAGATTACAACACTGTAACTGTACACCAGACATTATGTGATTCAGTTTCTGCCCAAACGAGTGATCAATTGCAGCAAACCGGCGACCGAAACACACACATATTAAAACTATGTCTATCAAAAGATTATAAAATGGACCCACATACGAAAATTACGGTAAAGCTTACCTTAAATGGAGACGTCAGGGACATCACATTACCTCACTTATCAAACAATAACAAATTTTTGGTCAAAAAAGGACTCATTTTAAACGTTGCAGACGACTTTACGTCAGGAACATTAGAATCTCGAGGTCATAATGCATTAAAATTATTTAAGGGTACTGCTGTTGCGTACCTAGAAGAACTTGTGATAGACAAACCCTTATTTTTAATAGATCAACTACAAACGGGCCAAACGAAAAATCGCGAAGTTAAAATTGACTCTAAATTGTCCTCTCAACAAAATGAAGCAATTAAACATTTAATTAACTCATACAGTGATATATTTGCGGACGACCTAACCGAAATAGGCTCTACGCAGCTAGTTGAACATAAAATACAATTAACAGACAGTACTCCCATTAAAAGCAAACCATATAAAGTATCCCCAAAAGAACGCCAAATAATTGAAGAGCAGATCACGGAAATGCTAGAACAAGGTGTAATTAGACCTTCCCAATCTCCGTACTCCTCCCCAATTGTTTTGGTAAAAAAGAAAGGCGAAAAAGAAAAAGCGCGATTTTGCGTGGATTACAGAAAGTTGAATAAGGTGACAAAAAAATCCAATTACCCATTAAGTAATATAGATGAAATTCTTACGTATTTCGGAAAATCTAACTTTTTCAGTACGTTGGATCTTTTTAGCGGTTTTTGGCAAGTTGGAATAGAAGAAAACTCTAAAGAGTACACAGCGTTTGTAACACCAGGTTTCGGACTTTTCGAATTTAACAAATTACCTTTCGGTCTGTGTAACGCCCCGTCGACTTTCCAGGATCTAACGGATAGAGTTTTTCGGGGACTGAAATGGTCGTCCGTTCTAGTGTATCTCGATGACGTGATTGTTTTTTCAGAAACTTTTGAGGAACATTTGGACAAGTTGAAAGAAGTTTTTCAAAGATTAAGAGACGCTAATCTTACATTAAAAACTCAAAAGTGTACGTTTGCAGCTACGCAGGTGAAAGTATTGGGGCACATTGTTAACAACAATAGCATACGACCGGATCCTGAAAAGCTCGGCGCAATTAGAGATTTTCCCAGACCAAAAACTGTTAGGCAATTGCAAAGTTTCTTAGGTTTAGCCAATTATTATAGAAAGTTTATCGAAAATTTTTCTAAACTCGCTCATCCCCTGCATAAACTACTATCAAAAAATTTCAAATTCAAATGGGATACGGAACAAGAGGATGCTTTTAACGTTCTAAAAAATAAACTCTGCGAGTCTCCCGTCTTAGTGCATTTCAATCCCCATATCGGTTGCGAACTTCGAGCAGACGCGTGTAAGGATGGTCTAGGGGTGATTCTACTTCAGGAATACGAGGGGCAGATGCACCCTATGGCATATGCCAGCAGGTCATTAACAAAAGCCGAGAAAAATTACTCAATCACAGAATTAGAAGCTTTAGCAGTCCTATACGGTTTAGTGCATTTTCGCCACTTTGTTCATGGTCGCCCCGTCACAGTAAAGTCGGATCATCACGCTCTTTGTTATTTGAAAAACGCAGATCAGTCGACAAGCAGGTTAACTCGCTGGGCGATCAAATTACAAGAATTTGATTATCAGGTAATATATAAAAATGGTAAAGCACACACCGATGCCGACTGCCTTTCACGCAATCCAGTACTTCCCGCTCCTGAAGAAGAATCTGACCTTTTCGACGTACCTACCTTCCTGCTGGACAACGTAGATATTCGCTTTGAACAACAGAAAGACCCGGGTTTACAACAACTAATACAAATAATTGAGGATCCAGAAAACAACGAATCGACAATAGCTTTGAGGAGAAAATCCAAAAATTTTACACTAATCAACGGCGTCTTATACAAAAAAAATGCAATACCAAGTGGAAATGATAACCTCCTAGTAGTCCCGCATCATCTGAAGCACGAGATCCTTTTTGCACACCATTCCGAACCCTTGGCAGGACATTTAGGGATAGCAAAAACGTTCCATAGAATTAAAGGGCGATTTTACTGGGACGCTATGCAGTCAGATGTGGAAAAGTTTGTAAAAGGGTGTGCAGACTGTCAAGCGCGGAAGGGCGAACAACATAAGAAACCAGCCGGACTACTAAAACCTATTCAAGTGGGGTTGCCATTTGATAGAGTAGCCATAGATATCTTGGGACCATTCCCAAAGAGCAAGAGAGGAAATGTAGTCATAGTTGTAGCCACAGATTATGCAACAAGATGGGCTGAGACTCGGGCGATGGCTAATGCTAAAGCAGAATCAGTGGCCAAGTTTATTTTGGAACAGATACTTACGAGACATGGAAGTCCAAGATACCTTTTGAGTGATAGGGGAACCAACTTTCGGTCGCAAGTGGTACAAGAACTGTTGAAATTGATGGGTGTTTATCACAATTTTACAACAGCTTACCATCCACAGTGTAACGGACTGACAGAGAGGTTCAACAAAACACTCGCCGACATGCTCGCCGTTTTCACAAGCACCAGCCAGAAAGACTGGTGCCAGTATTTAACTCACGTAACGTTCGCCTACAATACAGCTCGTCAAGATACCACTCAGTTTTCTCCATTCATGCTTGTCTATGCAAGAGAAGCAGTCTTACCTACGCAGGCAAATCTTCTGCAGGAACCGCTGTCAAGCTACGTGTTTGATATTAGAGAAAAGGCATTGGCCGTTAGGAACTGGGCTGTCGAAAATATTTATAAAAAACAAAATATTGATAAAGAAAGATTCGACGAAAAACATAGGCACGTTGAGTTCATGCCTGGGGAAAAAAAAAAATATTTACTCCTATTAGAAAAGTGGGAAAGAGTGAAAAATTATTATTAAAATATTTCGGTCCATATACGGTGATAAGAAAAATGGGGGATGTGGATTACGAGATTAGAAAAGGCTCGAAAAAAGAAGTTGTGCATGTAAGTCGACTTTTAAAATATAATGATCCATGGAGTCCACAGGTGAGTAGCGACAAATAAACAATGTTTTCATTGATCTACTTTTGCATCCATTATAATGAGATAATTTTGTCGAACTATATAAAAGCGTTGGGTGTTAGTTTTTATTTTAAATGTATGCTTTGTTAACGGGGGTTTACGAGAACTTTTCAAACGTGTGAGCCTGCGTGTCGGAAAAAGACAAACAAATAGTACAATTTTTAAGTTTAAGGTAAAACGAATTCAAAATAAATGTATTAACATGGCTTTCCTACAGGCTGTTCGCTATCTTACTAATCAGTCAAAATTCTTGCGTTGGAGGACAAATAGAAGTGTCGGCAGGAGCATTCTGGAGGCCCCTTGTGGAGACTTTGAATTACGAGGCTTTTAAATCCACGGAGAGGAGGATTAAAGAAATGGGAAAAGCCATCACAAATTTTAGGAACAAGACGAGTGAATGGGAAGGATTTTTCGGTACTTTAATAGAAAATCAATTTCAGAATACTAGACGTATCGTAACAATGTGGCGCGCGTTGGAACAAAGGGACGTAAAACTGTCATGTCGACAACACCAAATACCAGAAAAGGTGTTGCGGCCCCAACTTTTTCAAGCGAACTTAATGGAACTTCAAAAGGAATTAATCAAAGCAGGTCACGATTTAGCTATTGCTGTCACGGATATACACAGGTATTATCAGTTACCAATAACAGATTGTGTAATTTCAGGAAATAACATAACACTGGTAGTACGAGTGCCCATTGTACAACAGGGCATTAGGTGGAGTTTGTTTGAGCTCATAACTGCACCCTTCAGTTGGTACAATCAGAGTTGCAGAATAGAGTACAGCACCTTGTTTTTGGCGGTGGCAGAAGCTCCCTACACTAGACACCGGAGGCACAATTTGTACCGACAAATTTCTGGTTTGGGGTTGCATCAGTGCAGGCCGCACTCCGACAAGCTGTGTTTTCTTCCTCGATTCGGAGAGGATAAACTTCATGGGCCTACGTGTGCACGAAAATTATATGAAGGTGCGACAGTGGAGGAATTAAGTTATCACTGCCCCATGAAATGTCACGCATCGACATCGCTTACCATCACAGAAGTCGAGGAGGATTTATTTATAATAACAAATTTAAAGGTAGGCGCTTATATAAGTTGTCCCAGCAGTAATAAAACCCTAACTGAATTCGGAAGCTTATTGGGCGCGTTAAAAATAAAACTTCACTGCCAGTGTGCACTTGTTTACCTGCATGATGTAATAATACCTAGACGTTTTCCCTGCTTAGATACTATCCCTCGCATCCACGTAAATCACATAATTCCAGCAGCGTGGTCGAATCTAAAATCTTTCATTCTTAACCCCATTCATACCCACTCGTTACCATCATATAACAACTTTTCGGAATGTATTAATCCAAATTGGTCATTGACTATTCCGCATTTAAATTTAACCTCCCCGAATAAACTTCTCCAAAATTTTGTCGCAAATATTCCAGAATCACCACAAATTTTTTCTTTTGCGGACAGTTATGGTGTACATACATCCGCTACTTTAGTTGTTTGGAATTTAATCTTAACTGTTTTATTAATATATATATTTTGGAAATCCAACCACCCAGCGATAGCCTCCCCCAACCAAACATGTAACCCTACCACCTCCCTTCTACTACAAGGGGGGAAGCCGTTAGGATAACTGTAGATGACGCCTCGTAAATTATATATATTATCACCTTGTGGATCTTGTCTTAATATTTGGACTCTCGATTAAAAAGATCGTTAGACAAATGCTGAGGCAATATCTGTGCAGGTCGATTGAAGCCTGCAGGCATATATGTATTACCCATATATAGGTTATATGTAGATAATAAGGAGTTGTTCACTGTTTTATATTTTAGATCGGAGATTGAACATAGATTTAGAAAGTTATTTAGATATTGTGTACTGGCTTCGCTTTATCTATTTTGTAGGAGTATAAGGTAATTCTAATGAATGAACTTTTTTTTTATGTTCTGGAACCGGGTCTGGCAACGGGAGACACCTACCATACATAAGGCGTTCTTGCTCGAGACAGAACCAGCATGGAAAAAAAAAGGGCCCTGACATCACTCTCGCATACGACGCTCTCGTTCGAGAACCAAGCTTCTACGACGACGAGTTCTCCTTAAAGAAGACTCCAGTTAACAAGACTGGACTCATAGTGGTTGAGTTTTACCAAAAAGGAAATGGTGGTGAACGGGACTTCGGCCAGTAAGCAGGGACGTTAAAATAGCGCTCATCAACTGCTGCAATTAGTAAGAGAGTGCCGCTTGTCGCGAGAGATTTTAAAATAGTTGCTTCAAAAGATAAATACCTTAAATCAATTTTTGTCTTATTCAAGTGTGTAAAATGTTGGTAGGGTCTTCCTGGGTATGTCGACCAGAAGAATGTAATTTTGTATCGTTGGGTATCTTTGTTATTGTAGTAAAGTAGGAGTGAAGTTTAATATGATTGTATATTTTATAGGGTTGTGTTTGCAAAATGGATAATTTGTGGCTATGTACGTTTTATGCATTGTATTAGTTAAGAGATATCTGTTTGTAAAACACTGGAGGTCCAGTGTTCCTTAAGGGGGGAGATGTGTCACGGAACTGCGAGTTGCCCTAGTTATGTAAAGATTGCCTCATGCCATGCTTGTGGGATGTCAGCAAAAACCTCTTTTTGCTGGCATTACGGAAGCCTAGGTGGAGTGAGTGCGGACTGACGAAAGGGGGCAGTCGGTACTAACTAGGGACAGGGAGAAGGGAAAAGTGAGGGAAGTGAAGTGACGCACCGTAACCCCTAAGGATGGAATTTGTAATGTAAGTGAAATATATTTAGTTTATTTAATGTATTTGGGATTTTTATTCTTAACGTCGGATCGGGTAATTATCCTTAGCTCTACCAATCTCTCCCCCGACCCGGTCGTGACAATATATATATATATATATAACTTTTAGATATAGATTTATTATTTCGGCCCATTTTGGTTTCTCAGTTTTTTCATTTTTCTGTTTTTTTATTTTTCCGCTTTTAGATTTTCCAATTTTTTAACTTCATGAGTTTTCGATTTCTCGGTTTTTCGATTTTTTGCTTTCCGGATTTTCAGTTTTTAGATTTTCCAGTTTTTTGATGTTTTTCAATTATCTGATTTTTTAATTTAGGAGTTTTGATTTCTCGATTTTTCGTTTTCCGGTTTTTACATTTTAGATTTTTAAATTTTTCACTTCACTTGATTTTTTGATGTTTCGATTTTTAGTTCTTCCATATTTCTATTTTTCTATTTTTCGATTTTTTAAATTTCAGATTGTTCAAATTTTCGATTATTTTAATTTTTAAACTTTTTCTCAGTCTCAGTATCATTCAATGTATCGAAAATATTCACAGACATTGTCACTAAAAACGTTTAAAAATTGATACAAAACGGAGCACAATGTTTCCAAAACATAAAAATTTTCATATTGTTAGTTTAAGACGTTTTGCTAGTATAAAACACAATTAAAGAATTAGTTCTTAATTAAACAAAAAAATAGTTGCATGTCAAAATCGAGTGAAACGTGTGACCTGTGTTACTATATTTGTAAATAAAACATAAATATGGACCAAAAATGTTCACTTATTCGTTATAAAATCCGACCAAACAACTACTTATTTCCCGCAGGAATTATAGTCCAAACCAACCAAATCGCTCCTGAACGCTTAGAGTCGACAGTGGCTTGAGCGCGCTCTGGTTTGTAGGTCAAACAAGTTCTCAGGCGACAAAATAATGTTGACTCAAAACTTTCCACCAATTTATTATAATTGTTTGTACAAACAAGGTGATTGAAAAAAATATCATTTTTTTTATTTTTCGAAGATATATTTATTCGACTGTACCTTAGAGGCAAGGGAAGTTCTGCCAACCGTTTTTATATTTATTTATAGGTTAAATTTAGTTTCTTTATTTCTGTTATTTTTTCCATTTTTGCACACTGGAAATTAAATAGAATAGCAAAACTTACAGAACTATTTTTAAAAATTAAGGTGTATTGTTATTAATATTATTATTGTTCTTGTTGTTATTCAAAGATAAAAACATACGAAGAAAATTCACAAGTGTTTTGTTGTTTACTACATTGCGATGCAGCATTTTATCATCTTTTTATGGCAGACGACGTTAATTAGCTAGAATAAACAGGGTATGAACAACTCCTGCATAATTTAAGAAATAAGATTTACTTATAATAATTAAAAATAAAATAAATACCTCAATTAATTTGGAAATTTTATTTAGTATTCTACACCACTATTGGTCACTTTTTGTTGTTGTTGTTGTTAGTCCCAGATTTTGAAATCTACAATTATTATTGTTTTAAAGCCAAAGTGGTCAATATTCGTATTGTTGAGTCTTGTTTTTAGGCTGATTGTACGAACCACTTCAAAAACTGAAAGAAAATAAATTTTCGTGAGGAGACACTTGATAGTTTTCTGTCACTTCTGTAAAATTCTTTTCTTAAAACTTGTACTTATCGCATATAATTTATGACGACAAAATTTCACAATAATCAGTCAAAATTTGATTATTGGAACCATTTTTTAAGATATAGTCGTATACTTAGCATTAATAAAAACGATAACTTGTTAAATCACAAAGGTCCACATTTAACGTAAACCTATCTAACACTTTCAGATGACGTCATCAATTTTTGGAGGAGACAAACTAGACACACTTTAGTTAACATTTTATTACCTACAAGTTCAACAAATTTTAATTTTGTAATTTTACTAAAACAGGTAGGTATATAATTGATGTTATCATATGCCGTCTATTATTCTATTAGTCGATGCCTAACTTTTTGAAAGTACCGTCAGGTCCAAATGCATCACTTTTGTTAAAATCAGCTGGTCGTAAATGCTCCAAGGAAACGTTTTTGTAATTTTCTAAAAAAAAATTATGGTGGGTTTGCAAAACTTCATCCCATTTTTCTGAAAGAAAAAGATTTTGAGCGAGTTATTCACTTTTATTAAATATTTCTACCCACTCAACAAACTCTGGATGCTGCTACAAGAACCACCATATTCGGAAGGTAAACATTCTTTCGGTATCACCTGATAGAGAGACTCTAGGTCGCTGTCAATTTTCAACTATAATAAAAAACCGTTGTTTATAAAATACATTAAAAAATACAGTATAAGAATAAAATAAAATAATCCAATAATATACTCTCATATTATTTAAATTCGACGAACATAAATTGGCTATTATGACCTTGACCACTTAAACTATCAGACCGGATTATTTTTTTTATGTAGAATTACATGCATTTAAGTATTCCAAGACATTATTAAGCAAAAATATAGTGTTAAATAAGAAAAAGATGACTGAAATTAGATTGATTAAAACTTAATTAAACTTAATTTAAAAAAAACATAATTAAACACAATTGCATCAAATCCAATTGAAAATTTCTGCCGAGTCTTAATTAGTCTTAAACTGAGCTGTTGTATCTCGGAGTTGAAAAGTTAAATATGCAAATGCAAGGTAAAGTGCTTAGGCACAAACTGAACATCGGATATAAACAAAAAAGCAAGAGAGGATCTAAAATTGGGCCTTGTGGAACTCCTCCTTTAATATCACGTGTGCTACAACTAACGTATGGAAGTAAGCGTTTCTGTGCTACTGCAGAGGGATTAATTCTGTTTATTCCTTTTTGTATTACTTATTACAAAAAGTAAATAACAATAACAATTATGAATGTCAAAACTGTAGTTTCCGTTTCTGAAAGAAAATCATTCAAGTTTCGTTTACCTTATCATAAATCTTCGGTCTCAATACAATTTTAAATATTCCTTGGATCTTGCTAGCGAATTCAGGGAAATTGATACAGTGAACACTCATTACACGACAAGAATATGCCTTCTAGAATTTGCATTACAAATGTAAGTTCGAGAATAGTGAAAAATCAAAACACTTACTTCAATGAGTGTTACATTTTTAAGTATTATAACTGGATTCCATTTAGTCAGATGTTTCAACGTAAATCCTTCAAAATCGAACACATACCGAACCCCGATACTATCATCATACTGCAGTAGTATTTCTGTCACAGCCAAATCCAACTTTACAAGTTCCATTATGTCATAAACATCAGCGTCTGTGTTAATTAACTTCATTATAATAACACGTTCGTGGTTTGGTGTCAGTTTTGGCATTGGCAGGTGCGTGCTAAAAGCAGACTATTAACAGCCATTATGTGTTTACTTATCTGACTTTTACATGAAGTGCTTCGACGGGACAATGTTTTCAAAATCCCGAACAAGATCATGGTGGTAGTTTCGAAGTGTAAAGTAATTCTCTAGTTTTTCTTTCGTACGCTCGACTCTAAATTTATTTCTCAGTAACATTCTCGCAATGAAGTCATCTGAAAATGTATACATTTTTGCTTTCAACAAGACATTATTTTATTGTCATACCTGATATGTTCTCCGGTAGATGTGGTTGTTTTTGCTTCCAAGATTTGATTATTTCTACGTCTTCTGTTAACTGTGCTTCGGAAACATCGTAATGTTTTAAAATTTCTGCCCTTTCGTTAGCAGAAATTGACAGCAATTCCATTGCAGGGATGTAGATATGCTGAAAAATTACAGACGAATGAACGAAGTCGTGAATTCTGAAGCAAAAATGAAAAGCTTGTGTCACTTAAAAACTAGTCTAGGTAATTCTGTTTAATTCAAACCTATTATTTTTATGTATAAAAATTACTGTGTAGTGTAATACATAGTTCAGTTTAAAGTGCAAGGCAAAATACTACGTGCATATCGTTTTTACAATAACCTACATATTAAATATATAGAGTGCCGATCAAAATAAAGTAGGACAGTGTTCTTTCCCTAATGTAACTTTCAATTTGTATTCACCTTTAAATGTCATTTTCAATGAATACCTATTCAATTGAGTCCAATTTACACAACTAAATTTTTTGAAAAAATCAATTCATGAGGAGTCCTACTTTATTTCGACCGCTGTAGTTAAAGCTAAAAGTTAGTCTAAGGTTTTTTTATATTGACTCCTAAAGTTAAAATAAGGATCTATGCAGACTGTTAAAGTACATTAAAATTAATATTTGTTCTCCATTAACGTAGTAAGTAATTTTGGTCTCTTATTTAAAAAATTTCTAAAGTGAGTTCCAAATTCGGAGCTTTTATTTGTTAAATTTTGGAGACTGCAGAATTTCTTGCCAAATGTTATCTTTCGATAGTTTGATCTAGAGGCCAAATAATCACTTCAAGTGAGTTTAATACAATTATTTTTGAAATTTATTCTTCCACTTCACAACTGCCTGTAAAAATGCAGGAGATCTCCGACGCTTTAGTACGTAGTGTGGCAAGTTTGGTTACAAACACTGTGACACGAGAGTTTTATATATTGAAAGAAAGATATTGTTACGTTGAACGGATTAATAAAATCGGCGTAGGTTAAACAATTTATTTCTTAATGACTCGAATTACACAACTGATTATTACAGAGCGATTATGTACAAAATAATTACGGCGCAACTTGACTCTACTCTCGTGGAATCGATTTCCTGAATAATCCTTGTTCCCTACGGTGGCCTCTATTTAAACTTATACGTTCATATCGATGGCTCGAGAACTCCGCTTCGAGAGTTTTCTGGGTTGCCCATCGCGACTTCCGTTTCCAGGCTTTTCGTCAACGGACGGCGCGTCGTCCGAACGATGAGCCATCACCGCCGTACATATCAGAATAAACACATACATACTAGAAGACCCATAGGCGTTGTACTGGGGCGGCGTATGGGTTTCTTTCGTAACACTCCCTCCTCCTTAGTTCTAATCGTCCCGATCAGAAACGTCAACGGTGTCACTGTTGTACTTCATGAGGCGGTCTAAATGAAGCATCGACCCTCGTTGAATTCTGTAAACTACATCGTTGATTCTCGTCACTGTATGGTCCTTCCCACTCTTGTGACAACTTCGGGCATCGACCTTTTCTTCTTCGGGGTTTTATAAAGCCATATCAGATCCCCTGTCTGCAATCCTACTCAGTTACCCTTAAGGTCGTAGCCTGTCTTCATTCTGTGACTCGCCACCCAGATCCGAAAAACTATTCCCGCCGGTGTCTGACCCAAGCCAATAGGAACAGTGGAAGGTGTCGATCCCAATATTTCTGATGCTCGACTACCACCTTCGAAAGATTTTCTTCCATGGTACGATTGAACCGCTCTATTCCATTCCATTTGACTGTGGGTGCAACGGCGTAGTCCGTACTCCTTGGATTTCAGTCACCCTTTGAAATAGGTTTGATTCGAACTTTCTGCCTTGGTCCGAATGGAGTTCCATTGGAACCCCAAACCTGCTGATCCAATTGTCAATCAGCGTTGTTGCAACCGTCGTCGCTTCTTGGTTCCGTATGGCATAAGCTTCGGCCACTTGCTGAAGTAATCGCTGACGACCATTATGTACTTATTCGCGTCCTCGGTCATCGGTAAAGGTCCTGCTATGTCCACTGCAATTCTTTCGAAATGCGAACCAATGTTATATTGTTGCATCGGCCCTGTCGCTGTAGTCCTCGGTCCCTAGACCGCCGCGCAGGTCGTACATTTCTTGCACCAGTTCTCGACATCTTCTCGACAACGGACCCAGTAGAATCTCTCCCTGACTTTAGATAGCGTCTTGTTGATTCCGAAATGAGCACCAAAACCACCGTTGTGCATCTCTCGAACTACTTCCGTGATTCTAATGGTCGGAACCACCAACTGCATGGTGGTATGTTTCCCATCCGGATTCTCCCAAGCTCGCTTAAGCAATCCATTCTCGACACGCAGGGAGTCCCACTGAGTCCATAACGC
The DNA here is from genome assembly GCA_022388445.1 of Zophobas atratus. Taxonomy (NCBI): domain Eukaryota; kingdom Metazoa; phylum Arthropoda; class Insecta; order Coleoptera; family Tenebrionidae; genus Zophobas; species Zophobas atratus. The sequence continues at coordinate 35,198,666 of CM039448.1, forward strand.
TTTGAAAGAGGGTGACTCGTCTGATATTTCCGACCAAGCTTCTTTCCATTTGAGCCCCGATATCGAACGACATTTCACGCTACCCGATCTTGTTGCAGTGTTTACACGGTCTTCTCGACAAAGAATCTGCATTATTGTCGAGCTTTTCAGCCATATGTCCCTCGGAGTTCTTCATCTGAAGCAGTCATGTGAGGGCTGCGCGATCGGTTCTAATCAGAAATTCCGTCCATAGAGATACTTATGGAAGTGTTCAACAGCTCTGACAATCGCCAACTACTCCTTCCTCGTAGCACAGTAATTTTTCTCAGGTTTCGAAAGCAAGCTGCTGAAGTAGGTACTCGGTGACTTTTTCTTCCTTGTTCTGCACCTGTGACAATACCGCACCTATTCCAATGTTGCTCGCGTCCGTGTCCAAGATGAACATTCCCGATGATTGAGGATAGGAACGAATCGGACTACAGCATAGTGCGTTCTTAAATATTTTAAAGGCTGCTTCACATTCAGCAATCCAATTAAACTGAGACTTCAAATCCGTCAACATGTGCAAAGGAGCAGCAATATCAGCAAACTCGTTGACAAACCTTCTGTAGTAAAAACGTTCACAATCCCAAGAAACTCCGGACTGCGTGCTTATCTCTTGGTCTTGGCCAATCGCGAATCGCCCTGATTTTCGTTTCGGTATCGTGATCCCGTTTGCCGACACAATATGCCCCAGAAATTCTACTTCTTTTTGGAAGAGGAGGCATTTCTTCGGATTCAGCTTCAAATTTGCCTCCTTCATTCGGCTAAATACTTCTAAGTTGGTCAAGTGCTGCTCAAATATTTTTGCCATTAGCATGATGTCGTCCAAATAAACCAAACATGTTTTCCATATTAGCCCTCGTACTACCATCTCCATTAGTCTCTCAAAAGTAGCCGGAGCATGACACAGTCCAAAAGGCATTACGGTAAATTGATGCAAGCCAGTAGCCGCTTTTTAGGTCTGACGTAGAAAATTAGGCGGATCCTGATAGGGCTGTGAGCGTGTCATCAATTCGTGGAAGCAGGTAACTGTCCTTCTTGGTTACATCATTTAGTTCCCTGTAGTCTACGCAGAATCTCGTCGACCCATCTTTTTTGGTGACTAGCGAAGGTAGTCTTCGCGGAGCTTGACGGATCGGTTGCACATCTCCAGTGTTTATCCGATGTCGCATTCTCCAAACGCAAACATTCCACTGTATTTTTTGCGGAAACTCTCTTGCTAAAATTCCGTTTATAATAATCGATTAAATGACCCAGCTCTCGGGCAGGAATTTCTAAGCTGATTTTTCTTTCTTCATCAGTGTCATCAGAAAGACCTTCATTATGATGAACTATCTTCGTGACTAGTTCACAGACGGCAAAAACCTCCCCACTCTTGATGTTCCTGGGTTTGAGAAAAACGTTTGCGATGCAAACAGGTATGTCATTTTCGGTATTGATTAAAGCACTAGCAATCATGAGATTCTTCTTGGGGGTGTGCGGTGGTTGAATAATGCCGAGGGAAAATCCGGGCTCAGAATTTCGTTCTGAGGGCCAATGTCACATAACCTGAATCATTCGTTGCTGCATTTTTTATTAACATTTCGAATCTTCTTATTTTGTTCTCCATTCTATCTTCTATATTTTTTATTCGATCTTCCATGCATTCATGCACTGATTTCTCTAACTCAGTTTGTAACTGATGCTCCATTGAGATCATATTTCGTTCGACCATATTTTCCATATTTTCCAAATTTATTTTTACGTCCTTCATTTCTTCTTTGATTTCCTCTATTTCGTTATTGTTTGCTTCTACTTCCTTTTGGAATTTTTCAGTTAGGCTGATTTGCTTATTTATTTTCATGTCCATTATTTTCATTTTTTCGTTTATTTTCTCATTTCTTGCGTCCATTTTTTCCATTCTTACACCCATTTTCTCGTCCATCTTTTTCGATTTTCCCGTCCCCAAGCATAGCCATGATCTTTTCCTCCATTTTCACAGCTTGAACTCTGGTCTCGACAGGCATAAATTCTTCAGAATTCTTGTCCAATCTGCCCGGAAGTCGTCGTAAAACCAGCTATTAATCTCAAATCTCACTTCCGACACCAGTATTACGTTGAACGGGTGAATAAAACCGGCGTTAAACTAAAATTTATTTTTTAATAACTCGAATTACACGACTGATTATTATTACACAGCGATTATGTAGAAAATAATTCCGGTGCAACTTGACTGTACTTTCGTGGAGTCGATTTACTGAATAATCCTTGTTTCCGACGGTAGCCTCTATTTAAACTTATACATTCATCTGGATGGATCGAGAACGCCGCTTCGAGGGTTTTCTGGATTGCCCTTTGCGACTTCCGCTTCCAGGCTTTTCGTCAGCGAACGCCGCGTCGCTCGGACGATGAGTCATTACCGCCGTACATACCAGAATAAACACGTACTTACTATAAAACTCATAGGCGTCGTACCGGGGAGCGTATGGGTTTCTTTCGTAACAATATTTATTCTTATAAATTCAGCTACGTGTTTGTTTCCAAAATTTCAAGATCGAATCTTTCATATCAACAAAATCAGTTTGAATGAATATAGCAAAAGAAGCTACAATTAACTAAATAAAATACGTGGATTTAAAATTCGCTTTCTCTTAATGTACAAAATTGTAAACATTTTGTTGATAATAATCAGCTGACTTTATAATAATGAACCTTAACATAAGAAAGCTTTTAAAACGTACATACACGTGCACATACCATTAAAAAAATTGCGTGCACGATCTTAACAGTATTTCCCGCATGCTCAACAACGCAAGAGAATAATTTCATAAAGAATGTTGTGCTGCATATATTACGTAAAATTTTCTTTTTCTTCAAATATCATATAAGTGACGTTTTAATGATTTCATTTTCACAGTAAAACTTACACTTACATGGTAGCAGATAATGACTTATCAACTTTCGTTTGATAAGTTTCCATAATAACATCAAAAATGTTTTTGTAAATCGCTATCACGATTTCCGGAAACAAATTATAATGTATTTCTAAATTATTGATACGTTGTTTTTGATATACATTATTCACAGTCTAAGTACTTTATGCACAGAAATTATTTACACATAGAAATTTAAAAGTAAGATAGGTTAATAAATCACCACAAATACAGAATTTTGCATAATTCATCAGGATTTACGTAACAAAATGACGTCATAAAATTTTTCGTGGTGGTGTCTAAAATTTTACAATAATCAGTCCAGCAATTTCGAAGATTATCCGCTATAAAACTATCAGCAGATCACAGGCAGACGACAGACAGACAAAAGCGGTGAAACAACTGTAATACTTTCCAAGTTTACAATGGAGACTTAAAAAGTAGGCCCAGACATAGGTTCTATGAAAACTATCAAGAAATATTTCCAATAACTTGTAAATTTCCGTCATTATAACACGTTGTAACACGGAATACGAGTAAAAAAACCTGAATTCATTAAATTAAAATTAGTATTATTATTGCAATTATTATTTCATTGACTTGCTGTTTATGCAGTTTACAACTGCATCTTCTTTTTCGTTGTTTTGAGAAATTAAAAACAAAATGTAGCCGTTGTTAATCAAGTTTACGTCACCTTATTACATAACAATTTTTTCTAGGCTTCGCATAATAGGAGTCTTGGAGGTCAAGTTTTACGTGTAAAAAACGAAAAAAACAAGAATCAAGTCAGATACTTTTATACACACTATTCATTGAGATTTATTCTAAAAGTAAGAAAAAACAGAAAAAGTAATTGTTATATTAATTTCATTAATTTCTGGAGAGCATCAAATAAATTGTCGACTTATGACTAGATTTATAAAATTAAAGTTTTGTGTTCATCCAAAGTATTAGTAAAATAAGCACCTCTACAATGTATTGTACACGAGCAATTATAATGAGCCAAATTTGAATACATACCTTTTCTAAGACAAAAGTACCATACCGGAAATTTTCAACACTGCTGATGGTACCGTCGCAGGAATGGTTATCGAACAATTGATGTTCTGGGTGTGTTCACACTAATTCTTGTGCATGTAGGAATCTTCCACGTATGTTTGACCCAGTCTAGGTTGTTTGGCTGGCTGGCCACTCGCTGTTATGGAGTTATACAGCCGTGAACTATGAACATACTACGTTACAAGAGATAGCAAAACCATGATGGTATACGATGTAAATTACCCCTCCAGTATCAGACTTATTGTATAATTTTTTTAAAATCAGTATTTTTATTTGTCTCTAGATTTTTATTTAAATAAAATTCCGGATATTATAGAAAAGTTCACCTGCTGAACAATTGAAAGTTTACTTTGGTTCAAAAAATTATGTGAGTTACTCTAGGAAAAAAATTATTTTGAAATTTTACAATATGTAGAAAACAATTTGACGTTTAAGAGGCTGTTAAAAAATTATGTATTTAATTGAAAATGGCATAGTTCTCGATACGATACAATGCGTAAATTTTTAACGAGCATGTGAAATACTATTTTGATTTTTTCGTAGAAAAAATGTGTAAGTATGCGACAAGAAAATATTCTAAAATCAATAATTCGAAAGGTTCTTCGTATTTTTGGAGCTTTATCATTTGTTGTAGTCGCTCAAAACAATAATACTGTAGAAGTTTTGTAAAAGTTCAATAACGAAGACTGCTTTCGTATGATCGTGTTGCAGCGAAAGCTTGAACCACACTTGCCAAAGGTTCACAAATTATGCCCGAGATATTTGAAACAAATTATTAATAATTAAAAAATAAATAGAGGTCAGTTTAAAATAGAAAATAGAAGACTCGCAAATATCACCGAAAATGATGACACAGTGTTCAATGTTTTGTTAGCTGTTGTCGAAAACTAACAGTTTTTGTATAAAATTTTGGTATTTCCCGGTGCAGTATTAATCGCATTTTGAAGAAAAACGGTCGGCGTTTGTTTAAATATGGAAAACATCAACATTTTGAAGCAAATGATTTTGCTAGATGATAGCAATTTGTAAAGTAACTACTAATCAGAATCCAAGAAGTACAATTATTAAAAAAAAAAATTATTTGTAGGGGCGAAGCTTCGTTCACCAATAAAATCATTTTCAGTAAATACAATACTCACTACTGATTTATTCAAATCAAAGAGCTTTAAAATTTAATGTAAATAATACTATAACTGGACCATACTTCTTTGACATCAAATTGAATGGGGAGCAATATTTACGTATTTTGCGGCAAATGGAAGAAGATTATGTAGATAACTTACCCTTTAATGATGTCCAAAACTTATATTTTCTTCACAACGTGAGAAACGTGGATACTTTTTTAACAGAAATGTTTCAAGACCGGAATAGCGACCCAATGAGATGGCCTCCAGGACCACCTGATTTGAACCCGGTGATTATTTCTTTTGGAGTTTCATAAAAAGTAATGTTCACTTTGATGAATGGAGAGGCAAAGATCTCTTGAAACGACGCATCAGAGAGATTTGCACAACATTAATTTTTTTTTTGTTTAAATTTAGTGAAACTGTGCGAATGAGAACATAGTCACAGTACCATAGATTTTAACCTTATACTCTACTAGATGCGCAACTACGTCGCGTAAAGTGAAGCCTATGGCGGCTATTTGTCAAAGAGGCAAAATACTGTAGAATCGTATTACGGTAATGGTGAAAGTAAGGGTAAAATATTATTTATTTGTTCTGAGGAAATCAGGTGCACATTTTATTGTTAGCTTGCCAATCCTGACATACAAGAAAAGTACATATAACTTAAAATATACTACAAATGTTACGTTATTGAGGAAAAATAATTAAAATAGTTTTCCAATTCTTACATAAATCAGAAGTCATTAAAATTAAAAAAAAATACCTAAGCAGTAAATACGTGCCAGGACGCACCAAATAATCACTTTCAGTGAAAGGGTCACTACACAATTTACTGGCTTTTGTTGGTGTAAATTTTTTTCTTTTCATTACTCTAACCCACTGTTCCAAGAGCTTTTCATTTTTCAGGGGAAATCCAAAGACAAAATCACATAATAAAAAGACAAACCGATTTAGCAATCCACCGCAAATTACCCAAAAAACTGGACGTTTCCTCCTGGTTTAAACCGATTTGTACACCCAAATGCGGAACACGATGCCGGCATATTTCGCTTTTAATAAACCAACACTATTTGGAACTATACTTTAATTCATATATACATATATATAGCATATATTTAGCACTATTTTCCTAATATATTACCAAGCGATCATACATTGACAGCAATGTTTTGCCTTTCTGACAAATGGCGGCCACTCGACCTTGAAGCTTCACTTCTCTCTGCAGCGCAGGGTTAGGTAGTCGGGTATCTAGGTAACTTAATTTAACATCTATGGCCCTGACATAGTTGTTAATTTTTCAGGCTATTAGATTTTCCTAAAGAAATTTAATATTAATTTTTCATCCGTTTCACTAAATGACTTTTTTATTAGGATATTGGTAGTTGATTTTTATGGTAAAAATTGCTAACGATAGATTTATTAAAAAATATACTGGGTATTCCATTTAAATATATAAAGTTGTTAATAAATAATGAAATATCAATTAAAGAATGTGTTTTGATCATCTAATACGAATTACGATACCAATTTGTACCAAGAACAAAGAATCTATCTTCAAAGATAAAAAGTTACTGGAAATTTATTGTGGTAGGTAACCACATTTCAATTAAAATTTCGCGCTGAAAAAAAAACAAACGCGCGAAATTCATTTGAATAATTTGAATTCAAAAAATTTAAATCACAAAGATCGTTAAACATAGGCAACCATGTGCAAGTTTAGTTCCTTTTTACTTCCCGAGCGTAAGCAAAGCAAGTATTGTAATCGAGTCCGTCGGCCGACTCTCTACTTTTACGTTTTCTCGATCTTTCATGACCCCTAGAAAACGAAGAAATAGGTCTCCCATTTCCGTCTGACTGTCCGTCTGTCCGTCTGTCTGCCGTCCCGGATTTTTATTAGGCAGATAATCTCCGAAAGTACTGGACCGATTGTTGTGAAATTTTGTACTTATATTAGGAATATCATGTAGATGGTAAAACGCTAACCAAAATTTGTCTAATCATCCCCACCACTAATGCGATGACGTCACTTCAAAATTGTACATAGTAAATGGGTTTTAAATTGTATAAAATAACATAGTCCTACACATGTAGTTAACGACTCCGGGTTGAGTTTTTACCCAAAACGTCCAGATTTTTGGAAAAAAATCAAAATTATGAAACAACATTTTGCAATTTAATTTTGAATCTGCTAACCCGAATGCTTTGAAATGTTGCACATGTTTTAAGGCTATAAAGAGCATCATAAAACTTTAGTCAAAATATATTTGGTTATCCCCTCCAAAAACTTGATGACGTCAGCTCAAAAGTTTGCCGAATGAATCCGATCTAAATTGTACAAAATATGATGAGTCTGTGCTTGTGATATTATTATTAAGACCCACCACTGACCCGGAAATGACCGGCATTCAGGCAAGACTTCTATCATTACGGGTACTAAGACCAAGTAATGATATGCATTGATTATTATTATTATTATTATTATTATTATTATTATTATGTCAGTGATGGTCAACAGGCAATAGCCCAATTACTGACCACCTTAGCAAAATATATGACCAACAGCTGAACCCACGAAGGCAAAGTTAAACAGACTGAATGTAGCTACATATATAGTGAACCAAGAGTTATAAGGTTATATGGCCATCATAAAATCATCCCATTGTGTCGAAGTTAAGTTGTTTACAATAGAAAAGGTTTTAGGGTCGTAAATAACGTGTCCACTGCAGCTCGACCGGCTCGTGTGGTTTCGTTCAGGGGCGGCTTTCACTAAATATGAAAATCCACCACTCCACTATTTCTTTACTACCTGCAGCCGCTGAGGGTTCCGAAATAATCACTCGCTTTGAAAGCCGGCCCTGTTAAATATGAGCAAGAAATGTTTAGAAGATGATTTATTGCCAACCGGTAAGCTTAGTGCGAACCACACAAAGCGGGTATTTATTTGCGGTCAACTACTTTTATGATGGCCATATAACCTTATAGGTCTTGGTTCACTATACAAAAAAAAACCTATTTATTTAAATATATCAAATGCATTCTGTTCCGAATTGTATAAAGTACACATCTCGTATATAGGTGAGTGTTTTACAACGTTTAAGCGAGGAGTAGGCAAATAGAAGCAATCATGAGAACGAGATGACAATCTGGGGACAAGCAAATATAATCGACTCAAAAGATCCGGACAATCAATATGAAAATGAACCAACTTTTTTAAAAAAATTCAACGATGCAATAGTCCGTCTGCAATGTAAATCTCTAAACCCAAATTTATTTAAAAGAGTAATATGGGACGAACCCCTTGGTGGATAAACACCATCCGCCCTAAAAGCTAAGTACTTCAAAAAACGTCGTTGAATCTTCTCCAATGTGTCTATATGAATCCGAGAAAATGGAGACCAAACAACACTTGCATATTCAAGCTTGGATCGCACATAAGCAAAATATAAAATTTTCAAACAATCAAAGTCACTAAAACTACTGCCACATCTTAGTATAAAACCGAGTGATTTGAGAGCATTGGCACATATATTATTTATGTGATTTACAAAAGAGAGTTTGGAATCAAAAGTGACTCCCAAATCACAGAAAGAATCAACTCTAGTCAAAATGGTGTTATTGAGATCATAGGGATACAAGGTTTGGATATTTTTGTTAGTAAATGACATAATAAAGCATTTGTCAAAATTCACCGGGAGAAAGTTACAATTGCTCCAACATAGAAATTTCTGCAGATCATCTTGTAACATCCAGCAGTCATTAATACTCGAAACAGTTCTAAAAATTTTTAAATCATCCGCATACATAAGAATCTTTGAACTAATACTCTTTGCGATGTCATTTATGTAAATCACGAACAAAAGAGGTCCAAGAACCGAACCCTGAGGCACTCCAGACAAGACAGAAATACTATCTGACACATGACCATTATATTTAACGCACTGAGTCCTATTGGATAAATACGATTTAAACAATGAAAGTAATGAAGCCGAAAACCCAAAATTACTTAATTTAACCAGCAAAATATCATGATTAAGTTTGTCGAAGGCCTTGGAAAAATCAGTATAGGCCACGTCAACCTGAAGCATAGCATCAAAGCTTTCTGAAACAAACTGTGTGAATACACAGAGGTTAGATATGGTGGAACGGTTACTTACAAATCCATGTTGACAATCAGATATTTTACTACGAACATTAAATAACAAAAATTTATGTAAAACAAATTCAAAAACTTTGGCAAAGTTACAAATTAGCGAAATGGGCCTGTAATTCTCAATTGTATTTCTACTCCCTTTCTTAAAAATTGGAGAAATGATAGAATGTTTCCAGATATCGGGAAAGATGGCAGAATTTATTATTAAATTAAAGATGACTGATAAGGGATGAGAAAGCACCGAAGCACAATCAGATAATAAAAAACCCGGAATATTATCGTGACCACTCGTTAAGTTACACTTAATTTTTTTTAGCGCTTTAAACACATCTGCTTCACTTATCGTGTTGAATTGTATAAGATCATTGTAAGACTCACATACGAATTCATTCAAATTTGTGGCTTTACAGTCAGTGTAACCTGAACTAAAATGGGTTGCAAATGCATTTACTATATCTGCAGGATTACAGAGTACCTTGTTATTATAACTCATTTGGGACGGTATACCCCCTTGTTTTTTAAGTCTGCTTATATGTGTCCAGAATTTATTAGGATTGGCTTTTATGTTATTTTCCAAATCGCAGATGTAATCACGATAGGCAATTTTGACATCACGTTTTATTTCGGAACGTACAGATTTGAAATTCAAAAGATCCTCTAAACTTTTACTTCGTTTATACCTAGACCAAAGTTTCCATTTAAATTTGATTTTATTAATAATGTCAAATGTGAACCAAGGCGGGAAGGGGCTATGACGAATGTTACGAGTCTTGGGCACATAAATATCAAGGATGTTAATAAGTTTATTGTAGAATAAAGTACATGCAGTATTCGGATCATTAACTCCATTTAAAAACGACCAATTAATTTGCCCAAGATGGTGATAAAGGTTGGGATAATCAGCTTTCCGAAAGTTCCACCGTTTAACTAATATTTCAGAATTACCTAAAATTTTACTTTTTCCTTGATGAGTATCTATGGTAATTACCAGAGAAGGATGATGACTGTCTTCTGGCAAAAGATAATCATGACAACCATTAACAGAGCACTCATAGTTAGAAAGAATCAAATCTAAAAGTCTGTCATTAGTGTTCATAATAGTATTAAACTGACAATAGTTATTAAGATTTAAAAAAGTGCTTAGGGCAGACAACTTGTTATTACCAACAATATTGTTCTCTAAACCAATATGATATTCAGCAATGTTAAAGTCACCTATGATAACCACACGATCATTCCATAAATCAGCAAGATTACCGAGCAAATTAAATAATGAGATATAATCATCAACAGATGATTTGGGCGGAACATAAATTACCAAAATGTAGAAAGAGACATATCTATATGTAAGTTTTACCCCCACAATGTCAATTAAATGCAACTCATCAAAACCATGCGGGGACAGATCAATCTGCAAAACAGAGAAATATTTGCGCATTGCTATCAAAACCCCACCACCTCTGGTAAGAGTAGTTTTATTAAATTTACGATCAGATCTGTATATCTCAAAATTGTCAGGACAAAATTCTGAATTAGCCACAGAATCAGTGAGCCACGTTTCAGTGAGAATTATGAGCTCAAAATTACAAGTTAGTAAAGAATTGAAAAGTTCGACTAGTTTTGAGTTTATACCTCGGGCATTTTGGTAATAGATTGATAACGAAGATAGTAAAGTGATTGAAGCAGTAGAATTATTATTAGTTGAAACGGTACCTAATAAAGTGGGATCCTCCAATGATTGCTATATGGCGGAGCCGAAAATGTCGCACTTGATTTTATCCATGGTTTTTCTAAATAACGTACATTGTTTATAGTCCCAAGCCGCATGATCATACGTAACATCAGAAACTTCAAATTCATCTGTCGCTAAACTTTCTAAATATTTGGAGCAGTTGCAACATTTAAAACTATCAGACCGACAATCAACAAGTTTATGCTCTCCGGCACATTTTGGGCAGCTAGTTTTATTTTTACAATTTTTCGATGCATGACCGTAGTTGTTGCAATTGTAACACCTAGTTACTTCGACAGCATCATAGATGGAACAACCATCGAGACCAATAAGACAGTGACCCACGCCCAATGCTCTTTTATATGTGTACAAATCGACTTCAATTAAGGCTTGATATACAGTATTATTTCTTTTTGTACAGCTCAGTTTTAACAAATTAACACTCGAATTAACATCAAAAATAGACTCATTTTGTTTTTTAAGGTATAACAAGAAGTTCTCCTCATCAATATCATCTGAAAAACCAGTTATTCTAATTGTTGGTCTTATACTTTTAACTTCACGAATTTCATAGTCATCAGCAAACTTACCTTTAGCAATTTGTTTGAACGATTTAGTATTTTCACACCCAAGCAGCAGTCCCCCATCCTTGAGTGGTTTTACTCTCCCAATAATATCTAAAGAAGAATTAAGAGGATCTATCGCGTTTAATACATCTGATTTAGTCTTTGAAACCGACTGAGTTTTATCTTTAGGCTGCACAATTACAGTTTTCTGAGACTTTTTTACCAAGGACTCGGCATACGATAATTTGGCATTTAATTCATCCTTATTTACCCCCTTAGATATTTGTATATCAGAATTTTTACCGCTCTTCAACGTTAAATTAAGTTTCTCAAATTCTGACTTAAGAATAATGTTTTCACTGGTTAAATCGCTAATTTTTGACTCAAGTTCAGTAACTCTAAGAGTTAAAGCACCAATATGCTCGATAAATAGCTGCGAAATGTTATCTACATGTTCCTTTACTATATTATTCATCATATTTTTTAACTGATCAGTCGAAATATAGGTATTCAGCGAAGAAACAGAGGGGTTTTTATTAACAGCTGCTTTAGCCTCCAAAAATTTTGAAGAACAGGCGGTACACGTCCATGATTCAACATTTCCCGACTCAACTAAGCCGTCGTAAGTCTCTTCAGAGATACCAGCACATACTAAATGAAAACTACCCTTACAGTCCCTATGACAAGTAACATGGTTCTCAGTACGTGTATTGACTGTCCGATTACATTTTGCACATTTAAGAGCCATACTTATTTAAAAAAAAAAAAAAAAAATGAGAGTTTCGTGTTTTAGAGTATTATTAATGAACACCGCACCAAGTTAACAGCACTGCGCTCACGCTGTCCCCTCGATAGGGCAAGGTCGCGAGCGCACAGTAATAAGAACTATTAGACAAAAAGGAAAGCTGATAAGATAACGTCTCACTGGGAATCACCAGAAATCCAAAAATGAACCATATACCACCCCAAACAGGGGTCACCCCCGATATCACAACACTCTCCCGATGGTCCACACCACTACACCCCACACTGGCTCCAAATAAAATTAAATTGTTAATAATATCTTAGTGAAAATTACTAAATCACAGACAGCACTACTACCACACGACCGCACCACACCGTTCGCACCGTTTTTTTTTTTTTTTATTTGATATATCACTCCATTCATATTTTTTGGATTTGCATATACAGGGTGACTCAAAAAAATTAATGAATGCGTAAATTTATTTTACTGATTTACTCAGGAACTACAAAACCGAATGCTTTGAAATCTTGAAGGTGTTTTAAAGTTATCATAAGCATGGTAAGTTTTTGATCAAAATGTATTTGCTCATCCCCCCTAAAAACTTTATGACGTCACCACAAAATTTTGCCGAATAAATCCTATCTAAAATGTACAAAATATGGTGAGTCTCTTCTTTTCATTTATCATTCCATTCAAATTTTTTCGATTTCCATATACAGGGTGACTCAAAAAAATTAATAAATGCGTGAAATTATTTTTTTGAGTTAATCAGGAACTACAAAACCGAATGCTTTGAAATCTTGCAGATGTTTTAAGGTTATAAAGAGCATAATAAATGTTTGGTCAAAATATTTTTGCTTATCTCCTCCAAAAAATTGATGACGTCAGCTCGAAAGTTTGCCGAATAAATCCTATCTAGAATATACAAAATATGATGAGTCTGTACTTGTAATTTTTCATTCCATTCGTATTTTTTGAATTTGCATATACCGGGTGACTCAAAAAAAAAATGAATGCGTAAATTTATTTTATTGATTTACTCAGGAACTACAAAACCGAATGCTTTGAAATCTACTGCGAAAAAAAAAACATAATAAGCATGCAGTCGTCACGTTTACGACTGCTAGGGAAGTACTGTCTAAACTATTTAGACCAATTTTTTTAAATTACACCACACACATTTTGTGTTTATTTATCAAGTGTTTGTTTGACATAAGCTGGGGACAGTCCAGCTCTCAAAGCTAATGGTTTTAAGTAACCAGTCACTGGATCAAGGCATCATTTAACTTATATATTATTATAATTCTTTGTTTGAATCGTTGATAAAGTGTGGCATAATTTAACAACAGGTAAATCCTTTGTTCTAGCAGCGGCCATGTTGAAAGCGTATTTTCAAACTAAGCACATGTTTGAACTGTAAAATCTCGTTGAACAAATTACCAACATTGTGGGACGTGCATTTTATTCCTTTGATTTAGACCATTATTTGCACAGCGCCACAGAATTGATCACATTTGTGGGAGACATATTTTTTATAATCCAGATAGCCTGCTATGTTTTTTTGTGTTTTTTGGAAGGAATGTAAAACGATGGCCCTTAATGCAACTGAATAACTTCAGTTTTAAAAATTAACCAATAACTCGAATTGACATAAAATATTAACCTCATGTAATTTTGTTAGCTTTGCAATTTTTCACCTCATGCAATTTTTCTCTATCTCGCAATATCGCGTCAGTAATTTTCTTTGCTGTATCATTTTAAATCGAACTTAAATTTTCATGGTTTGCAGTTGCTAACCTCACGTAATTTTTTGTCTGCACAAATTTTATTTCACGCCAGATCTTTTTTTGTTTTTAAAAATCTTTGCTAGTTTTTTTGATCACGTAAATATTTTATTGATTCCATCATATAAATTGTCTGCTGTCCAATCTTAATCTCAGATAAGAATTCTTTGCTGTTTAAAACTTCACAGGAGTGTATGGCGAATTTAAATGTTGTTTATTGGTCTTTTGAAACATTAACACTTGTTCGGTTGTAGTTTAATGTCAGATATATGGAAAGTGAACATTTAAATGGAATTGAGGTAAATAACACGACATCACGTGGCGGAAGCGGAGTGCGCGATTCCTAGTGGAGCTGGTGGTGGAGCCATCTGCACGAAAAATGAAAATCTTAGAACAGAAGTCAGGGGAGCGGTCGGGATGACGTGACGCTGTCAGCTTATCTATAGCCGTGATTTCCAACCACGAGTTTGCGACCGTAACGGCCACACTCTTATAGCGCTCTGGTGCCGCTGCCACTACATAGAGTTTTTATTAAAGTTTTGTTCTCTTATTGACGCCCATAATTTTAAATTTGCCGCCACACGCCCCTAATAACGTGTATTTGCATCCAGTTACTTAGCGGTACTTTTCCAACCTTGGGGTCCACCGGTTGCATCTGAACGCATTCCGCCACAAAAAAAAGATAAACACAATGTAGGGTCTCATTTTGTTAGACGATCACAGCCAAGGCCCAATTTTTGTAATGTTCGGGGGTTTTTCATTTTTTTTTCACATGTCAATTTAAGGCGAGATGTTTGGGTTATCATCACATTATGTTGTTCACGATATTTCTGGATAAAGATCGACTATGGAAATTTTGCAGTTTTTTTTATTTAAAAACGGCTTTAAAAATGAGAATTGGATTCAATCATTCAATGCAACTTTAAAATTTAAACAAAGTGGTTTACCGCCTCAAATTCCAAATGCTCGTATCTCGTATCGTTCCACAGTCTGTCAATTGTAAAATATTCATTATTGTCGTTATATTTCCAAATTAGTCGTTACAGATCCTTTCTAAACATAAAACTTTATATAAATAGCATATATTTCGTGTGAAATCGACGTCATTAAATATTCCAACGAGTTTGGAATTTCTTGTTTTACAAAATCAAATATGTATTATTGATGTAACATTGATTGCATACTTCCCGGAAGTTCGGTAACCGATTCCAACGGAGGAACGGCCACTTTTATGATTCCTCGACGTTTCATGACCCCTAGAGTACGAAAAAACTAATATCCCGTTTGCGTGTGTCTATTTGTCTGTCTGTCTCGCGCTCGGTCTCTCGTCTGTGTTGATTTTTATTAGACACGTAATCTCCGAAACTACTGGACCGATGCAATTTTTGCTAAATTTTGTATATTTTGTGTATATTAGGAATAACTTATAAATAGTTAAGTGATAACCAAAATTTGGTTAATTATCTCCACCTTAATGACGTCATTTCAAAAAATTCTACTTTAAAATTATTTAAATGTTACATACAATAATAAACTTCTATACTTATAGTCTACGCATCCGCTTTGAGTTTTTTCCCTAAACGGCCAAATGTTCACAAAAGAAATGAACACAATATAAAAACATGTTACCACACACTCAGGATATAAGCAACCGACTATGGACTGTATATTACCTATGTTCATAATTTTAAAACTCATTTTTTATTGTTCAGCTTAAAAACTAGTCACCCTATTTTCTCGAAAAGGTGAGAATACGCACGTTTTTATTTAATAAGAGTTATAATAATAATATTCTGTTCCACTGTGTATTAATAATTTTAGTCCTCTGTTTTGAAGCGACAAACTCATTCAAATCAAACTAATTTCTACGTGACATTCTTCCGATATAAAAAGAAACACTTGAAACTAAAACCTATTATTGTGCAGGGTGTTATTTATGCCGCTGGTTTTTATTTTGTAGAGGTTATCGCAAAGCAAACATCGCAAAATGTAATTTTATAATTTTTCAAAGAAACGGGATTTGTTGGACTTCAGGAGCGAAGAAAGTTCTGTCGAAATAAATTTCAACCATTTTTTTTTATTGAACATAGAGATAGACAAAATATGTAGCAACATTTGTGTGTTATAAATACAAATGCAACATATTATTTAATCTGCAACTAAAAAAAATCAACAGTAGTTCAAATTGGATTTCTTATACAATATTTAAAACATAAAATAACAATTGTAACGATTAATTTTATCATCCAATACCTATCTAATAAAAGTGTTAGAACTATGATACTTGCCACTACTGAGATAAAAATAATAATTTTTGCACTCAAACTTTCAAAAAATGAAAACACATTTTAGAGATATTTATATTTATTTTTATTTATTTACCATTATTAAATTTTGCCATACTGACTAATTAAGATCTACTTCATCCATTTTTATTTCTACTAGGGAAAATCTTTTTGTATGTCCCTCTTCTTCTTTCTTTTGGAATTAATGACTAGAAATTATGTATGTAGACAAATTCGGTAACATAGCCAACATAGTATTACTGAAATGTACACATAAAATGTGCAATGTGTTAAATTACGCCTTTAAGGTACGCAATTGCATATTTTATGCGTCCTTAGAATCTTACTATTGATAAAATTTGTCACAACGGAACTCGCGATTATTTGTGCGTCATATAATTTCCAGTAGGTACTACGTTAGAAAGGTACCTGCGATCCATTTCTCTGAACCATATGTCCGTTTATTTATCATCATCACAAACAAAGTTTTCATTATAATTTACGTGAAACATAAGAACACATTTGTCACACCTTAGCCAATCCTAGGATGACTTCCTAATTACTAACATTTGTAACTGGAAGTGATTATTTTCCTCAAATACTTAAGTATTTACTCGAAGTACAAGCCCTCGCAGGCACGTAGCATATCAGTACCATTATCATTATCAGTACCTATGCTTACTATAAATTTCCACCGAGTTTTAAAAAAGTCGCACATTGTTGTACACCGTAAACATGTCAGGTTCGTATTTACAGTTTTTGAAAACCAATTAATTCTTTTCAATTTTTCATAGGTTACGACTGGGTTCCTTGCTATAACTTCAACATTCCGCATAATGCAGTCAAATGTGGCACCGATCTGGACGGAAGCGAAATTTACGTGGGCTTAAGTCACTACAATGGCGATGAACTTCCGTGCAAAATTGTACCTAGACGGAGGGTAGCGTATATATCACACAATGGAAAGGAGATAACAGTATCGGAATTTAAGGTAAATATAGCTGCTATTTAAAAATTTGTGTGTGTTTAAACGTCGCAACGCTGGAGCTATTTTTGTGTTTTTAGTAATTTAACCTCAGGACATTATAACACATACATTTTTTTAGAGTTATGAGGGTCTTGTTTATAATTTGAAAAAGTTCTTTTTTAACAAAACTCTCTGTACTGGAATTTTGTTACAGATTTTGTGCGAAAAGGCATTACGTTGGTTGCCCAGTAGCAATGGAGGTGTACCGAAAGGAGCAATACCTGCAGGAAGAACAATCAATGGTGAAACTCTCTATATTGGAAGGACATCTTTGCGTAACGTTACAATTGTCGGAAAAGTACACCCATCTCATGGATGTCTTTATGTACCGTATGATGGTAAAGAAGTTGCTTACAAACAGTATGAAGTTCTTGTTTTTCATTAGTAATATTTATATTTATTTTTAATTTTTTTGTACTTCTCTTTGTATAATTAAGCAAAATGCATACAGTGACTCACTAATTTAAATTTTTTTAATGCCAGACTATGTCATTCACACGTGTCCTTTACAACGTAGTTAGTTCGCCATAAATTATTATCTACTATCTACCATACTTTCTAATTGCAATGCATTTGTTTTTTTTTCTTTGCTTTTTTTATTAGCAAAAATTCTTTAATTTTTTTTCTTGGTATCTACCTAACTTATTAGAACATTCACTAATAAACGATTTGCTAAAAAAGATCTATGAATTAATTGTCGAAACTTACTATCGCACGCAAAAATATTGTCGATATCCTCCGCCTCCTCACTGCAGGTTTCCATAATCCCTAAACACTTACATAGAATAAAGTCGACAACACATTAGTTCTTTTCCACATATGTATCTGACTGCAAAATCAAATGCTCTGAATTTTTGAAAACATTTGAACGTTATTGTAAACATGGCAAAAAGTTAATCAAAACTGATTTATTTAATTAATGACCCCATCACAAAATTTTGCCGAATAAATATTATTATTTAAATTTTATAGAATAACATAACCCCCACTTGTATTTCATAAATCCGTGATAAGTTCCAGATTTTTGGAAAAAAAACTTAATATTGTGTAACAATATTTATACTCCTGCAGCTCTGGTTTAAGAGTTTGTGTTCAGATTTTACCCTTGACATCCAAATTTTTGGAAAAAAATAAAAACTCTATAGTAATATTTTACTATTTAACGTTGAAAATGCAAAACCGGATGTTCTGGAATCTAAGGTACTCAGAAACATGCTAAATTGTTCATCAAAATTTCAGTAATAAAAAAATTGGTCGAAAGTTGTTTCGACAGAACTTCCCTCGCTCCTAAAGTAGGTACAGTGAAAAAGATCTTAATACATCGAAAGAATGTCACGTAGAAATTAGTTTGATTTGAATTAATTCACAGTCGTACAAAAGTATCTGAATATTATAATTCTTATTTTATTATTATTATAAAGACGAGTTTTTCACATTTTCGAGGAAATGAGGTGACTCGTTCTTAATTTGACCAATAACAAATTGGTAATGAAGTAATTCCCTAACCGTCTCCGAGGTCTCGACTTGCCGCTACGCCACGGGGATTCCTGTCCGGTGTTGGTAATATACGCGTATTGAACTTTGGAATTATTTTTGCGAAATTTTGAACGTTTAGCGAAAAAACTGAAAACGGATTCGTACATTACAAATATAGGAGTTAGTCGGATTAGGCTTCGGATCTTAGGTTTTTTGTTTTTAGAAGTATATTGTTAGCGATACTGAGTGTCTTTGCGTGTTAGTGAGTGTGCTGGGGCCGGTTTTGATTTTTGTGCATACAGTAAAGAATCCTCAAAATGCCTAAGGTAAAATCATCCATGAAAGATAAAATCAAATTATGGTTAGGGAATAATTTGGACACTAATTTTCAATTTCCTTCTTCATCCAAAGACAATGAATTATTCTGCAAAGTGTGTGGAAAAGCTGTAAGTAAACATTTAAAATACTGAAGCTTGAATTATGTTCACAATTTTGTTTCCTAGTTTAAGTGCGAAAAAAATCAAACTTTGAACAACACTGCAGTGGCGATGCACATGAAAAGAACGAGAATAAATCCAATAAACAGAGTTTATTACACATTAGTTTCGACAATGATTTTACGCAATTTTGCACCGATTTATGTAGGGCATTTACCGCAGCAAATATTCCATGGAATAAAGTTGGTTGTCCTGAGTTTAAAAATTTTATGCATTTACCATCAGAAAGCACTCTGAGAAAAAACTATTTACCAAAAGATTACGATATGGTGAGCACTAGAATTTTTATTTAAAAACTTTTTAACATAAATTTTATAATTTACAGGTAATTAAACAAATTAGAAATTCTGTTGGCAATAATAATATATGGATTAGCGTCGATGAGACGACGGACAGATTAGGAAGACACATAGCCCATTTAGTAATTGGAAAGTTATCTTCTTAAGAAGCTGGCCGTCCATTTCTACTAGCTTTGAAGCAGCTTGATGAAACTAATAGCAACACAATCTCGAGATTTATAAACGAATCATTGGGTGTGCTATTGATAATTTTAAGCATTGAAATTATTATAATTTATTTAATTGTTAATTTGCAGCTTTATTGTGGCCAAAAGGAACTAAACACAAAAAAGTTAAATGGTTTATATCAGATGGTGCTTCATACATGATCAAAACTGGTACTAATTTGAAGGTGCTTTACGAAAATATTACACACTTAACATGTATGGTACTCGGGTTACATTTAGTGTCTGAAACAATTAGACTGAATTATCCAAATATCAATGGGATAATTAGCAATGTTAAGAAAATCTTTTTAAAAGCACCAATAAGAGTAGAGTTTTATAAAAACAGTTTACCAAATACACCTCTCCCACCTGAATCTGTATTAACCAGGTGAGACACTTGGATTCAAGCAGCATTTTTAGGTTGTAATGTCATTTGAAGCCACACATGCACAAAGCATTAAAAAACCCAAGAATTCCTGAATATAGCAAACTTTAAAAATGAACTCTTGTAAATTAAAAATCACTTTAAAATTATTGCTGATGCAATAGGTAGAACAATTAGAAACTATAGGATTCAAATTAAACCAAAGCATGGAAATTGTGGAAAAAGTGTATCCATCTTTAAAAAACACACCAGGAAAGGTGGGGGAAATGGCGGTCCAAAAATTATGTTCTCTATTAAAAAAGAATCCAGGATACGATTTTATATGTTCAGTAAATAACGTAATTTACGGTTATAGAAATGCTACCAACAATATACATACATAAATGAAAACGTAGATTGTTCAATATTTAATTTTGCACTCATCACTTCTTGTGATGTGGAACGCACGTTTTCAAAACTTAAAATGTTTTAAGCGATCAAAGGTGTAAATTTACAATCGAAAATTTAGAGAAATATATAATTTGCTTTTGTAACTCATTTTAAATACCCGAATTAATATTTAATTTTTTGTTAAATCCGACTTGCTTTACTTCGATCGCCATTTTTTTTGCGATAACTTAGAATTATTGGACGTAACTATAGATCGTTTGTTTATTTAATCATTTTTTTGTTTGTTACACAAAATATTTGTTTCTATAATGTTTTGTTTATGTTTTTTTTAATATATATATTTTTTAATATATATTTTAACCTAAACTAAGGTTTTTATAACCTAATTATGTCAATTTTGGGACCTAAAAATGTCTCGTTTTATTCATTTTTAACGACCTAAAATCCGAAGCCTAGTAATAATATTCAGAAAATCATGTTCGACTGTGACTGTATCAATAATTTTACTCCCCTCAAACGCACCCTGCGATATAATTTAGTAATGATGAAATAATAATTGAAATTTGCGTTTCCGTGGTGCAGGGATTCGGAGGGTGCTACTGACGGCACCGAAAAGAATCGAGGAATTTTTATGACCTTGTTTGTCTAGTTGGGTCCTCAAGAAACTCCAGATGTGCTGTTTACAATTTGTTACGGATAACACTTACTTAATTATTTCGAAAAACTGCACAACAAAATGTATCAGTCGTACTTCGGGAGCGAGGGAAATCTTGTCGAAATAACTTTAGACCAATTTTTTATTTAATGGGTTTAAGCGGGTCATAGTTATTTTAACCTCAAAAAAAGGCCGTCTCTGTCTCTGGTCAGTGTCGCTTCATTTTTTATTCGTTTTATTTTCCGTTTTCAGTATGTACGTGTCAAGCACACGATCAGTGTATCTCATAAGCTCAGGTGTGTTATTTCCACCAAGTGCAATTCTTCGCAGCTCCTCGTTTTTGCTCTGCTCGTTACCGTTCCTGTCCGGTGAAACTCCAAAAAGGACACCTTCGAGGTGAGTTCGTGCAAGCAATAAAGAAACAAATTTTTTGTTATGGTTTTACCATTAGAAGAGCAGAACTACGTTTTTACAGAAATAACTCAAAATTTAAAAATTATAATAATAATATTCCATTATGTGAAATTTGTCAGAATTTTATACTCCAGTTACGCAACCAGTCCATGATACCAGATGCTGGTTTTTGAAAGTCGTTCTTGTTGCACATATCTTCTTCATATTCAATTTCATAATATGTTTGTAGCAACGAGGCGTTTCCAAGAATTAATTAATACAAAAAGTTTATATGCTTTTTAATTAAAGCCACTCCTTTACACAATTCTATCAGAATTTTTTG
Source organism: Zophobas atratus (assembly GCA_022388445.1). Classification (NCBI taxonomy): domain Eukaryota; kingdom Metazoa; phylum Arthropoda; class Insecta; order Coleoptera; family Tenebrionidae; genus Zophobas; species Zophobas atratus. The sequence continues at coordinate 35,220,718 of CM039448.1, forward strand.
AAACAAAGTTTTCATTACCATGTTTATATAGAGGCTATCTTGTAAAAATACCCCTCCGGGACATTATAATAGTAACAATACCCGTAGTAAACAAATTAAAATGCAATATACTAGAAAGTTTTAAACAGGCCAAGTCACTAAAATCCATCTATAACTGTCAAGGTTCCTTGGTCATTAACGGAGTAAATATCTAAACATCAAAGAACAAAATCTGATTTTCAGTCGGTTGGTTTTAAACCACGGTTAACACAAAGAGGTAAGTTGTGTTTTTATCACAAAATAATTTTTTACTGGAATAGATTATGTGATATATTTAGATAATTTTTATTTACTGGGCGACAGTTTATCATCATTTTGACGAATGTCTCATTTAGTGTTTTTTGACACGTAGGAACGTAGGATACGAAAATTATTACTAGTGTTTGGCAAAATTCTAATCAAAATTTTATTTCATACTCCGTTAATTAGATTTAACAATCTGTTTCTATTTTTTTTTGGTTATGAATACATCGGTTGTTCTAAAATTAAGTTTATTCACAAATTTTAAGGTTTACGTAATAAACTTTTTACAAGTTAATTTATTCATTAATCCTTTCCAAAAAGTTGCTGACGTCATCCCAAAATCATCTAAATAAATAAACAGACAAATGAATTAATTGTATAAAAAATCAGTTGATTGTTATTAACAAATAGACCCTAGATTTTTTTGTTACTAATCATAAGTCTGCAATTTCCCCATAGCGAAACTAATGGAGTCCTTACTCGTTGTAACTTCAGCAAATAAAAAACAAATCCTCAAATACTATAATGTCACTGAGAATAACATAAAAGAAGACGTAGCAATTATTCAAACCTGGAAAGAAAAACAACCACATTTGCCTCCAACATTGTCAGGTTAGTATATTTCAACTGGACCGGGAGACTATATTTAAATGTATTTTTTATTTAGACGACTTTATTGAAAAAATCCTCTTGAGAAATAAATGTCGTGTGGAACGAACTAAACAGAAGTTGGACAACTACTATTCGCTCAGAGGCCACAACAAAAACCTTATTCGTGATTTTGAATCTATTGTGCCGTCAAAACATGTGACGTAAGTTATTTGGAAAAATTCCAGTGCTCTAAGAGTGACTGTTTAAAATTGTTTCAGAATTTATTTGCCTATGCCCAATTTAACGCCGGACCTAGAACGAATCGTTATTATGAAGATAATGAATCCAAGTCCTATCGCATATGACATATATGAAGTAATTAAGGTCAATTTGGGAATTGAAGAACTTTCTTTGCAGCATGATTATTCTGTTGGTGTTCGTTACCTCTTCGATTTTAGCGGATTCACACTAAACCATTTGTTGAGGATAAATCCTCTACCACTTGGCAAGCACATCAATTTAATAGAAGTAAATACGATGCTCTTTATGCCAAAAACACATTTTCACATATAAGCTCTCGCAATCTTATGTGAGACACCCTATATAGTATAACGTTAAATGACTTTTGATTGCAGAAAGCCTATTCGCAAAGAATATTAGGGCTAGAACTCATTAACTTCCTTCCTTTGCTAACAGAATTCTAGCTCTGATGAAGTTAGTGTTGAGGCCCAAAATTTATGAAAGGGTAAGATTATTTTGACTAAAGTGTTATATACACAATACATGTAAGCTTTTCAGGTAAGAATTCATGAAAATATGGAATCTGTGTACAAAGTAATACCGAAAGAATGCCTTCCGTTTGATTATGGTGGAACGTTGACGCCCATTGCTGAGCAATTAAGTAATTTTTAAATAGATTATGGATAAGCTAATGATTTTTAAATGTATATTACTTTATAGAAAAGTGGGATCAGGCTATAGAAGACCATCATGATTTTTTTGTGGAAAATTACAATAACGTTTCTATGGAGCATTTACGACCTTTGGAAAGTAAACCAAATGAATGTTTTGGGGTAGACGGGACTTTCAAGAATCTAGCAATCGACTAAAATTCGCCAAATGAAGAAAGTGGAAGATTTTATAATTACTACAAATTTCAAAAGACGTATATTAGTCGTCAAAATAGTGCATTCAATAAAAGTAAAAGATTCTTGCGAATTGATGTGTATGATTTCAATGTTTACGTTGTAAAGACATTATTCCATTATTTCATGCCTCCTAGAGTACCTACTAAAAAAGAGGTCTCCCCTTTTCGTCTGTACGTTTATCTGTAGTCTGACGTCTGTCTGATATGTGTCGATTTTTATCGAAATTATTGGACTTATTGTAAAATTTTATATATGTATATTTTAGGAATATCATGTAGAATGTAGATTATAAAAAGCTAACCAAAATTGGTCCGATCTTTGTCACCAACAATGTAATAGTGTCATCTCAAAATTTTTCATGGTTAATATTTTTTAAATGCAATAAAATTACATATTCCTATACTAGTGACATCCAGATTTTTCTGAAAAAATTTAAATTGTGTAATATTTTACAATTTAACTTTGATACTTAAAAAACGAATATGTATTTCATAAATGCTTATACACGCTGACTAAAAAAAATTAATGAATGACACAAATTATTTTGTTGAACAAATCAAGTCACTATTACATCTTATATCATTAACTATCCAAACTGACATACGTCTCCGTGATAAAATTTTGTAATAGAAAAACTCACTTGAAATATACACACAGCATGCTTCTTTACCTTTACTTTAACATTACAAACATATCTTTATTTTAACTTATAAGAATTATCATAAAAAAATAAAATTCGAAAAGTCAAATTTTATTATTTTTTTTGAAAAGCTGTATATGATGTATTGTACTTCAGAGGCGCGAGAAGTTCTGTGTAAATCAACTTTGAGCATTTTTTTTTACATTTCTGTTGCAATATTTTGTCGGTAGATAAACAAAGTATTGTTACGAAAGAAATCCATACGCCGCCCCGGTACGACGTCTGTGGGTCTTCTAGTATGTACGTGTTTATTCTGGTATGTACGGCGGTGATGACTCATCGGCCGGGCGGCGCGGCCTGGAAGCGGAAGTCGCGATGGACAGCTCAGAAAACCCTCGAAACGGCGATCTCAAAGAGAGTCCAGTGAAGTGCGCCAGAATTATTTTGTACAGAATCGCAGAAATAAATTGTTGAGTTTTACCCACGCTGATTTTATTCACCGATCAACGTAACAGTATAATTAATGTCATATTTAGGAAGACTTTTGATTCATCATGTATGAACAGTTGATCATTTATGGTGATGTGAAATTAATTATATAAATATAATAAATAAATTTAATATTTATGTGTTCCCAAAGTATTGCCTTCGAAAATTATACATATACATATTCTAAAGTAAACGAGTTACTTTTGGTTTTCTTGCAGTTTGAGCTTGTTTCTTAACTTTTTTGTAACCTTAAATATGAACATACGTTTAATACAGGGTGTTATTGAAAGATCCGTACACCAACATTGACAGTTATTCGCGAAGTCTAAAAAATCTGAAAAACTTATTTTATGTTATCAAAATTATAAGGGGAAAATTAACCCTTATCCAACCTTTTTTGACGCTACTGAAAGATAAATAGGTAAAATTAACTTATTTTAGTAAATCATAGCAACTGTAACAATAAAAATTTTGTCAAGACTAAATGTTGCTATAGAAACGAAAGATAATCTTTTTATCATAGGTGTACAACGAATTTGGACATAACTTTTAATAATTTTTATCTCTAAAAGGAAAACACATTTACCTGATTTTTTTTACTTTTAGCACCCATACTTCGAGATCAACTGCCGATTTTATTTTGTACGTACCTTTCAATAACACGCTATATAAGTACATATAATTCGTAAACAGTCAGTTTTATGGGAGAGTTGCAAGTGTTGTACTTTTCGTTTCCATACGTGGATGTATTTCTTTTTAACTTCTGTCAGCAGTTGAATAAGTATTCTTTTTACTTTTAAGATTTTGTTTTTTTTTTTTCGTTTAGTCATTATCAGGACGCAGACGCAACTAAGTAAAATCATCACACATCAATTAATATATAAAAAATAAAGGCGTGATTCAGGTACTTCTTCATTTATTTTTTGCGTTAATGGTTTGTATACAGCTTTGATTTCCCCATATATACGAGTATATACGTTTATTTGAATAACAGCTGTAAGCTAAAAGAAAAATTTTCACAATAATAATTGTCAACGTAAACGCCCGGCCTTCAGATTTACAACTCAAGGTAAGCACGCTTTTGGATTACTCCGCATCTCCGCGCCCTAGTCTTTATTTTAGAAACAGGCCGTTTTTATATAACTATGTGATTACAATCGGGCCCAGAAAATCTTGGACACCATTTTGCTTTCATTTTGAAATTTTTGAGAAAGTGTTATATGCATCATGTCACTTTGACGTTTGAAGATTAAAACATTTTTCAAAATCGGCGTGGGTAAAACTCAACAATTTGTTTCTTAGTAACTCAAATTTACACGACTAATTACATAGCGATTATGTACAAAATAATTGACTGAATTCATTCACTGGACTCGGCTGCTGACTGAATAATCATCGTTCCCGAAGGTGGCCTCCATTTAAACCCATACTTCCTTGTTGATGTTCGGCGATCGAGGTCTTTCTGGAATACCCATCGCGAGTTACACTTCCAGGCTTTTCTTTAGCGAATGTCGCCCGGCCGCCGTCACCGACGATGAGTCACCCATCATTGCCGTACATACTAGAACTCATAGGCGTCGTACCGGGGCGGCGTTTGGAATGTTATTGACGTCCAAGATTTTCTGGTCCCGACTGTTCAAAGTAAAATACAAACAGAAATAATATTTATGAAAACAGTACGAGAAATGTGAGGCTCCTTTGATGAAAATGCTTGATTCCATGTAAGATTCTATAAAAAAAGAGCAATTGGAAATGTATTTTAATCAATTTTTTGCTAATTTGAATTTTTTATCTGCACTACATAACAAAAGATACCACGATATAGGAATAATTAGTAAAAATAGAATACCACGCAATTGTTCAATAAATAGTTGTAATTACATGAAAAGAAAAGGAATCATTAATCGTTTCTAATATAATTTTATACTGGCAGAAAAAAAATCTAAAGTGGAAAGATAATTTCGTGGTTACAGCTGTATGTAAAAATGTATGTAAAATGTCTGTAAAAATAAATAAACCTTCACTCATGACAAATTACAATAAATTAATGGTACTGTGGTGTCCCGATTTAAAAGTTAAATTTCGCGCCGAGAAAAAACAAGGCCACAAAATCGCATTTGAAAATTTAAAAAATACCCATGCATATTTAGCGTGTTAGGCAAATTTTCGTTTAATTTATGATTAACTAATTTAATTAAATATTTTGGAAAACTAAACGTGGTAAAAAAAATCTAAAAACAGATTTGTGATCAATAGAAAAAATTAAATTAGGGACGTGTGTTTTCATTTCTGGGGATTACAAAAAATTTCTTTTTTTAGATTTGACGATTTTCTAATCTGCAATGAGAAATTTTGCCGTTAACACCTATAATTTTTATTTCACTGTTTGTAAATTCACAGTTCACGTAAACTTTTTAACCGTTCATGGTTCTCGTGCAATTTTACAACAATGATAAAAGTGTTCACGTAAACCACGTAGCGGAAATTCACTTCAGTAATAAATGATGATATATTTAAAGTTCTGGATGCTTTTAGTTAGTACATTATTCAAATTCAAATTTCATAGCTAGTATGCTGTGTGCTCGTAAAAACTAAAAGAGCTCGATCGCCTTGATCAGAGACATCGATCCCGTAGCCGTGATCTATGTTTTCGACTCACGATGCAGTCTTTGGTTTTTGATAATTACCATCCAACTATTTTAATGCCGAATTCTCCTTTTTCTTTGCGTGTTTAAATTCGTTTTATTTAAATATTTGTGTCGTTTTGTAGTATTTGCTGATTTTTGCAGCTGTTCGCTAAATATTTTGCATTTTGATTCAATATCACTTTTCCGCTTTTGACATTTGAACGCATTCCGCCATTTTAAAAACACAACGTAGGGTTCCATTTTGTTGACGATCGCAGCTCAAGACCAAATTTTAAAGTTTTCGCGGGTTTTATAACTTTGTGCACATGTCTCATTCTGGCAGGATATTGGGTTATCAATCAGCCATTACAGTACCGAGAGAATGGACCAAAATATTTTTTATTATAGGGTGGTGGCTTGAGTTTTAAAAAGAAATCTCACTTTGACATAAACAACTTGTTTTTAGAAGGGAAACTACGTTATTGCAATTATAATCTCTCAAAAGAAACAAGACGTCCTTCTACGTCTTTTTATAGTTTTTTTGGTATAGACATAATTATGTATTTATATGTAGGTAGTAGCAAAGTCAAAAAAGAAAAACTCGTCCAGACGGATTAAAACATGATGTGACACTTTTGTATTCACTTTTTCTGAGACTTACACTCTACATAAATATATTTATTTCTTATTATTTCAGAAAACGAATGAACCAAAAGTTCTGAGATATTTTATTATGTATAAATAATTTTGAAAACAAGGATTAATTTGCGTCACGAAAATTTGCACTGCATTGACGACCAGCGTAATGTATATATGTAGCAAGGTTTGAAAACTGTATAAAATTTTTACCAAAACTGCTACCAATTTTTTAGACATTACCTGATTTAGAATTGTAGAATTTTGCCCCAAAAAATTATCAGAGAAATCTTTGTTGGAAAATACGGCGTTTACCATTGCTGGTGCTGATGCTTCAAAGGCGAAGAAAATTCGGTGCTGGTAATTTGATTCCCCAATTCCTTTCCTCATCAATGCAAACCTGTATTGTGTGTTGCATATCAATCAAAAAGAAATGGAACACATGTGGGAACACGTGGTGCGTTGCTCTTGTTTTTTTTTTACTCCATGACGTAATTTGTTTTGTGTTATTACTTGTTCCAGTGTATTGGGTTACTGCAACTGTTATTGTTTTCGTTCGCAAGAGAGTTTATTAGTTTCGTGTTGCAATAATTCCCGACTTCGCGTTCCGTTTTCCGATATTATTAAGCATGTCACGTGCACTCGTTTTATTTAAGCCAGCTTTACCCGGAGCCGAAGATAAGTGCCGCACAACCACTTGTTGAAACCTGTCCCATTAAAGTTAGAAAATGCAGTCTGTGAGAATTAGACAGGTCACTGTGCCTCTGAAGATAAAAAGTGATGTCATTTTTAACATAAATCACACTCTGGAGATAGCAGCACTTCAAAAACTAATAAAAAATGAGCTTCAGGTGGATGTTGCCAAACAAAAATTGTACTATGGAGGAAAACAAGTACACTTGAATAAAATCGCTTATACTGTTAGTAAAAGTATTTTGTTACAGTTGATATCTGACCATTCAATAGCAGACTACAAAATTAAAAATAATGATGTTATTCAGTTATTAGTGACAACTGACAATACTGAAAAGAAATCCACAAAGATTGACTCTGATGACGCTAGTGTAAGAGATGGTGATGTTATAAATACAACAAGTAAATATTACAAAATTGGCGATTTAGTTGATGTTGTGTATAAAGAAATCGGTGCTTGGTTTGAGGCTAAAATTGTTAGTATTTATACAGAAGTGACCACCAGTACTGATGAAGAAGATTTGTTATTTCAAGTAGTTATGGACAGAGACGAGCAGACAGCCCCGTTAAACGTTAATTTTCACGATATTCGACCAAGAGCAAAATATTTATACCAATTGTCAGAACTAAAACCAGAAATGGTTGTTTTTGTCAATTATAACATAAATAAACCAAGAGAGACAGGATACTGGTAAAAATCTTATTTGGGCGTTCTGCTAAATAAATAAATAACATTTCAGGTATGATTTTAAAATAGGAGAGATAAATATAAAAAAATGTACTCTGGTTGGGACTCTGATGCTAGGTGGAGACCTTGAGGACATTAATTGCACAGTCAAGTTCGCCAACGAGGTCATGAAAATTGAAAAGCCAACCTTGATCTGTGAAAGGGGGAGTGAAACTAAAACAATCCCTTTAAGTAATGAAAACAAAATTTTAATTTCTTGTTTAAATAATATATTTTGTAGGAAAATTACCTCTTTATTGCAAAAAATGTAGAGATGTTTCTGTAAAAGATTGTAAAGAGTGCAGCTGTAACATTTGCGGCAAAAAAAACTTCATTGATAAGTTAATTATATGCGATGAGTGTGAGTACACTTACCATTTATTTTGTCTTCAACCACCATTGGCTGATATTCCAACAGATCCAGAATGGTATGTATAGGTTTATAGTGTGTACTTCTCAGGTAATGTAATACTTACCAGAGAGTACATTATTTATTTATCACTATTAAATTGTAAAATATGAAATTACCCCACTCTTAACCCGCAAACGTTTTTTTTTTAGTCTAAAATTTTGACGTGATGAAAATCTGTAGGGACGATTTGTTCATAAAATCTCTTAAGCTGTCCTGCTAGATTTTTTCAAAGGGTTTTTCGAAATTTCACATATCCTGAGTGATAATAGGTATGCATAATTGTATAAGGTCAGAGTACTGGTAGATTTTTTAAAATTTTGCGATTATGCAGGGGCAAAGTGAAATATTACATTGAAGTGGATTACATAAAAATCCATTCAAAATTACAATTTTGAGACAACGAAATAAAAATGTGAACTTTAATACATATAGTATAGTGCCATAAGAGATATAGTAGTTTTACAGCTTTGACTCCTTCAGTGACCTTGTCAATGAATAACGCAGCTTATTACATGCAAATTTATGACACCATCCCAAAATTAAATAAGCTCTGTCTTGTGTATGGCTCGCTTCTACCTAAATTCTCCGTTGACAAGGCTACAAAGTATAGGGTGTTTTATTTGAAAACACTGAAATTGTATGTATTTTGAAAATTGTCAGATTTTAGATAAACACTTTATATTAAAACTGGATTTTATGCATACCGCAATAAAACGCGTACTTCTGTTTATCTCTCCTTAAAATATTGTAACACAGAACATTCTGGCGATTTTTTTATGTCGCATTAGAATTTCAAAAATAAACTGTTGTTCTAAATCCTAGAAAAAGGCTAGAAAATATACCTATAAAAATATATACAGTGTTCTATTAAAAAAAAAAAACAAGCTGTGCCATCCCTCAAAACAAAACACTGTATAGTCCAGAAAAATTTTAATACATATTACTCAAAAAACAGACCGCACGCTTAGTGACTCACCCTATATATGTAATTATAGTTTTTCTGCTTTTCTATTTTTATTTTATTTTTTCGGAGATGTTGGATTTTTATTGTCAACCGTACTTTCGGAGTCTATTTCTACTTCTGGTTCTAAATTAGAAACTTATCAGGTAAGTTCGCCAAAACAAGGTCAGCTCCATGTTGTTCGTCCCCTAAGACTACTCGATTGAGGAGGTTCTGTATAAATGCAGCGAACATCTTGAGAATCGTCTTCTTCAGTCAGTCCTAGTGCCTCTTCCACTGTTGGTAAAAAAACCAACTTGTGCAAGAATGCACATATAACCCCATTTTTCTAAACTGAAAGGGAATTCTGTCAAAATAATGAGTATATGAAAAAAAAACAAAGAGTTTAAAGTAAAAAAATAAAAGAATAGGTACTACTTAGACGTGTACAAAATTATGAAACCTGCGAAAAATTCAAAATTTGGTCTTCAACTGTGATCGTCAACAAAATGAAACCCTAAACGTTGTGTGGTGAAACCCAAGGTTGAAAAGTCGCCGTAAATCAAAATGCAAAATCTTGTTGTTCAAATAACCTAGAAAGTATTTATTCCCCAGATGCAAAAGACCTTTTCCACCGTTCAAAAATAAAATGAAATGAAATATTTGAGTATCACAAATTTAAACACACAAAAAAACCGAAATCTGGATTCTGTCACCCTTTCTTGACGATTTTACTCTGTTGACAGGTGTACACGCACAATTTATGCCCAAAAAACCTGCCGCATATTATGCTTTATACCCCGTCTTTGCATATTCAAACTGCGCTTTTCCATGTTGACTCGATTTTCCCCCTGAAGTTTACAACTAAAAATCAATTTGGCCAAATGATCAGAGAAAAAAAGAGCGCCAACTATCTATGATTACAAACCATACATTCCGCTTTCGCCATGAAAAAAAGTATTAGAACGATGTCTGAATAAATACCAGAATTACCAGGAAGGTAGGAAGCAGCGTTTAATTACTCCATACTTTGTCAAGATAAGCTTTATTCACAATCGGTCAGTAATGGGAAACTTTCAAACTTTTTAAAAGTTTAGAAGTTAGTTATTGCATACTTCATTTCAATCTCAATGGTGGAAAGTGACAAATGCCACTTATCTGCCACTTTCCACCCAAGAGATGGAAGTAACTGTCACTTTCCACTCAAGAGATGGAAGTGAATGTCACTTTCGACCGTAAAATGTGACGTATGGTCATTAAAGCTGGATTTATGGCTATTCCGCATCCGGAAGCGGGTCCGTAACCGACCCAAGTTTCTTGCGGTGCTTACGTTTGGCCAATACGGGTGATTATTGTGCTGAAAGGATCCGAATAAATGCGACGAAAATCGAATCAAATTGCAAGTGAATAAAATAATGTACAAACCTCGGCAAAAGTACGATTCCTGTGTCTCTCGACAGGAATGGAATACTTTCCGCCTCGGTATGTAATATGTATACTATTTAATAACAAAGTCTGGATAACAGAGACATTAAATTTATTATACCCTGAAGCACAATGACAATTTTTTTACATTATGAATGTATTTGTTCCGGTTTTTAAGTTACTTCAGTTTTTACTGTGGAACCAACTAACAGGCTGTCAAAAACTGTGAGAGTTAAATTTTTTGATCTATTTTTCCGTAACGCCGTTTTATAGAATGTCAATCGGCTGTTAAGGAATTGTCTCATTTAGGTATTGTCCGGATTGTAAAAATGATGAGAATGAAATTGTTAAACCAGGAGAAAATTTGAATAAATTTCACAATGGAAATGAGACTAAAACACAAGTACGAACCTGTACACCAAAAAATTGCTTTGGTCCCATCCTGGGAATACAAGTAGGTACTGTGTGGAACGACAAATCTCAGGTAGAGATCTTTTATTTTCTGCTTTTCCTTCTAAAAGCTGAAGCATGACTGTATGAAATGCATGGACGCCGCTTTGTAGTTTAGGTATGTACATAGTAGTTTGCGACACTTACGATATATTAATAACGAAATACACTTTTTTGAAAGTATGATATTTGATTTTTATATTGTAATCCCAGTTGCTTAAAATGTTTTCACCTTTGGTAACGATTTAACATCAACTTTCTTGTTTGTTACAAACAACCAGGGATCAGAAAACCAGCTTGCACGTCTAACGCTAACTTGAAGACGGTTAACGAATTACATTTTTCTGGAAGATATACAGTCATATGAACTTTGCAGATATTTGAGGCGGGTGTTCACACAAATTCCGCGAGCAATGTCTGTGGAGCGGAAGAAGGTGTTTACAGCATTGTATTAGAGAATCCTCATGAAGTATTACAAGATTGTGGAGACGAATTCTACTACAACATTTTTAGTCGTTCTACTATGAAACCGCGAACGATTACCACAAAAGTATTTATACAACACATTACCAAAATGGCCAAGTAAGTACAGATATCCGGTTTCGTCCATGTTGTTTAGACACAGATGTTTTTAGACAATTAACTTCAAACTGCCACAATTATAAAAGAGAAAATTGCAGTTTCGGCAAAGCTGATATCTGGGAACGCGGAAAACCAATCAGGATTGTCAGAAGTGACAAACTGAGTAACATCTCAAAATTTGCCCCTGAAAATGGTTTTAGATACGACGGAATCTACAAAGTCGTGGAATATTTTCCACATATAGATGCAACAGGATGTATTGTTTGGCGTTTTCTTATGAAAAGAGATGACCCGAATCCAGTACCTTGGAAAATTACAGAGCACAAGTTTCTTCCTGTAGTAGTTTTACTATCATTGTACACCAGATTTTTTTAAATCATAAAATGTTTTATAGATCTCGAGAATCGGAGAGGATCATGTACGTAAAAAACCGAAACTGGAAAAATTCGAAATAGGTGAAAATGTAATTAAATTTATTAAGGCCGATGTTGTCAATGAAAAAGTATGGAACGAATGTGTAGAAATAACCGAGCTTGGAGAAGAAGCATTTGTTAAAAAAGTAAAGGAGATGTTTACTTGTGTTTGCTGTCACGATATAGTTCACATGCCCATCACAACACACTGTAAACATAATATTTGTCATGTAAGTAGGTAGTTGGTTTTAGATTTTTAAAATTACGTAAAATGTGTTACGTGTTTGTCTCAGGAATGTCTGAAAAAATGTTTTCATTCTGAAATTTATTACTGCCCTTGTTGCCGACTTAAAGTGGAGAAGAAACTTTTAAGTAGAGTTAATCACAATCTCAGTGGCGCTTTGAGGCTCTTGTTTCCTGGATACAGATTTTTCTAATGAAATGTATTTATTTTGGTATTAATTTCCTTTATTTTTACAGGTACTTATTTTTTATTATATATATTGAAGATTGTAACGCAATAATAAAAACTGTAAAAAAATGTGTCATGTATTTTACTGTAGCGTTCTGTTGGGATCATAGTAGAGAAGCGTATTTATCTAGAAACCAGAGTATGAAATTGTTTAATATTTTTACACACGTGAATTATTTTGCTGTGACATGTAAATAAATGTCCTTATCAATTTTGTTCTAGTGATACCAAAAACGCTTATTTAGGACAACTTTTTGTCCAGTAATTATTGCGTACCACTCATCATTTAAAGCAAAGCAATAAACCAGTGTTTGATTGACTTGAAACGTAATATAGTTCGTCATCTTTCTTGATTTAGAATGGGGAGTAGTTTGAAAAAGAAATGTCAAATTTGACACATCACAAAAGTTCTAAAATCTCTGATTCTAGCTCGTTATAGGTTATGTTTGGGGTCAATTACGTACATCAAAACAGTGGTTGTGTTATTATGAGATTAAAATCGGTAATTATTATACTGAGTCTTGAATAATAAATTTTTTACTCTGTTGCGAAAGTAGCAAAAAGGTAAGCCTTTCTCAATTCCAAGTCCTAAAACAATCACTTCATAACTGCCGTTCTAGCAAAATGTCTGCACCACAGCATCACTTCATCCCGGGCCTGAACAATTCCCAACAAGGGGCTCTAAGAAATCAATTTTCGACCTCAATGCAGAACCCAATGGGCAACACCATGCAAAGTCAACTAGGAAACCAGATGCCGGTTCATATGCAAAACACAATGGGTAACCAAATGAGCAATCCTATGATAGCACAGATGGCATCCACTTTAAACAGTTCTGGTCTGAACCCAGCCATGCAGGGTAATAATCAACTTTTGGGTCAACTGAACCAACAATATGCGATGAATCCGGGAACCCAAATGGCACAGCATCAGGGAGCTAATCCTCTACAAATGCAGCAGGGTTCAATGGGTAATGTGGTGGTGCTCTTTAGAACTTGTCCTACATGCGTGTTTTAGAGTTCTCGAGTAATTTACAGCACCATGCTATGCAGACTAATCAGTCACAAGTTATGCAACAAACACCCACAGGAGTAGCCCCGACACCTCCAGTTCAGGCTCAACAACAGCAACAGCAGTCTAAAGAGTTTAATACGGCATCTTTATGTAGGATAGGGCAGGAGACTGTGCAAGATATTGTTAGTAGAACACAGGAAGTTTTTCAAACTTTAAAAACAATACAGGTATGATGTTAAAATATGAGGCTGATTTATATTGAAGTTGGTTGTAGCCTCCTAATGGAACTCCACAGTCTTCCAATGCTAGTAATGAAAAGAAAGCAAAGGTGCAGGAGCAGCTTCGTACCATAAGGGTTTTATTTAAAAGGTTAAGGCTAATCTATGAGAAGTGTAATGAAAATTGCCAACTTCAAGGAATGGAATATACACATATTGAGAGTTTAATACCTTTTAAGGATGAACATGATCCTAAACATGATGAGAAAAAGAACTCTGAAGCTTATAGGTTAGCCTGTGAAGAGTGCAAAGAAGTAATGGAGCAAGTTATACTAAAAAACAAACAACTGAAAGATGTTATTGATCACTTAAGGCGAATTATATGGGAAATTAATACTATGTTAACAATGAGAAGGTCATAGTTTATTTGTATAAAAATAAATGTCTTTTTATTAATCTTTATTTATTTACACAAATGCGGTTGGCGTGTCAAAATTGAGCAGTGAAATGTCTTGTTGAACAAGAGTCACAAATACCATTATTTACGATCAAATTTTCACAAATATCACATCTGCCCATTAAATTGTTTGTGATTGATTCAATTTCCTCCATGCATAACTTTTCATACTGCTCATGTTCACCTAATTTCAGTTCTTCTTCCAAATCTTTTAGGAAAATATCTACATCGTCTTCGTGTAGAAGACTCCTTTGATCTAGAGTTGACAAAATTAATTTTTTCAATTCACTTAAAACTTCATATGTGATTTCATTTTCATTTAGATGTCTTAAACTATCAATAGACTGTATTCTCAACGACTTGAATCTTTGTATAAGCCGCTGAAAACGAAACTTTAGAATGTTATATTAAAATGCTAAAATTTACCTGTCGTCGATCGGTTCTTTGTGCAATAACATCTCTGCCTTTACCTTGTATTATTTTTTGGCGTAATTTTGTCGATCCGCGTTTGAACACATTGATCCTATATTTATGTATACTTTAGAGATTTATCATTAAAAAACTTGTTTACTTTGTCAAGTTGATCCTAACCTAACTTTTAATACCTTTAAATTTTGACTTTAAACGACTAGCTGTCAAAAAATTGCGTAATGAACGCATTTTTTTCGCGACGTAATGGGGTAACCGGTTATTATCACATTTCATACCAATATGGTAGAATACCAGGCCACGGACCGATCTGAAAAATCGTCCAATATCACGACCAAGCAAATTTTAAATTTCACAATGTACTTTCAAATATCGATATTTCAGTCTTTTCAAATAGAACACCTTGCATTTTTTCTTCTCTTTCTTTCAATACGTCGGTGGGTTTCTTAAAAAAGTAAAAAATCTCAAAAATGGTCAACTTTAATAAATGTAAAAACTACTTAACAGAAAAGAAAAGAGAACAAAATACGAGATAAGATGCAGAAATAAAATACAGGGTGTTGGATTTGAAAACACTGAAATGTCGATATTCCTTTCCATTGCTAACATATTTCAAGAAAATTGGGATAACTTAGCAACGTCGCATCAAAATTTCGAAACAATTTCATGTAAACCTGGTCACTAAGAATATGTGGCGGCACAATAACACGTTGGCAAGCGGATACCTGCCCGGAAAGAGGGGGGCGTGCGGTTCGATTCCCATCGAGGCAGCAACATTTTTCTTCGCTTACCTTCAAATATATTATACTCCTAATATTTAACCAATAACTTAAATCACAAATCAATACCAAAAATATAGACCCCAATTTAAAATTTTCCAATGCCGAGATTGCAAAGAGTGGGATATAAAATAGTATTAAAATCATTTCGAATTAATTAAATGTAAACAAATAAGATAAAACAGGATAACAGGTTCAAATGATCAAAAAATTTGCATTTTTACATTATTTTTAACTTTCTCAAATAAAATCTTCGCTGAGTCTTTGGATTTTAATACAATATTCTAAAACTGTTTTTCTCAAGGATGATAAAAAAACCAAAACTCGAAAAATTCGAAATAGGTGAAAATGTAATTAAATTTACTAAGGCCGATGCTGTCACCCGACCTCATCTCAGTTGTGATGACTTTTTTATTCGTCGTGGGCCGAGAGCCGAAGCTTAAATGCAAAATCTTATTTCTCTGCAAAAAAATACCACGTATTGTGATACATGTTTTTCAAGAATCAATGAAAGAAAATTACACTCCTATATGTTAAGAAAAAAAAGCAAAAAATAAGCCCCACCCACCCGCCCCAACCTCAATTATGTTGAACTGTTCATTCGTTGTCCGACTTATTTTTTATAGAGAAATAAAGATTTTGCAATTAAGCTCTGCCCCTTTGACACACGACAAATAAAAAAATCGTTAGAATATAGATAGGGTGGGTGGGTGGAGTTTATATTTTGCTTTTTACTTCCCGAGCGTAAGCGAGCCCATTCAGAATGTTTCATTCTCACATTTTCAAAATTTCAATAACAATAAAATATTTCTTAATAATTTAGCTTCTCAGGGGCGCCAAAGAAAAGTTGTTTAAATTATACCTGAACGTGCTCGCTGCGCTCGCATTCTAATCGTTCTACTTTTAAAAACTTAGAGATTAGCCTAGAAGTATTCTAGAAAGAGTTTTCGCAGTAATATATTATCCACCTTCTTAGAACAGGTTGTGGAGGCAATGAACAATTCGGTAAGGCTTCCCGGAAGGCTTGGATTCTCAAATGAGCTTTAAGAAAATTTTTGTTCACGAAGTAAATTAAACTACTGGTCTGCCCATTTGGCTCACGATTAATAAAAAAATCGTTTTATACGTATTCTTCCTTTCTCAACAAAACACTTAAAACATGGTTAAAGTTGTAAATGTTTCCCGGAAAGTATGCGAACGAATAAAACATTTGTCACAATTGAGATGGGGGCGGGTATGGGGGAGCTTAATCTTTGGCTT
Source organism: Zophobas atratus (assembly GCA_022388445.1). NCBI lineage: Eukaryota > Metazoa > Arthropoda > Insecta > Coleoptera > Tenebrionidae > Zophobas > Zophobas atratus. Next base: position 35,237,402 of record CM039448.1, read on the forward strand.
TATTTTTTATTTAATATACATAGTATTCTTTGAACAACACGATACTCAAAAACATGTTTTACATGGTAACTTTTTGTAGAGAAATACGGATTTTGCAATTAAGCTATGCCCCTATAGCTCACGACGAATAAAAAAAACATTATAATTGAGATAGGGCGGGTGGGCGGGGCTTACATTTTGCCTTTATTTCTTAATATATACTCTTCTTTTCACAACGAGAAATTTAAAATATGTAAAACTTTTGTAGGGTAATATAGATTTTGCTAATGATTTGCTTTTCGTTTTTCTTCTTAATATACATACTCTCTTTAACAAGGAACTGAGCTGTTTAAAATGATAAATTTTTTCCTCGCACACTTCTCTACAAATTTAGCATTTTAGACATCGTTTCAGTTTCTTATCGTGAATAGAAAACTGCGACATATATTAAGAAAAAAGGCAAAATACAAACTCCTCCCACCCACCTTTATCTCAGTTGTGATGAGTTTTTTTATTCGTCGTGAGGTGAGGGGCGGAGCTTAATTGCACAATCTTATTTCTCTACAAGAAACTACCATGTCAAACTGTTTTTAAGTATCATGTTGTTGAAAGAAAATTATATAAAATATATAATAAAAAAATGAAACTATGAAAGTGAAGGAGATGTTTACTTGCGTTTGCTGTCAAGATATAGTTCACATGCCCATCACAATACACTGTTAACATAATATTTGTCATGTAAAATAAATGTTTCCTAGGTACATATTTTTAATATTCAATTCGAATTGAGTCGAAACGATAAAGAGAAATTGTTAGACAAACCTCTGTCTCCGATATCCCTGTCTCTTTGACTTATGAAATTCAGAACTCCGATGACTCAAAATTTGTTCCTTTCTTAAAAAAGGCTCTGATATTCTACAAAATATTGTAAAAATTGATAAATATCCCAATTGCTACATACGTGAACATCAAATTCTCATGAATTTTTCGTTCATTTTCAGTCCGGGGGGCAGAGCATAGTTGCAAACTCCATATTTCCCAACAAAAATTTACGATTTTGAACACATTTGAATTTTCTTGTTACGAAAAGAAGAATACGTATTAAAAAAAAGTAAAACATCAGCCCCGCCCACCCACCCTGATCTCAATTATGGTGAATTTTTCATTCGTTTTCAGATGGAGGGCGAAGCATAATTACAAAATCCATATTTTCCAACAAAAATTTTGCATTTTGAACACGTTTGACGTTTCTTGTTGTGAAAAGAAAAGTAAATTTTATATTATATTATTTTCGTAATGGATATGTGAAAACGAAAAAAGTTATATTATAAGTGCATAGGAGAAGAAAGAAAATTTGGTATACTGAGTAACAAAGAAAATAAAATGCGCAGGCGCGGAATGTATTACCCAAAATAGTTATAAATATAACACAATTATAATAAATAAATGCGAACATAATTAACCGTAAAAGAAGTTTAAGAATGTAACTAAGTATGTATGTAAATATTCAAAAATAATAAGGTTTATAAAAATTTAAACAACATAAATATTTAAAATCAAGTATGTATTTATGTATAAATAATGTACATTAGTTGATCTACATTTTAAAAATGAAATACATTGATTATATTTTTTCATTGCACTGAAGTTTTTTTATCTATATAGAAATAATCAACGTATATAATATACAGAAAACAGTAGTACAATTCGTTATCATTTTTTTACAAAATCTTTTATGTATACAAAAACAACGTTTCGACTGAGAACTTCTTTCCTTTTCGAGGTTAAGTCATTACCGTTCATTTTATATCCTAGAAACAATTTTTTGAGTTATCACTCTTATTATATTTTTGTTAAAAATAAGTCGAAATGTGATGTATAAATAAATTATTTTTTTCCCACTTATATCGCACTTTTCCGGCTAACTTTTACATGTTTTAAATACGGAGGCAACCGGTTAAAGTATTCAAAATCAACATCTGATTTTGGAAAATCTATTTTGAGTTTATTCTCTTTTTTGATATGAGCTATCAAGTTTTTGTAAACTTCGTTTCTACGTTTCAACACTACTATAAATGCCTTAAGCGCTATAACTTTGAGAAGTTTAAATTTTACCTTTGTCTTGTAAAATTTTCCTTTATATCGACTTATAGACTTCTTAACTTTGGCAGAGTACTGTTCTACACACTGTTTTAAATTAAAATAAACACAAAATGTCAAAAAATTATTTCGCAGTGCCATCACAGTCGCATCAAATTTATACGCAACATAAACCATACCATCGAAAAAGTTCTCCAAGACCGTCTTCTGCGAATTAAAAAGCGTATTCAGCTGCATTTTACCAAAATAGTTGCTGCTAAAACTGCATGACACAGCTCTGGCAAGAAAATTTTTGCAGCCACTCTCTGGAATAGGCCTCTGGATGTTCCACAACTTAAATTTGTGTCGAATTTCGTAACCTTTACTAAAACTATACAAAGTTGTTACTTCTTTGGTGTCCAAATTAAAAATTTTGCCGCAATAAGGAATGTGCTCGCAAGTGAACCATACGTTCGATATGGTCTTACCCTTGTTGATTTTGTGGAGACTTTCCATATATGACTCAAAATTAGCCACTTTAAATCCTTCCGTTGAACAAAAAAAATAGTCGTCGACGGTTCGGTGAAAAAAGCAATCGGAATCGAATTTTGAAAGGAAAAGTTTATCATAATAAGTCATGTATAGTTCGCACAGGGACGGTGAAAGAATGTCGCCTTGAAGAAGTCCATGGTTCCATTGGTAACACTTCCCTCTGAAAATAACAAACTGACTTTTCACGTATTCAGCCACGAAGTCCTTGTCTCTGTCGCTTAAAAACTCGGACGAAAGTGACCGGATGGTGTTGGTTAGGATCGAAATGTTCACGTTTCCATATGCATCTTCAACATCTATTTTCGTTCCGAAGATTTTTTGTTTTCCCACTCTTTCAACAAAAGAAGACCACTCGTCGTACAAAGAGTACGAAAAATATTTGTTCATAGCCCTCGCAGCTTGGTAAATTTTTTTAGTCAAGGATTTGAGATAAGCTTGTTTTGGGTTGTCTCGAAAACTGTTGACTATAGAACGAAAGCGTAGCTCATCGAGGTTGCCTTTTGGAATGATCCTCAGATAGCCTCTGGGTTGTACTTGAGAGGAGCGCTCAACTTCTTCTAAAAATTTTGACTTCTTGAGTGTGTTTATGATCTTAGTGTGAAACGAATCCCACTGATCTATTCGAATGAATCGCATTTCTTGCCCGCTGTACGTTTTTGTGCATTTATAATAGAATACGACTATTGGCTTAACGACGTATTCTAGAAGAAATTTGTTTGCTTTTTTTAACAAGGTTGTTTTTGTTAATTGACATTTAATTTCGGACAACCAAGGTATGCATTCGCAGTTGTAGCCTTTGATAAGCGTAGATGAATAAATGCACTCAAAAGCAGACTGAGTTAAAATATTGTCAACTATTCTGTAGAAGAGTCTGCGGTGGAGTTTATTACCAAAATAGTCGTCAGGTATTATTTTGTCTAGCAGTTTCAAAATCTTGAAGCTTAAATTTGTTTCCGAATTTTTCGTTTTTCTTAAATTCTTTAGTGTGATGTTTATAATGTTGTTCAAATGTGTTAAATCGAAGTTGTTGTACTGAAGATTTACGATTTTCGGTTTCTTTTGTTTAGTTTTCAAAGATAGACTGTAGTACATTTTGTCTATTAATTTTACTACAAACAGTGACGTTTAATAAAAAATGTAATTATTTAAAGCAGTACTTACTCTCGTTATTATTGCAAACGGTTCTTCCGGAACCACGTTTCAACACTACATTTCGAACACAAATTTACGTGAGACTTGTTGCTACTTGTTCGCAAGGGTGGGTTCTAAATCGATCGCATGCTTATCTACTTGAGTGCTACCCTATGCAACCTGCTGTATGCAGCTACTACCTGTTAAAAAAGGAAAATGTGAAAATAAATTCGTGTTAATGCAATTTTTAAACTTTCAATCAAAGTGTCAATTTTTTTATAATAGAGTAAGATTTAACCAACTCTAAAACTGTTCATGATAACTATTATTAAGTGGATAACCGTCATAGTGAAATTACAGTTTTATTAGGGTAATAAATTTTAATTATTCTCTTTCTTATTATCTTTTGGTTTCTGGTTCCTTCGTATTGTATAAATAAAATGTCATATTGTATAAAACTCATAAACACTACATTTTATGTAGATATTCTGGTGCTGTCGGTTATTAAAAATTTATCTATTTTCCAAAAAGATGTCCATACGGTGATCCCAGTAAATTTATTTTGTAAAATTTGGATGGAAATCTGGTTTTTTACTGTCATATTTTTTAAATGATATTCTTCTACCTATTGTTATCACATTCTATGTTTCAAGGTATTTTTGTTTTACTTTTTGTTGATTTATTTTCTTAGCTATTTATGTCATTTTTTGTCATTTGTCTTACTAATTTAACAGTACTATAGTTTGTTTATCCGAAAATTGTTTTCTACCTACATAAAACGTGTAATCAAATTTTCAAAATGTTTGGTGTGTAGTTTCACAGCATAAAATTTTTTTTTAGTTTTTAATAGTAAAATAAAAAATATATTTTCGTACCTATACACTGGAACATTTTTTTAATGTTGAACATATGAACGCTAAGTATGGGTATACTGTGGTATGGGTTTAACCTTATGTTCAGTTTTTTGGAAGTATGTACATAAGCGCCAATTAAAAATTAATAATAATAAGTGAACAATGTTTTATATTCATAAATCAGATCAATTACAACAACTTATGTGACTTATTATAAGAACTGTTGTCATTAACATTAACATTTCAGTGTCAAGCTTAAATCGAGGTAACATGATTCAAAGCAGCTTAATTATAAAACAAAAAAGTTTAATATCATCGTCAGTTACGGGGCTTTATATTTTCAACCTACAATTTTTTTCGTTTTACATTAAAAAATACTAATGTCACTCTGTGAAAGTAAACGAATTATAAGTAAACGGTTTGTCAATATAGCTGCCCATATAAACAAAATATATTTGGATTTTTTTGTTAAAACATTAAAGTGTAAGTAAAGTAAAGTATAAAGTGATTAGAATATTTCGATCCGCGATAAAGTATAATACATGTTACATGTTCATGTTTCCATTACATACATAAATAATCCACAGACATTTTACGATTGTGCTAATTATTATTATAAAACTTGTACGCAATAAACATAAAATCACTAAATATTTATACCAACGGTATACATAAATTATCAAAATATTAATGTAGCCGCTTTTAGAGAAATTGTAGAACATGTCAACGGCACTCTGTCAGAAGCGGTAAGCATGACAATGAGGTTATGGTATTTGACATGCTTTCATTTTAAAACAACTATTGAAAGCTTATACTTACTTTTAAATAATTTGCATCAGCATTAGTTGTTGATTTGAGCATCTTTCATAAAATGTAAAATATGTGGCGTTTTGTAAACCACAACAATAAATACCTATGTTATTATCACGTGGTATCAAGGATATTGGGTTTTATGTAGGTATACTAAATATATAGCATGATGACAGGTGTGTTGCATATTCTCAAGATTATACAAAAAATGTAATAATCTATTGATAAGTTGATAACAGTCGAAACACGAAATACGAATTAATGTACAATTTCATTAATTTCCGACTTTATCGTTTTATTCGTTGAAGAACTGACAACTGAGTCAATGCTGACTTGGTAACCAAGTAACTATGTAGGCCCATCCAGTTCTCTTCTTTTTCTTAGAACATTTAATAAATTTATTCTTTATATTATTATTTTTTATTGATTATATGACCTAACCTTCTTTTAGACTAAAACGGGGAACAATACCTATGGATTTCAGTGGAAATTAATATTAAACAATGTAATTTTATTATATCCTACATTTGTTATAATCATGACTTAGATTTAATTAAATATTATTATTTATTAGGTTTGAATTTTTTAATTTGATGACGTCATCCAAAAATTTTGCCGTATAAATATTATCTAAAATATGCAAAATATGATCAGTCTATACTTGTGATTTATCACTTCATTCATATTTTTTAGATTTAGATTGGCTTAAACAGGGTGATTCAAAAAAATTAATGACTGAATTGTTGAAAAATAAACACCCAATCAGATTTTGGAATTTAACTCGTTACTTTGGAAAATTGCAATTTAACAATTTTTAAATTTAACAAATTTTTATAAGGGGCAAATTCAGTCTTATCTCAGCAAGTGCTAGCCCAGCTCACCCGCCCCCTATTTTTTCAGAAGATATGTCATTTGCCAAAACCAGTTTTATCTGAGCAAGTACTAACCCCGCCTGTCCCCTGTGGGTTGAGCTACCTATCAGGCGCGTCCCCAGGGTTGCGGATAGGGGGAGACCGGCATTGTCTGGGGAGGGGGGTCTGGGGAGGGCGGATATGCCCCTCGGAACTAAACACTCCTGGGGGTGGTGGAAGTCCGACCTGGATTTTCTCTTCTCCAGATATGTAGGTTAGGGCTGAGGCTCGTCTTGCCTGGACATGCCTTGGTGGTTGTCGGCTTAGACGGCCGCGAAGGCGGTTCAGTAGAGGAGGGCTGGAAATAAACGTGCCCCCCCGGGATTAAACCCCTGGCGTGGGGTCGTCAAAACAGCCCCACGGACAAGCTCCCGCGTGTTTGTGCCGTGCGTGGAGACCCGTAAGGTGGGATGAAGGAATCCTGGAGGTTGAGCCCCCCTTGGTGCAGTGTGTCACCAAGGCTGGGCAACACGCCTCTTTGGCCTGGATTTCCACCAAAACGGGAGGTCGAGACTAACCCATCTCAGATCAATCGGCTGTGTCGTCGGGTCAGACCGCCGACAGGGTGAGTCCTTGGGGGAAGTGTAGTCTGAGCAGGAGTAACCTCACTAGTTGAGGCTGCGTACTGCAGGATGAGCTTCCCTGGGGGCTATATCCTTCTGCTAGCCCTGACGTCGAAGTTCGACGTCCCCTTGTTGGACTCCGTGGTGGGTGGGGAAGTAGAAGGACGAAATTAAAATCCAGATCTATGGAGAATAACAACAAAAAAACCACTGAGGAAGTGCCTTCGGGTGCACCTCAAACAGGAAACCCAGCCAATGTGGGGTCGCAGCCTCCTAGGAGGAAGCGAATCTGCGGGGCTGAGGTAAAAAGGCGGAGGAAGGCTCGTTTGCAGGCGGAGGCGGCGAATACCGACCCGCCGAAACCGGGTCCATCCTCCTCCGGGATAAACCCCAAGGGTAAAGGGCAGGCTACGATAGCCAACCCTAAACAACCCGTGGGGAAAAAGACCTCAGGGTCAAAGAAAAGAGTGAGGTCTTCAACCTCCACACCTCCGGCAGCTGAAAAGCAAAAGAGGATGAGGAGGCAGGAGACTACCTCTAGAGAACAGAGCTACAGGGAGGCGGCTGCAAGTCATCTCCGTGTAGCTGTGATTGATGTGCAGCATCCACTTGGTAAGCTGACTGCTGACCAGGTGGAGATAGTACAAAAGGGCCTGATGGGAGCGCTGGACAGGCAACTTGACCAGTGCTTGGCATCGGGTAGACAAGCAGCCACTTTCAGGGGCATGAAGTACACAGGGGAAATCCTAAGGATAACCTGTGAAGACGAGTTGTCCCTGAAATGGCTACAACAAACAGTGCGCTCCCTAACACCCTTGTGGGAGGGCGCACAACTTAGCGTGGTCCCCTTGGCTGAGCTACCAAGGCTGGTGAGGGCGACCCTGTGGATACCGGGACCACCGGTGGATGCAGGAGTCGTACTTCGCCGCCTGGAGGGTCAGAACCAATGGGCCCACGTCAAAAAATGGCTTCTTTTCCATCGCGAGGCCAAACCCGAGGCTGCCTCTCCGGGCAACCTCTTTGTGTTTGGTCTTGGGATGGAAGAGGCCAAGATAATCAGGGAGAGGGAGGGCAGAATTAACTATATGCTGTCCTCTTTCAACCTGAAACTCAAGGAGAACGAGGCGTCGGCTCAGGAAGGGCGGACCCCTATGGAAGAGGTAGAAACCCCAGGGGGTGAAGCCTCTACCAGTGGGGGCGGGCCCGCCTGAGACATATGCCTCGTGTCTCCTAGGACAATTATGGGATTTTTTGGTTGCAGAGATGGCGCTGCAGCAGATAAATTTCATTCAGATTAACCTGCAGCATTGTCGCATGGCGACGACTGTTTTGTGTCGTCGTCTAGACAAGATGCAGAACACTATAGCAATAATCCAAGAACCATGGATTGTAAAATCCAGGATCGCAGGGTTGAGCAATTTAAATGGCACTGTTGTTTCAGGTACCACAATAGAATCTCCAAGGACATGCGTCTACATTCCGAGGAAAATTAAAGCCGTCCTCCTACCTCAGGTCAGCTCCAGGGATGTGACTGCGGTAAATGTTAAGTGTGACATAGGAAGAGGCGAAGAGCAACTGGTAATAGCATCCGTGTACTTACCACAGGGAGCACAGGAACCATGTCCAACATGGGAAATGGCGAACTTGGTGGAACACTGTGATACCGGAAATATAAACCTCATCATCGGTGCCGATGCGAATGCCCACTGTCTGTTGTGGGGGAGCAAAGACACTAATGATAGAGGAAGAACACTAGCTGAATATCTTTTATCAACAAATCTAGAGATTCTCAACCGAGGCTGCGAACCAACTTTCGTAACATCGCGTAGTCAGTCAGTAATAGATATTACACTGGCTACATGGGATATCTCACAATATATAATGGGATGGCACGTCTCTAAAGAGGCGTCAGTGTCAGACCATAGATGGATCATGTATACATCAAAATGTATAGACATGGAGATAAAGACGTACAGGAACCCTAGGCTGACGAACTGGGCTTCATACAACGAAGAACTGGACGACAGACTGGGGACCTCCGTGCAGTCTATACCAACAGAATACAGTTCGACAGAAGACATAGAGAAAACCTTGACCATTATCAACGACTCTCTAATGTCAGCGTATGAGAAAAGTTGCCCCCTAAAGAAGGAAGGTCTGGGCAAAGGTACACCATGGTGGAACCGAAGGCTCAGCCTACTTCAATCGGGGCTAAGAAAACTTTTCAACAGAGCAAAAAACACTAAGAAAACTGAAGACTGGGAAGCCTATAAAGAGCACCGGAAAGAGTTTAAGAAAGAATTAAGAAAGAGGAAACGGGAAACGTGGAGATCCTTCTGCAGCGACATAACGTCGACTGCTTCGGCCGCAAGGCTGAAGAGAGTTCTCTCGAAGGACCACACACATCAACTAGGTTTCCTAAAGAAAGAAGATGGCACCTTTACAGCCACCTTAGAAGAGTCCGCAGAACTTTTGCTGCAGACCATGTTTCCAGGCAGCACACGGACTACCTCCCATTCCAAAAGGGATGTAGTCGGTACTCAACCTTCCCCGAAGGACTGGGCGCTGGCTGCAAAGGTAGTCACGGAGGCAAGACTGGAGTGGGCAGTGGACAGCTTTTCCCCATACAAATCTCCAGGAGTTGACGGTATTGTAATGTACTAGCTTAAAAAAAGGAGATAGAGAATGACAGTTGACAGAATATATAAGTTAGAAAAATGAGCTCGTGTAATTTGAGAAACTAACAATATTACCTACCCCAAACAAGACAACACATTTTGGCGACGAGTATTAAAAGAACTCAGAAGAAGACCAACGAAGCGAAAAACAACGAACACTCGGAACAGAGAACAGGAGAAACACATAACCTCAACACAACACGTGGTTCGCAACAAACGAATCGAGGAAAAGATAACAGAACATGAACAACCACTCAACACCAGTACCTCCATTTCATATAGCAGAAGACCCCAATAACGTTGGCTCAAGGTGGGAAAAGTGGCTCAACCGTTTTGACAACTATCTCATAGCTGCAGGCATCGATAATGAAGACCGAAAGAAAGCCATGCTTCTCCACTACGCAGGCGAAGAAGTTCATGATTTATATTTGTCACTTCCTGAACTACCAGTAAACACAGCACAACCCAATGAATCACCTTATTTAACAGCTAAACGAAAGCTCAAACAATATTTCACCCCTAGAGTCAACAAAGAATTTGAAATGTTTAATTTTAGGCAAGCCAGACAGAGCGAGAATGAAACAATTGATCAGTTTTACGCAAAGTTACTGAAATTATCCAAGACTTGCACGTTTGAGAACCCAAATGAAGAAATCAAACTTCAAATCATCATGAACACGAAGTACACAGAACTACGTCGATATGGACTCACTGAACAACCCAATCTCGATGATCTATTGAGCAGAGCACGTACAATTGAGTGCACAGCTAATCAACTGAAGGTCATTGAAGACAAGATTGTCATGAACACAAGCACAGAAGAATGTAGCTACTTAAACAAACAAAAGCAACACAGAACCGCACCAGCCAACAGTGGTACCAGTAAGAACAATTGCAAAAATTGTGGAGGCAAATGGCATCCAAATGGGAGGAGAGCTTGTCCTGCTCTAAATGTAATTTGTCGAAGTTGTGGCAAGAAAGGACACTACGCCCGAGTCTGCATGTCCACCACATCAACACAACAGCAACAAGCACAATCACGAGCAAACCCCCAACACAACAACCATGGCACAAATACTAGCATAAACAAGAAACATAATGGAGAGAGGAAGAACAGAGCACAAATTCGCTTTAATGAGCTTAATATGGAGCCAGAGTCAACTAATTCTGAGACATCTTTCAAAACAACAATTCGTCCAAACGACAGAACAGCCATGAAATGCCCTCAGGTACATGTTAAGTTGAATGGGAAAGTAATCAATTTCATTGTAGATACTGGTTCATCTGTTAATCTGATAAGCTCAAGCACATTTAAAGAATTTCATCAGCAGTCACTACAACCAGATTCCTCATCGATTCTCCCGTACAACTGTCAACAACAGTTAGAAGTAGTTGGAAAATTCAAAGGTTTGTTCCATTATAACAACCACCAAACGCGAGCAGATGTATTTGTGATAAAAGGCAACAGTGAATCATTATTGAGCTATGATACAGCAAACAAATTGCAGCTGATACAACTATCTATGATGATATATCAACCTATGGACATGAACTATATCAAAAACAAGCATCCTAATTTGTGTAATGGCATAGGTTGTCTCAAGAACCAAACTGTCAAGCTACATATTGATGAGTCAATTCCTCCAGTAGCAAATAAACACAGGAGAATTCCAATAAATCTTCGTGAAGCAGTTGAACAAGAGATAACAAGACTGATGAAACAAAACATCATTGAAAAAGCAACAGGACCAACTCCCTGGGTTTCACCAATAGTTGTAGTTCCCAAACATCACGATCCTAACTCTATCAGAATTTGTGTAGACATGAGAGAGGCTAACAAAGCCATACTTAGAGAAAGGCATCCAACACCAACTATTGAAGAAATATTTGCCCAGTTAAATGGCGCAACAGTCTTCTCAAAGATTGATTTGAAAGATGGCTACCACCAACTAACATTAGAAGAATCTTCACGGTATATAACAGTTTTCTCAACACATATTGGTTTGTATCAATATAAACGACTGAGTTTTGGGATAAATTCCGCTGCAGAGATTTTTCAAAACACAATAAGACAACTGTTAAACCAAATAGATGGTGTGTTAAACATCAGCGATGATATACTAATCTTTGGAACAACTCAACAAGACCATGATAAGACTCTCAAGCAAGTAATAGAACGTTTGGATAACCATAATTTGACAATCAACACAAAGAAATGCATTTTTAACACAAACAAAATCGATTTCTTTGGATATGTATTCTCTAGCAAAGGCATTTACCCTGATCCAGACAAAGTCAAGTCTGTCTCTAACCTAGAACCGCCCAGAAACGTACATGAACTAAGAAGCTTCCTAGGAACGTTGAATTATGTTGGAAAGTTCCTGCCTCACTTAGCAACAAATACTGCAATATTACGTGAGCTGATTACAAAAGATGCTCAATGGGACTGGACTGAAAAGCATCACAGCGCTTTTAATGATCTTAAGAAACAACTAGAATCAGCACGAAACCTCGCCTATTTTGACCAACAGAAAAAGACGCACCTCTATGTAGACGCTGGTCCCATAGGACTTGGAGCGATCCTTTCGCAAGAACTTAACAACAAAACAGAAGTTATTTCGTACGCTAGTAGAACATTAACTTTGACCGAACAGAAATACAGTCAAATAGAGAAAGAAACATTAGCAGCAACATGGGCCATACATCACTTCAGAATATACCTGTTAGGAGGTCACTTTGTGTTACACACAGACCACAAACCCTTGGTCTCAATCCTACAGAACCCTCGATCAGCTCCAAACGCACGCATTGAACGACTTTGTTTGAAACTTCAGCCTTATAAATTTACAGTTCAATACCAAAGAGGCATAACAAATCCGTCTGATTATTTATCTCGTCATCCAACACACAGCCCACCAGAAGCATATGATAAAAGTGAAGAATACGTAGCTTTTGTAACCAATCATTCACTACCAAACACAATTTCACTTGAAGAAATCGAAAATGCAATGAAAGATGATTTTCAGTTGCAGCTACTGAAAAAGGCCTTGTTAGAAGATGATTCCTTGTTTTGGAAGAAACGAGAACTGCAAACATTCAAGCAAATCAAACAAGAGCTCACTGTATATGGTAATATTATTCTCAAAGGCAGTCAAATCGTAATTCCCAGCAAACTGCAGAAAAACATTATCAGATTGGCACATAAAGGTCATCAAGGTCTCGTTAAAACCAAACAACTGGTAAGAACTAAGGTATGGTTTCCCAACATCAACAAAATGGTAGAAGAAGTAGTGAAGTCATGCACAGCATGTCAAGCAGTAACACCCTACAACCAGCGAAATCCGATTCAAACATACCCGACATCCACTCACCCGCTTGAATGTCTAGATGTAGATTACGCCGGACCATTTCCAGATGGAAAATATTATTTCATAATGGTAGATGATTTCTCAAAGTTCCCATTTGTCAAAAAAGTACCATCGACCAATTTCAAACAGCTGAAGCCCGTACTTGACGAGACATTTGCACTATTTGGCCTACCAAAAGAACTTAAATCCGATAATGGACCACCCTTTAATGGATACGAGTTGAAAGAATATCTTTCAAGCCTTAACATCAAGCATCATTTAATAACACCACGTTGGCCAGAAGCAAATGGCAGAACTGAGAGATTCGTGAAAACGTTCAAGAAAGCCCTCTTGTGCGCAACGATCAACAGTAACAATCCAGACGCAGAAATTCAAGAATTTTTAATCAATTACCGAAGCACCCCTCATTCAACAACAAACTGCCCACCATATCAAATTATGTTCAACAGAGAAATCAACAACTTCTTACCCACTCTCAAAAACAAGACGTTTCATGAATACAATCCCCAAACGGACATCGACAACAGAAGAAAACAAAACGAACGCGCCAATCGTAAAAGAAGGACATTTGAACATCGCTTACAACTTGGACAAAAAGTTCTTTGCAAACAACAAAAGAAGAATTCGCTGACTCCACTCTTTGATCCAGATCCATACACGATCACTAGAATCACCGGTTCTCAAATTGAAGCTCGACGAGGAGAAAAGGTGATTGTCAGAAATTCATCATTCTTCAAGCCACACCACTCAGCACAGAGTCCAAGGCCAGAGTATCACCCCTCAACCAGTCTGGCACCCAGTCGATCTTCCCAATCTGAACAAACGCGAGCACCGTTCCCCACAACACCTCCAAGGTCGACAGCTCCAGCCACGACACCCCTTAGACAAGACAACACGGAGGACAAAGTAAACAGTCCCCCAAATCAACGAGTCGAGACGCCCACTGGACGACGCCCCCAGCGAAACAGAAAACCACCGTCGAAGCTCCGGGACTATCTTGTAGAACTCTAATGGCATGTGCGTCATATGAGTTATTGAGTTTAACTTTATTTTGTATTTGGTATGTGTTCTTTAATTTTCAGTAAGGGAGGAAATGTAATGTACTAGCTTAAAAAAAGGAGATAGAGAATGACAGTTGACAGAATATATAAGTTAGAAAAATGAGCTCGTGTAATTTGAGAAACTAACAATATTACCTACCCCAAACAAGACATCACAGGTATTTATCCCGCTCTCCTGCAGAGGGGAATGAGCAGACTACGCCCTATTTTGTTGCCAATGCTTCGGGCGTGTCTGGCTTTCAGCTACATACCGAATGCATGGCGAAAAGTAAAGGTTATCTTTATACCTAAGCCAGGACGACAAGATTACACCTTGGCTAAATCCTACAGACCAATTAGCTTAACATCATTCTTGCTGAAAACGCTAGAAAGACTAAGCGAAAAAGAGATTCGGGAGACTGCTTTGAGCAAGCAACCTCTACATCCGAACCAACATGCCTACATCCAAGGAAGATCCACCGATACGGCCCTACACACAGTTGTAAACCGTATAGAGTGGGCGATGGAGAACAAACTCTTCACCTTAGGAATGTTTTTGGATATTGAAGGAGCGTTTGATAAAACGACTTTCAAAAGCATAGAGCTAGCCCTACGAGAGCACGACGTGGACCCCACCCTGAGTAGGTGGGTGGCCGGTATGCTAAGGAACAGGGAAGTAATGATTAATGTAGGTGGCACTGAGATCGAGGCTGTTGTAGACAGGGGATGTCCTCAGGGAGGAGTTCTCTCTCCTGTACTGTGGGATACTGTCGTTGACAGCCTGATACGACGCCTCAATGATCTTGGCTACCACACAATTGGATACGCGGACGATCTAGTCATTCTGCTAACAGGAAAAAACGCAGATACATTATGTGAGATAATGCAAGCTGCAGTCAAAATAGTCGAGGAATGGTGCAGCAGACATACCCTCTCCGTTAATGGAGAAAAGACGAAACTAATCCTGTTCACCAGGAAAAGGAAAATTGGCACACTACAGATGCCAAAAATATTTAACACAACGCTTCAACTTTCGGACGAAGTCAATTACCTGGGAGTTGTATTGGACTGGCGACTGAATTGGAAGAAGCATGTAGATGATAAAGTAGAAAAGGCACGCTCGGCTCTTTGGCAATGTCGTAGGGTGGTGGGAAGGTCGTGGGGTTTAAATCCCAAGATCGCCCTCTGGATCTACACGGCAATAGTCAGACCGATGCTGTGCTATGGAGCTTTAGTTTGGTGGCCCAGAGCCAGACAAAAAACAACAGCCCTGCAACTTGAACACGTTCAGAGAATGGCGTCCCCAGTAGCATAGCAATATTTTCTAATATTTATACAAGATGATATATATAAATGTTGATAGATATTCATTTTATATTTATAATATTTTTATATTTATAATTTATATAGAATTTCAACATATATTACATATTTATGAAATGTCTTTTTATCAAGACACCGAACAACAAAAATGAAAAAAAAACTACCATGTTGGGACAACTTGTAGGTAATTTATTTCATAGGATTTTTATTGGAGCAATATTAAAAATTGATTTGAAAAAATACCAGCTATTGTGAAATTGACACTATTCGAAATCTCGCTTTGCACACTATTAATTGCTCATTAAAAAGTAATATTTTTTTTATTTTTGCAAACAAAAAATAACAATTTTATTCATCATTTTAATAAACTTACTTAAATTTGCGTTTCACCTACAGATGCGCTTGCTCTGCTGGAACGCGTTTGCGTAATGTGCAACATATACATATTTTCTGTTGTTATTGGTGGTTCAAAAAGTGTTTTGTGTAAGTTCATGGTGTTTGTCCTATTGTGAAGTGTGATTATCGGTACTGCGATAAATTCAGAATAGTGTAGTAAATACCGTTTTGTCATTTGTCAAGAAAACAGCACTAAACCTACATAACCTCACTTCTACATGCAATGCCGAAATAGTATATTATTATACTAGTTTAATAAGACGTCTTATTGTGGCACGCATGGGTTTGGGGCACGACGAGCGCAGCGAGGAGTGCTCCAAAGGAATAAGTGCCACAATGCGTCTTATTAAACGAGTATAATATACTATTTTTTCTACTTTGCATCTGATCGGAAACAAAAAATTAATAAAAATTCAAGGTTATAAGGGCCTTTTAATTCGAAACGTTAGTTGTAGCGTTGTGGCTGACTTCACAATGTCAAAGTTTGACATCTAACCACCGAACACTAACAATCTAACCTAAGTTTGCCTCAATAAATGGAAGAAGGGGGCTTGCACGCCACCTGAAATACAGTTTAACAATTGATCCCATTATTAAACTGTTTTCGGTTTAATAATGAGGCCATTGTTAACGCAAAGTAGAAATATGCAATTTCTCAACACGTAAGTATATTTAAGAGGTTTAATATTTCTGAATATAAGCATATTATTAATGTAGAGACAAAATGATGAATGTCCGGGCGCAACCAAAAAAAAGAAGAAATCGAGTTAGAAATTGCGGGAGATACGCAGAAATTGGATGAATTGGTAAGCATTTATTATTATTATTATTATTATTAACTTACTAGTTAAGTTATAAACTAGTTTCAGACTGATAATAATGTTTATTTGTCAGAAAGAGAAGACGTAAAAAACATGTATGCAATTTTGAAGAAATTATTAATAATGAACCAAATTGCTTTCAAGTTTTCAGGGCAAGGAAAAAAATAAGCTCTCTTTTAGTGAACTCACAATTAACAAGGCTACAATATGTCAAGTTATGTGATTTCTTAAAAATTACGAACTTTGTAAGTTAATTTATAGTGAACCAAGAGTTATAAGGTTATATGGCCATCATAAAATCATCCCATTGTGTCGAAATTAAGTTGTTTACAATAGAAACGGTTTTAGGGTCGTAAATAACGTGTCCACTGCAGCTCGACCGGCTCTTGTGTTTCGTTCAGGGGCGGCTTTCACTAAATATGAAAATCCACCACTCCACTATTTCTTTACTACCTGCAGCCGCTGAGGGTTCTGAAATAACCACTCGCTTTGAAAGCCGGCCCTGTTAAATATAAGCAAGAAATGTTTAGAAGATGATTTATTGCCAACCGGTAAGCTTAGTGCGAACCACACAAAGGGGGTATTTATTTGCGGTCAACTACTTTTATGATGGCCATATAACCTTATAGCTCTTGGTTCACTATAATTGTAGGTACCACACGGAAACGTCCCAAAAAATCCACAACTACTGAAATTTAAAAAATGGTAGGACCTCATTAAGCGCAGACAAAAGCAAGAATGAATTCTCATCGAAAAAAACATGAGGTATGATTTTTTTTATTTTAATTAATTATATCGCTTTTCAATGAATTGGTTATAGAGCAAATAATTATTAAATAAATATTTCTGTATAACGATTGAAATGTAGCAGAACATTGTTAATTTTATGTTTAAAAAATTTATATTGTGTTTCACATCAGGTGATTTTTTAAATGTATGCTCTGGTTGCCCATGAAGTTTCTGACATAAGTGTCATGGGTAACTACAGCAGAAATAAAAAAAAATCACCTGGTACGTAAAAATTTTCAACGAATTGGTTCTAGGACAAATAATTTTTAAATGTATAAATATTGCCCCAACGTTTCAAATACACTGTTATTTCCAGTGACAATGCTTTTTTGTGTTTAATAAATTTTATATTGTATTCCATGCAAGTTTTTTTATATCCATACCCCCTTTCATATGAAGAACATTTATTAAATGTTCTGAACTAAATAAGTATTAAACATTGAAAATAAATATATATTCAATATTTAAAACCAATATTGATTTTCTAAAAAAAAATCTGTCGTTACCCATATTCTTTAAATGTTAGAACTTCAATATTTATTACATATAAAATGTTACTGGGGGTGTCTCAGTGTTACAGGAGCAATGAGGACCACTCCCACAGCGGCTCTGGAGACTCTTCTTTGCTTAGCACCTCTTAACCTTTACATAGAGGAAGCGGCAATGACGACGTCTCTAAGACTTCACTCTCTGGGAGTATGGAACAAACAAGGCCGCACAACGAAGCACACTCGGATCTTAACGGAGGCGTTCAACAGAATACCCTTGTTAAGGATGGGGTGTGACCGAATGGGCACAAAATTAATATATGAGAAGACATATAGAATATCAATGAATGATAATTCAGAAGGACGAGCCGACATAGATATCTATGTCGATGGTGCCAAAACAGATAGTGGTTCAGGAGCCGGCATCTACTCCGAACAACTGAACGCACAAATTAGTGTACCTCTCGGCACCCACACGTCTGTCTTACAAACAGAACTGATGGGAATAATGCTGGGAGCTAGAATCATTGCTGAACGTGAAATCGGCAACAAATCAATACGCATACTTACTGACAGCAAGTCTGCACTACTAGCCCTGGACAGCTGTATGGTTCGATCCGGGCTGGTTTGGGAGTGCAGACAAACGCTAAAGTATGTAACGCAGAGGAATAGTGTGGAACTTTGTTGGATCAAAGGACACAGTGGCAACGAAGGAAACGAGAGGGCAGATGAGATGGCGAAGCGAGCCGCGCGCATGCCCTTCTGGGGACCCGAACCGGCAATCACGCCTTCGGTCGCCCTCTCGAACGAACTCGTAAAGCAATATAACCAGAGACGCCATGAGCAGATATGGGTGAAGTTGAGCAGCTGTCGGCATAGTAGAGCTTGTATGGCGACACCAGACCGTAAGTTGACGAAATTTTATCTCTCACTTTCAAGGGACAAACTGCGTAAACTGGTAGGATTCCTTACGGGACATTACCAGTTTAACAAACATCTATATACGATAGGGGTGGTAACAGACCCAATCTGTCGTGGATGCAATGAAGAAGAGGAAACAGCTGAGCACATTCTTCGTGAGTGTCCAGCCCTAGCCTCCTACAGGGAATCCATACTAGGGGACATCTGGCCTAGTATGGCAAATATCAGGGAGTTTCCACCCTCTGCATTACTCAAGTACATTCAAGCAGTTGGGTGGCTTGACGAGTAGAGGAGCGGAAAACACCCTGATATGGACTTGGGGAAGGTACAATGGGCCCAAAGGCGAGGCCTAAGTGCCGGCTGGCCACGGTCAGCCCCCATAAATTAAGAATCCAGAATCCAGAATCCAGAACCCCGCCTGCCCGCCCCTATTTTCTCAGATGATATGTTATTTGCCAAAATAAGACTTATCTTAGCAAGTACTAGCAAGGACTACCCTCTGAGAACATAAAGGGCGGGTGGGCGGGGCTAGTACTTGCTAACATAAGTCTTATTTTGGCAAATGACATCTGTCTATCTGTCGATCTGTGTCGATTTTATTAGACACATAATTTCTAAGCCCACTGAACTGATTGCTGTCAAATTTCAAATGTATAAAAAGTGCAAATTTTTGATGAAAAATTGTATATACCTTTATTCGTGGATACGAAAGTTGTCATTTCTATATGAAACAATTTGGAATTTGGGTGAAAACAGATCAACCAATAAACGATTACATACAACATAGAATTATATGGTACGTTCCAAATCAAGGAATACGAGTACATGTGAAGTACTAGTATGTATATTTAACTTAAAACATGTTTAAAATGGTAAATTTTTGTATAGAAACATGGATTTTGCAATTATACTCCGCCCTTCGGTCTGACAATGAATGAAAACTTCATCACTGACGACGTGTAACTGCAAAATCCATTATCCTGTACAAAAATGTACCATTTTAAATATGTAAATTTTTGTTGTGAAAAGATGACTACACCTATTAAGAAAACAGGGCAAAATATAAGCCCCGCCCACCCGCCCTGTCTCAATTGTGATGATTTTTTTTATTCGTCGTGAGCCAAGAGGGTGGAGCATAATTGCAAAATCCGTGTTTTTTCTACAAGAAATTACCTTGTAAAACATCTTTTTGTTTATCGTGTTGTTCAAAGAATACCAAACTTCGCGCCTTAAATTGGCCTTGAAAAAAAATTGAAAGGCCCGCGAAAAATTCAAAAATTCAAAATTTGGTCTTGGCTGTGATTGTCTAACAAAATGGAAACCTTGTTTTTTTTTTAATGGCGGGAAGACGTTCTTTCATACAAGTGAGCATACACTGCGTGTGAGTCGAAAGCGCAAGAAATAATAGACGAAATTTTGGGGGGGGGGGACCAAAATTCGCATCCCCTCTCTAGGAGGAAAAGAGTTGCGAGCATTCACTCCTCAGCCTCAAAAACCTCCTATGGTTTATTCACCGACATAAGGTATAATACATCGCAAATGAAACACATTAAAATATGAAAGAAAAGACACTCGCGAATTGACAGACATACGCATATGAAAATCGAACAAACACAAAATCCTACACATATGTTTTGAATCAATGCAAATATTTGAATATCACAAATTTAATAAAAGAAAGCAAAATCTAAATTAAAGTAACTGAACACAAGTTTTTACGGGCGTGTGGCGTCAAATTTAAAGTTACGACAGTTAACAGGAGCACAACAAAAATACCCCTGGGGCGTTCTAGAACAAGCTGAGTTTGGGGTTCCCGGTCCGGGCTGGTCTCCCCCGCGACAGTGATTCTATCTATCGGCAAGCCTACCGCACAGCACATCTCCATGAGGAACTTGGTCGGATGTCAAGGCTGACAGCGTCACATCATCCAGACCGTTCCCACTGACTCTATACAAATCCTGCACCCCTGGTGCAGCTGGTGCGATAAATCCCGCTAGCCCCTACTAGGAGCCGCGCCCTACGCTTCTGCTACATGTTTCGGTGTTATTTAACCTCGGTTCCATTTTAAATGTTCAATTCCTTATGACTCTGATATTAACGACAACTGAACAAGTATTAAAGTTTCAAAAGAAGAATAGACAACAATTAAATTAGCCACACAATCTTGTGGAATTTTACACAACAAATAAATCTTATTTAATCAACAAAATATTTACAAAACAAAACTAGCAAAGATTTATAAAAACAAAAGATCTAGGGTGAAATAAACTTGTGCAGATAAAGATTATCATCTGTGAAATACTTCTTAGATAAAGAAATTTTTGTGACCAAAATGAGATTAACTAATATATCTATTAGAAATATGGATTAACCCATAAATTTTATTACTTTCACTTATACTGAATAAGTGAAAAACACCTAGACTTCCGCTAAGATCAAAGTATAGTATTAATATTTCCACTTTTTGTCTTATAAGGTAACAAATATACTGATATTTATAGCACAATACATCAAAAATATCAAATTAGGTTCTAACTTCCATCCATTTGAAGGCATAATCTGCGTAACGTCCGTATCAAGAATACGTTCGTGCCTAAGAAAATTTGCATGATCTCTCCCTGTCAGAACATTACTTTCAATGCCACAGTGATCGACACCCAGGAGAATTTTAAAGTATCCCGAATCTCCCCATTCCATTCCCCACGTATTGGCACATAGCCAATAAAATCTCCCCACTTCTACACCCCAGCCCACAATTTTCACAACATGATATCCAACAAAACTACCACCAAGATGTTGGTAAATACCTAAAAATAAAGTTTTGAATTTTAGTAGGTTAAGACAAAGCTAAGATTACCTTCCTTGTAGACGAAAAAATCTGAATACACTCTAAGTTGGGCGACCACGGGGCCATAAATTGCAAGTTCAATTTGTATTTGAGCAGAGTCTTTAGGTATTTTGTATTTTTTAGCAGCGTAGTACTTATCTCCACTGTAAGAAAGTGGGTATTTTTTGTTGGTACAATAGTCTTGGCAGGTAGTGGAGTTTGACAAAGGTTTGCAACCCTACAGTTGTATATCAATTATTAATTTATGTTTTCACTGTTTTTTTTTACCTCGGGTCCTCCTGTAACTATTCCATTCTCGATCCAGTAGTCCCACACTCTAGAAGCCCAGCCTCCACTGCAAATGCTTTTGCCTTGTTGGCACTTCCTACAACATGTGAGTACATCTTGCTCCGAAAAAGTAAATTTTTTTTTGAGGTTTGTTCCGATGCATAGACGGTCGCTTATAACAGAAAGTGGAACCAGAACCTTAGTGTATTTCGTTGTAAGTAGCAGTTTATTTAACTAATAAACTTACCCAAGACGTGTCACAACTACCCTGTTTGGGTGGTTGATTTACACATCCAGGCCATTTTTCTCTGGCGTCAAAACTTACGGAAAAAACAAGTTCAAAATAATTTTTGTCACGAGTTATAAGAGCAGAGTTATCCGAATCATCATACATTGTAGTGTTTTGAACTAAACTTTGTAGCTCAGTCATCGTCGGCTTTTTAGGAAAATTTACACCAGCAGTCCAAGTGGAATCTTTTTTATTAATAAATGATATCATATCTTCGTGTAAATAATGTGTAGTTTCTTCATTTTTGGTGAGGGCGAAATTGTTAATCATTACAAAAATAATAAGAGCCTTCATTTTTGTGTCATTTTTTTTAAATAAAATTTATGATTGTTGCACTTGTCAAATTTATCGAATTGTCAAAGCCAGTTGAGATTCTATTAAAAAAAAACTTCTAGCTGTAGCTTTTTTAGTCTGGAGTAACTAGACAAACATGTGATTACCTAATTTGGCTCAAGGCACGGGTGCGTTTTACCAACAATGCTGGGTAAATTCACAAAATTAGCAAATTATGTACATAAAACTTTTTGATAGGCAGATATGTTCGTTATAACAAAAAAACTTGTATACAAAGTGCAAATTTTACTTCACTTCTATCATTAGTTTTTATCAACTAAATATTTAACAATCATCTCTTTAGCCTTATGATTTAGAATAATAACCAAACCTACTAGAACTGTCATTAACACAAAACACATGAGAACAGCTGAAGTTACCACCCATGGAACATAACTGTGTCTAGAAATTTCAAGCACCCTATCATCAGAATCAAATTTTGGATTTCCAGCGATGACATGTTGCTCAATACCACATTCATCGGTACCTCTTCTTATTTTAAAGAAGCCCTTTAAGTTTGCCCACTGGCATCCCCAAGAGTTTGCGACCAACCAGTATGGAATTCCTCTTTCTTTTCCCCAACCGATTATTCGCACAGCGTGTCGAGCATGTTTTTTGCCAATTGTGTAGACATATACACCTAAACTGTACAAGTAAAGAGACAATGAAAATAGTTGTAGGAGTTACCATCTCTGTAGTAATTGAAATCTTCATAAACAGCCATGGAGGCTTGAACTGGGCCTTTCTCCATAATTTCCGCTTGAATGCACTCTGGTGTTTTGTTCACCATGTAGTACTCTGAACCAAAATGTTTGTCTTCTTTGTAGGAAACGTTATAAAATGGATTTTCACAGGATGCTATGCATGTGGTCGTCTTGTTGTAGAAATATTCGGATTCTTGATATGGTTTACAGCCCTAAAACGATTCTTTTTTAATTATAAATCTAAATTAAAAGTTGTCTACTCTTACTAGGGGTTTACCAACTCTTAATTTGTGTTGTTAATGAATAAACATTATTTATAAATAACTTACATGAAAGGTTATTTTGATTCTGAATAGTCCGGCTTGCCAAAAGTGTTAATTTATTTTAATAAAATTTTGAAAAACGATTAACACTTTTTTTAGGCTTAATTTTTTTTCGTTTTGGTTTGTTTTAGTTGAACAAGCGTTAAAACAATTTCTTGCGCCATATCAAATAAAAACATACCTCAAATGAATTGAAGCCTCCTCCAGAAACTATTCCAAAGTGAGTGTAGTAATGCCAGGATCGGGATGCAATGCCCCCAGTGCAAGCAAAATCACAGTATTGACAACAAGAAATGAGATCTTGGGGAGAAAATCGAAAATTTTCTTTTCCATTGGTCTGAATACAAAGTCTGTCTGACATAACACCAATAGCAGCAAAAGCCTGAATGATAAGTAATAATTAGTAGTAGAGAATTAGGAACTTGATTTAGAAACTTACCCAACAGGAGCTACAGTTTCCCTGGTTGTTAATCCTTTCAATTGAAGCCCTACAAGCAGGCCACTCTAATCTAGCATCAAAAGTTTCGGGAATTTTTCTTCCTGTAATGTCACAGGCCTTCATCTTTGTATCTTCATCTTTTAAAAATATCACCGGATTGTTTGAATGCATTAAAGATCTTCGAGTTGTGTTTTCACGTGAAGATCTTGCAGCTCTCCAGAATGTTTGTCTTGAGTTTATTAATGTTACGAAATAATCTACCGCCACAGTTTCCGATTTTGCGGCTAGTAGTGGAAGAAACGATATTAGAAAAACTGGCACTAAGTAATACATGATGTGGTTGTGTGGTATACAAGCGAAAGTGACAAAAACTGAAGTCCGAGATGATATACTTACTTATGTATTACTTGTTTTGACGAGGATTTCCCACGCGCATCATAGCTACACGTGCTAAAATCTAAACAATCAATTTGTAGGTACATAGAGAACTTGTTATAAAGAACTACTAATGAGAGAAGTCAATACATTCTAGTGTAAGTTTTGCTCTCTTTTTAATTATAATGTGTTAGTGAGTATAGCGGAGAGAGAAAAAAGACGATTAGAGGAGGAACCAATTCGCAGAAACTGGTTTTTTGTCTCAAATCGGCGGTTTCTAAAATTTTGGTATCAGAAATATAAGTTCATAAGTTTTGTTGGTGAAATGATTATTGTAGAGATATAAATGTTACAATTTCGCTTATTCAGGTGTAATTATTTTAATGGGCTCGATGGTTTTCCCTAAGTTGTTATTTACCTTTAGTAACTTCTCGTTTGGGAATTTAGAATAGTAAATTGCACATTTATTTATGAAAACAAAAACGGATCTGGCACATTTGTTACTCCCAGTGTTGATTCATATCTGTAGCATTGTTTGGAAAGTCGTAACTACATATAACTAACCTGTGATCATGTGAATATTCTATTTGGCGGTATATTATTAGCTTACAATATCGTGTAAAAACCTTTATTAATTATAAAGTAGAGTAAACTTAAGTATGATAATAAAAATTACAAGCCCTGGAATCGAACGGTACACAGCCGAAGAAGATTTTCCAGCTGTAATGTGC
Source organism: Zophobas atratus (assembly GCA_022388445.1). Taxonomy (NCBI): domain Eukaryota; kingdom Metazoa; phylum Arthropoda; class Insecta; order Coleoptera; family Tenebrionidae; genus Zophobas; species Zophobas atratus. Next base: position 35,262,414 of record CM039448.1, read on the forward strand.
TGTTCAATTTCACAATGATTTTGACCCTCAATATCTTGAAAAATCCATTTAAATCACCCCACTCTGCTCCCCACGAATTTGCTACCAACCAGTATGGGATGCCAGCTTCCGTTCCCCATCCCACAATTTTAACTGCGTGATTACCCATGGATTTTCCTGCTGTATATCGGTAAACACCACTTTTGTAGTTATAGAAGTCTTCATAAACTTCAAGAATAGCTGTCACTGGACCATTTGTCATAATTTCGTTTTGAATTTGTGGCTCGTGGGTATCTATTTGGTAAACATTACTTCCAAATTTTTTATCGTTGTCGTAGCTGTTGCCATATTCTGAATGGCATTTTTGTTGGCACGAAGTCGGGCCCACTGCGTCTTCATAAGCTTCAGTCGAAAATCGTTTACATCCCTGAAAAATTTTAAAATAAAAATGTTCTCAAGTTGTTGTTTGGAGATCAAAAATGAACAGAAAAGCATATTCTTACAAATCTTGTAAATCTTAAAATAATAGATAGGAATTTTTAAAGGTCGTTCTAATAAGGGGAATCATGGGAGCAATCCTATCAAATGAACTGCATAATATGAAAATTTTAGATGTGGAAGATCTGGGTTCGGTGTTGATAATGGTACCAAACACTAAAACAGAATTTGCAAAAAAAGCTAAAACAAGAGTTCGAAGAATTGGAATAAACAAATTTTCGGCAATGGGCAAGCAAATTGTGACAATCATCACACTAAGCAAAAATGATAAACTCAGTGACACAACGTGTTTGTCACTATTGTAACGAAGCGAATTTTCGCGGGCCGGAAACCGTGAGGCGTACCGCAAGGGCCGGGGGTAAATCCACGATCGCCGCACCGCCGCGGCGGAAGAAGAGGATTCTGGCTGGAAGTCTTCAGCAGAGAAGCAGTGTCGCCTGTGTTGTCGCTGTTTTTTTTTGGAAGAGTGAAGTTTCGAAGTGCAGTTCGACCCTCCGACCTCCGTAAGTAACTTTTGGGTCGTCTACCCGTTAGCGTACCGGTTTTTGAATCGCCGCCCCCGAACGAAAAACCGTACCACCGTCACCTGTTTTTTCGCATGCACGCGTCGTTACCGCCACCGCACGATTTCCAGGTTTCAAGGTCGCCGCTCCCAAGTCCAGGAGGAGCCCGTCCTGAAGGAAGTCGCCGCCCAGGAAGAACGACCGTGCCGGACGTGTTATTATTTTTCTTGTTTTGTTTTATTGCTGTAAATAATTAAGATTAGCCATAAGATTTATTATTTTTACTGGTGGCGGGGAATAAACCCTATTTATTGTGTAAAATATTTCTTGCCATTTTATTTTATTCTCTTGTTTTCGCGAGCGAACACCACCTGAAATCCGTGTCTCCGGCTTGAGAGTAACCCCGGCGCTCCCTCCCACGGAGAGGGAGCTGGCGCCCGAGCGACCGTCACTCCTGATCGAAGACGCCACCCGCGCGGCGTGAAGATCACCGCATAAGTCTAGGGCCACCAGACGTGTTTCCTATATCAGCGACACTAGTCGGCCCAAGGCTTGGCACCCAGGTACACCGCCACACCGGAATTTCGTCGCACTATTTATCCATAAAGATAATTTTAAGATAGAAACTCTAATTCTAATTTTACTCCTTACTCCTTACTTAATAAACTTCACAAATTGTTCAATGATACCAGATAGTAATTAATAAACCTATTCTCGAGAGTAGTAATCATCATTACTCGATGATTGAATAATGTCCTAAGATTTCGAATGTTTTTGAAACTAACTACTGACCGTATATTTACTATCGTTGTGGTCGCCTCCAGATACTATACCATTGTTGAACCAAAATTTATAAGCAGATGCCACGTATCCTCCAAAACATTTGTCATGACCTTGCGGCACACATTGGCTACAACATTCTAATAAATCTTGTGGGGAGAACTGAAATTTAGTTTTTCCACCAGTTGCTATGCAGAGTCTATCAGCCATCACTTCAGTAGAAGCAAAAGCCTATTAAACAAACAAAGTGTATAAATTTATAGTTTGTTGTATAGAACACGTACACTCACCCAACAAGCACCACACTGACCCTGATGTCGGATTGTAGCAATTACGTCGTTACACTCACTCCATTCTTCGCTGGCATCAAAGAATTCCGGAATATCTTTTCTGCTTATGTCGTAGTATTTCACTTTAGGGCGGAACTGAGGTTTGATAAAGAGGGCTCCGTTGAGACGTTGCAGACTTTCCATTGTTATATTCTCAGGAAAATTTTCACCGGCTCTCCAACATGTACGATTTTTGTTGACGAAGTTAATCATTTCACGACATCTATTTGGTGTTTCCCTTAGTGCTGTACCATCTGAACGTAAAATTAAGATGGCTGTCACAACAAAAGTTAATTGGTGCATTTTTGGAAAGTTCGATCTTGATTAGATTTGTTCAGTTGACCGGAGATTAAATTTTTTTCAGATATAATCTTTATCTGGGTTGTGTTGATCACAAAGTCGGGAGCAAATATTAGCAAAAAAGAAATATCATTTGCGTCAACATTTTCAAACGCCATATTGTCATTTATACGTCAAGCGAATATTCCAATAAAGGTTCCAATTAATCCAATCTACGTTATATCTGTCACTTGTGTCATTCTGTTTTGACTATGTTTTGGCTCTTATTATAGTGATATTTCAAACACTTTATTAGGATAGGTGGTTTCCACTAATTAACTAAAAGAAATTCCCCTAACGTAACGAAACTAAACCTTATAAACCTACAAATACGGTCGAGCCCCAACAAATCAAAACATCTGCGACTGGGCATTTACTCGCTACCTAACTACTATTAAAACAGCTAAAAACAATTAAAACTAATAATAATTCAGTGGAAATCAAAGAAATTTTCCACTTAGAATAAAGAAAACAACTAAAATTAACTGTTCATGAGAAAATCTGCGGTTACGGGATAATCAGATAAAAACACAAATGGATAGTCACAATTTTTCAGTAAAACTAAACGCTGAGAAATTAGTACCTACCATAAATGCGCTAAACTTCAGTGAGAATATTAAATTAAAATGAAATGCGAGGTTTCCCAAAACTATGGCAAAATAATAATTAGAAACGGGATCATATTGAACGGCAAGAAATTCAAAATAAAATTATCAACTGCAAGAAAATCAGATTAAAATGCCTTCGATTCGGAAACTTCCCAAAAACTCATCTAAAATATCCGTGTCACGAACGCAGGGGTCGAGTCCGCAAATTAAGAAAACGTTGGATTAATTTTCATCTAAAGCGATCGGTAAATTATCGAAAAAGCCACCCCGACGACCAAAATTTGACGCAAGGCCGAGAGTACCACCCGCAAACGAGAACATCTGTTAACGCTAAAAAATCTGTTCACAACAAACGTATCGAAAACCCCCGACAAAACGATAAATTAAACGCTTAATAGGTAATCGAAATGAAATCGAGAACACATTATGACAGAGGGAAAGCGAGAAAAGTTAAGTATGACTGAAAGGCAGACTTACGCAGACGCAGCATAGAGATTTTTCTATCTTCTTCTCGGTCTCAGCAAATTTTTCTAAGTTCGGGTTTCTTCAAAATTCAGGCAAAAAAAAATTCGGTACGGAAACGGACAGTGTCCCACTGCAACTCGGAACTTGAATTAAAATCACTTCCTACGCTACTGCTTTTATAGAGATTTTTACACATTTATCTTGTCTGCCGGTCTTAATTTCGTTTGGATATGGTTTTGTTTCTGACGTTTTTATGCGACTACTGTGTCGTATCTCGTCGTTTTTTTTTCAACTTGCATCATAGTTCCCATGTCTTAATCGCTACGTTCCGTCAGTCTGTTGCATTTGTTCGTAAAGGCGGCGTTTTTTTTTTAAATCTTTTCTTTATGCGTCTGCGTTTCGCCTGCAGCTGTTTTATTTAGTTTGGGTACGAATTCGAATGAAAAAAATACATAAATAATTGCGATTAGCGGTTTTTACGGGCGTAAGGTTCTGCGAATGTTATTCGCAATGTCTGACAAGCGCAATGATATTTGCAATTTGCGAGTATGCGAATTTTGTTCTTACGTTCGGGGATTGGTGGTGGAGTTTGATTGTCTGTTTGAATGGTACTATGTGCATATTAGGACGTGCGTGTTAAGTAATTAAAATTTGCAAATTTGCGAATTTTGTTATGTTTTGCGGATTTGTTATTCGTCTTTTTGTTACGATTTTCTCGTGTACGAATTTAGTGACGGCTCGTCACAATACTCACTCACATTTCCTGGAAAATAGTTTGAGTAGTCCTTGATTTGACAAAAAATCAATTTCCTAATTCATTAATTGTTTTGTGTCACCCTGTACAAGTAAGATTAACTAGGCGGTAAACGAATAAATTTAGATATTGTAAAATGTTGTTATAAAACTGTAATTTTTTTTCCAAAATCTGCATGTCTAGGGTACATAATACCTCAACAACACGTATTCTTAAATTACATATGAGCATGCTATTTTATAAAATTTAGGCAACATTTATTTAGCGAAATTGTAAGAAGATATTCATTTTTGGGGCAGGTTAAAAGGGATAAATTTTGATTCATTATTTACCATGTTTAAGATGACGTTGAAACGTTTGCAAGATTTCAGAGCATTCGGTTTTGCAATTTCAAAGTTAAATTGTAAAAAGTTTTTTTTTCCAAAAATCTGAACGTTTGGGGTAAAAAGTCAACACGGATTCATAAAGCACAAGTGCAGGAGTCTATTATTTTATAAAATTTAAATAATATTTACTAATGTAAATTTTGGAGATGACGTGATCTCATTGTTTGTGACGTCGCTGAATTGAACCCTTGGATGAAGTAGAAGAGGTAGAACCTGAACATAATAAAAAGAAGAACGCGGTTGGGTGGCAGAATATGGTGGACACGCATAATAATAATTTAGGGCAGTGATACCTTACACGATCAAAGCCATCTAATCGAGTAATGAGTTGAAAGTCGAGGAAACCTCGACGGAGTCGTTTTTCAACCATGTAACGACGGTGGGCTACAGGGAGCTTCCAGAACTGCTTCTGAACTAACTGAGCAGCTCTAAGCTCTTTTTACAAGAGTTTCGATCAGCGAAAATAAATTTGAAGATAAATATCCCGTGGATTTTTTCATTAGATCAGACCCGGTAAAAAAAAACAGTTGGACTACACAACCTTGAACGTCGGTGTCTCCCTGAACCTAGTGGGGATCTTTCCCTTCTCCACTTGATGATCTGATACATTCAATTATTCGCAGTTTCATTTTATTTGTAAAATTTACCAAAGAGCAATTCAGCAGTCAATTAAAAGGACCTCATTGTTACCCCCATGTGTAACTAGTATAAGATAATTTTATTAATAATCCGTGTGACATATGTTTAAACTAGACGTTCGAAATCGCCACCGATCCCACGAATGCTTTAGCCCCTTGTTCGGACTTGTCAGGTGTTATTTTATTTCATGCAGTCTCCAGAAATTATACATTTTATATTATTATAAGACAACGGAATAATTAATAATTTTATACAAGAGATATTTCTATGCAGTATTTTGATGACAATTGTGGGTTTAAGTTGCCCCAGATTGTTGTAAGACATTTCTGTATTTTATCGAAAGTAAGGCCTCAGTATTTGACACATTTGTAAATATGATTTTAAAACGTTTTAGTGAGATTTGTCTTGCTGTTGAAATAATTATTATCACGATATGAACGTTAATTTAAAACGTGTGTTAGAATTTCACTTATTTAGGCTTAATTCCTTATGACATTCATAATAGGCTCGACGATTTTCCCTAAGTTGTTATCTACCTCCAATAACTTCTCGTTTCGGAAGTAGTAAATTGCACATTTATTTATGAAAACAAAAACGGATGTGGCGCGTTTGGTACTCCTAGTGCTGATTAAAATTTGTAGCGTTGTCTGGAAAGTCATAAATATATATACCTAACCTGTGGTCACGTATGTAAGTGGTAAAACAAGGAGGCTGAATCGTTGAGACGCAAAATGACGTGAATGATTAGTTGACGGTATATTATTAGCTTACAGTATCACGCAAAAACCTTTATTTTATAAAATACAGTAAACTCAAATACAATTATAAAAATTAAAAGACCTGGAATCGAACGGTACACAGCCGATGATGTGTTCCCAGCTGTAACGTCCGCTTCAATTTAACAATGATTGTGGCCCCTCAGCATTTTGAAATATCCACTTAAATTACCCCACCCTGTTCCCCACGAATTTATTGCCAACCAGTATGGTAGGTCATCTTCAGTTCCCCACCCTACAAGTTTAACTGCAAGATTACCCATAGGTTTTCCCTTCACATACTGGTAAACACCAGTTTTAAAGTGATAGAAGTTTTCATAAATTTCAATTATAGTTGTCACTGGACCATTTGCCATAATTTCGATTCGAATTTCTAGCCCCATGTGTATCTATTTGATAAACATTATTCCCAAATTTTTTATCGTTGTCGTAGCTGTTGCCATATTCTGAATGGCATTTCTGTCGGCACGAAGTCGGGCCCACTGCGTCTTCATAAGCTTTAGCCGAAAATCGTTTACATCCCTGAAAAAATTTTAAAATAAAAATGTTCTCAAGTTGTTTGTTTGGAGATCAAAAATGAACAGAAAAACATATTCTTACAAATCTTGTAAATCTTAAAATAGAGATTGTCACTATTGTAACGAAGCGAATTTTCGCGGGCCGGAAACCGTGACGCAAGGGCCGGGGGTAAATCCACGATCGCCGCGCCGTCGCGGCGGAAGAAGAGGATTCTGGCTGGAAGTCTTCAGCAGCGAAGCAGTGCTGCCTGTGTTGTCGCTGTCTTTTTTGGAAGAGTGAAATTTTGAAATGCAGTTCGACCCTCTGACCTCCGGCGCTCCCTCCTCAGAAAATGGAGCTGTTGCCCGAGCCACCATTCACCACCTTCACACCATGGTGGCTCGGGCAACCACCATGGTGTGAAGGTCGCCGCATAAGTCTAGATCGACCAGACGTGTTTCCTATACCAGCGACACTAGTCGGGCCAAGACTTGGCACCCAGGTACACCGCCACCACACGTTATCGGCGAGATTCCGGACCGTCCGTCCGTCACAACGGAATTTCGTCGCACTAAGTATTTGTCGGTAAAGATAATTTTACGATAGAAACTCTAATTCTAATTTTACTCCTTAAGTACTCCTTACCTAATAAATTTCACAAATTGTTCAATGATACCAGATAGTAATTAATAAACTTATTCTCGAGAGTAGTCCAGTAACCATCATTACTCGATGATTGAATAATGTCCTAAGATTTCGAAGGTTTGTGAAACTAACTACTTACCGTATATTTACTATCGTTGTAGTCGCCTCCAGATACTATACCATTGGTTAACCAAAATTCATAAGCAAATGCCCCGTATCCTCCAACACATCTATCAACACCTCCCACCACACAACGGGGACAACATTCTAGTAGATCTTGTGGAGAGCACTGAAATTCAGTTTTTTCACTAGCAGCCATGAAGCATGCAAATGTTGACTCATTTAGAGGTAGCAAATTCAACTTTTGCGACCACGGGTTCAAAAAGAAGATTGAGGTTATACACGCAATACTCGATGTGATTATTTCTCAAAAAATGAATAAATGTGTGCTACTAACATTACTTGAGTATACGCATGGTAGTTGGTAGACGGTAGAAGATAAAATGATTAATTCAGCGACAAGTGTAATCGGTTTTCTTTGTGTTGAAGATTTAGACTTAGTTTGATTAGAAATCAAAACAACGTTTATTTTTCAGTTTATTGTCTTATGGTTTCTACTAGTGAAAAAAATAGTATATTAACCACGGTTGCAAAGCCACTTCGAGACCTCGCGCTTCAGAGCCCTCGACGCTGCGCGTTTCGAGTTCTAATTTGCCCTCGGTCTAGAATGCTTGGCTTTGCAACCTTAGCTAATAATACACTAATTTCGGATACAATTTTTATTTGGGTTGTGTTGATTATAAAGTCGCGGACAAAACTAAGCGACAAAGAAATGTCATTTACGTCAAAATTTACAAACACAATAGTGTCGTTTTATATACATATAGTCAAGAAAATGTTCCAATCCACATTATGTGCGTCATTTGTGTCATCATTCTGTTTTGGCTCTTAGTGTAGTGGTTAAAGTTACAAAACTTTCAGGTCAAGTGTAGGCTGTTGTTGTGAATACACTTTAACGCTACTTTGCCTGCGAGTTAACCCTTTGGCCGAAAGTTGTCACAGACTATTGATATGTTTCCTTATTTTGTTCCGCTGTAGTGTTAGGATCAAAGAGAGTAGCAAGCAAAGAGGCCCTCTTTTCAACTGCCAGTAGGGAGATGGTGCTTTGAACGTTTCCTCCACCATCTACAAGATGTTGTATTTCGTTATTTCGTATTTTCTGTGTGATATATCTTGTAAGCTTTTTTTATGTTTGATCCTTTGATTTCTCATCAATCTCTTCTACCGTACTATTAGCGAAATACCTTTAAATTTTCTGTGACTCTATACCACGCAGGTTTTTGTGTATCGGAACGCAGCGGCAATTTTTCTTATTAAGTGGTTAATCCTTTGTCTTTTCATATATTCCTGACCGTGACCCTCTTGTGTGTTTAAGTTACCTTGACAGGCCCTTAGGTGCTAAGTACCTCTGCTATTTCCTAATACCACCAAAATGATTTGATCTTTCTGCGAACAAATTCTCGTAATCGTAATCGTAATCGTAATCCGGTACTTCACAAATGTGTTAGCCTCTCTGAAAGCGACATAAAAATGATAAGTATTAAGTACATATTAGAATTTTGTTTCTGACGGTTTTTGTCCCACTTCTGGTGCCGCAAGTGTCCAACCTAGAGCCATTACTCTTTTTACTATACGTAAATGATTTGTGGAGTTGCTGACCTGCCAAAAACTGCTCTTTCTTGATGACACTGATGATCTTAAATTATTATACAAGACTGACAGCTTTTACAGTACATTTTATTATCTACATGGAACAAAAAAAAAAAGTTTATTGCTAAAAAACAAGAAATGTGTTGTTGGTCTATGAATATTCGATTGCTCAACTATTAAAGAATTATCCTTTAATCTCTTTAACCCAGTGGTGCACAACAATTTTTGAGTAAAAGATCAGGCCCGTTACCAATTTTTTTGTACATGTACTTCAAAAATACTCTATAATAGAATTTGATCCGTTTTTTTTACTTGCGAGCATACGTTAAGGAAGTACAGTAATCGAGTCTATCGGATGAATTGCCACTTATGTTTTCTCGACGTTTCATGACCCCTACAGTACGAAAAAAGTAGTCTCCCGTTTCCGTCTGTCTGTCTGTCTGTAATCTCCTAAACTGCTGGACCAATTGTTGTCAAATTTTGTAAATAGTTTGGTTAATCGTCACCACGAGCAATTTCATGGCATCATCTCAATGAACCGCACTTTAAATTGATTTTAATATTATAGAGAAATATACTTGTAGTGCACAAATCCGTTTTCGGTTATTCGCTAAGCGTTTAAATTTTCGCAAAAACATTAGGCAGGTAGAATAACGTTATGTTACCAACAGGGAATATAAGTCTGCGTGGCTCAGTGGTTTTCTCGGCGAACAGGCGAACTGGTGACAAGCGGTCGTGGGTTCGCTGCCGAACTTGGTCTTTTTCTTTTTTTTTTTTCTTGCACTGGTAATGCGCTGTGACTACTTTTTTTTTGTGCTGAGACTAGTATTATCTATGTTGATGGCGTCATCAGAAATTTTTTATTGGTCAAATTAAGAACGAGTCACCCGATTTTCTCGAAAATGTGAGAATACGCACATTTTTATACTTTCACAACATTTTGTTCGATTGTGGTTTAAGTAATAATTTTAGTCCTCTGTTTTGAAAAGACGAATTCATTCAAATCAAACTAATTTCTACGTGACTTTCTTTCGATGTATAAGCATAAATAAACACTTGAGCTTCAAATTGGTATTACCTAGTGCTGAAGGACATTTTATGGCGTTATTTATGTGCTTTAAATATATTTTACATTGTCTGTACGGCGCCGCGACTCAGGGGGTTCGAGTATCATTTCCACCACTGCTTTTTACTATATAAAGATTATCAAAAACACACATTTTTTATACTCATTTTTTAAAGAGGCGGGATTTGTTAGACTGCACTTCAACGGCGAGAAAAGTTCTGCCGAAGTAACTTTGGAGCATTTTTTTTTATTATCAGAAAGCTAAAATAGGAGCTCAAAGGATTGGAATATTACTAGAAAGGCCCATTCAGCACACAACACTTTCTTAAGGATTTTAGCCTGTTTTTAAAAGTAGGTACTTTTTTTAAAGTCCAAATTTTAAGGATTCTGCCTTATTTTTTAGAAATATAAAATGTTACGATGATCGGTGATTGAACTCGGCGTGGGTAAAACTCAACAATTTATTTCTTAATAACTCTAATTCACACGACTATTTAAAATTAAAATAATTCCGGCGCAACTTGACTCGATTCTCTCAACATTTCCCGGACCCAACTCGCTGACTGAATAATCATTGTTCCCGAAAGTCGCCACTATTTAAACTCATACTTTCCTCTAGATGGTTCGCGAACGCCGCTTCGAGGTTTTTTTGGACTACGAGACTTCGGGTAACTCGCTCCAGATTTGTACTCTTTCGAACGTCGCCCGGCCGCTGTCACCGATTATGAGTCACTCATTACCGCTGCACATACTAAAAAACCCATAGGTGTCGTGCCGGGGAGACGTATGGGTTTATTTCGCAACAGTATTTTTAAAAATCAGATATTTCATTTTGTCATATTTTAAAGGTTTTACTATTATACTCCTAAGGACCCTTTCAGAACACAATACTTTTTTAGGCATTTTGCTCTGTTTTTGAAGGTATATTTAACAAGCAAATATTTCAAAGATTTTGTCCTGTTTTTAAAAGTATATTTAAAAAGTAAGTACCTAGTTTTGAAAAAGTAACATTGTTAAGGTGTTTTACCCTGATTTTAAGGTACTCGCTATTCTCAAAATACTACTCTCAGCCATCTTGTGATCTACAGATCAACCAAAAAGGTTAAATAACAAGAAAGTTAGACAATGAAAATCTTATTTTATCTATTCTTGAGCTTCAAATAACTAGGAAAGGTTTGGGTTTTATGATAGTCCTTCCAGGTAAATTGGATTTTGGAAATACCATTCATTCCCAAAATTTTTGTTCGTTATTTAAGTGTATTAATAGTATGTTTTATGGTGGTCGAAGGGACGTTATCCTGTTATTTTCCCTCGTGAGTTTACATTGAAAAAATTTAAAGCAATGCACGTGTGTCAATTATGTCGAAGATAACTCAAATTAATTTATGGATTAAACCTTTTCCTCAAATTATTCTTCAAGAAGGAACTGTGTTTTGTCGCGCCTGCTACAAACCGGTAAGTATTTTTACATCTGTGGACGTAGAACGCAGTTTTTCTGTTTATAAATACATATTTTCGAAAAGTGTTGTTACGTTGAACGGGCGAATATAATCGGCGTGTGTTAAAGTCAACAATTTATTTCTCAATAACTCGAATTTACACGACTGATTACACAGCGATTATGTACAAAATAATTCCGGCGCAACTTAGCTGGACTCTCTCTTCGCTCAACTCGATTCGTTAACTGAATAATAATCGTTCCCGACGGTGGCCTCTATTTAAACCTATAGTTCCTCTCGATGGTTCGAGAACGCCGCGTCGACGGTTTTCTGGGTTGTCCATCGCGCACATACCATACTAGAAGACCAAATAAATTTAGTTCAGTTACTAGTTTTTTTTTTTTTTATTTTTGGAGCATATGCAACTGCAATCTCTGTATATATTAATAAAGTTACTGCATATTTGCACAAATTTGAAGCATGTTATACGATCAAAAATTTAAACATTTTGCTGTATATTTTCCGCTCTCTATTTATGATAATTCTTATCTGTTCAAATGAAAGGACGGATGGATTATGTTCAAAGCGCAGATAATAGAGCATGTGGCAATACAAATTTTAACTAGCCGGTATTTGCAAAAGAATTGCGTTATCTACAATAGCGAGTTTGACTTATTCCTTAATTGGAGTCAGTACCTTCACTTAGCAATATCTGCAACAATTGAAGGTGTGACTTTGCTGCAACACAATAATAAAATAAGAACGATGGGTGCATACCAATAATGGAAAGGAAATTAAAAACTAAATAAACAATAACCAAAACAGAAAAAATGATATACAACATCAAGAAACAAATATTTGGTGACATAATGAGTTTCATATCTGTACTTCCCCCTTTTGTCTCTTCAAACTTTATAAAAACAAGACGGCAAGTCTGTAGCATTTTCTGGGAAGTCATAACCATAACTAATATGTTATCATGTAAGTGATAAAAATAACAGTTGCCCAACCAGACACAAAATTTTATTATGGCTTTTTACGACGCCAGATGTAAATCGTTTGGTTGTATATTATCAGCCTAGAATATATTGTAAAAAACCTTTATTAAAATTATTGTAATACAGAGTACTTAAGCATTATAATAAAAATAAAAAGACCTGGAATCGAACGATACACAGCCGAAGAGGATTTTCCAGCTGTAATGTATTGTTCAATTTTACAATGATTTTGGCCCCTCAATATTTTGAAAAATCCATTTAAGTCACCCCACTCTGCTCCCCACGAATTTGCTACCAACCAGTATGGGAGGCCAGCTTCCGTTCCCCATCCCACAATTTTAACTGCGTGATTACCCATGGATTTTCCTGCTGTATGCCGGTAAACACCACTTTTGTAGAGATAGAAGTCTTCATAAACTACATACATAGCTGTCACTGGACCATTTGTCATAATTTCGGTTTGAATTTGTGCCTCGTCCATATCTATTTGATAAACTTGCTTTCCAAATTTTTTATCGTCGTTATAGCTGGTGTTATATAGTGAATGGCACTTCTGTTGGCACGTCGTCGGGCCCAGCCCATGTTCAAAGGCATTATACGAATAGGGTTTACATCCCTGGAAAAATTTAAAGTAGATCAAAGATAAACAGAAAATATTATTTAATCATTATCCAGTAATATTTAAATCATTGTTAGTAGCAAAATTTTCACAAGTTGATTCTAAGACAATTTTTTTATAATTCTTGCATGTCACACCATCAATTTCAAGTAAGAGTTGCTTAATAAAAGTCTGAATAACAAATATACACATTAAAAGAGTGTCGTCATCAGTCTAAAGGTTTTTGAAACCGATCACTTACCGTATATTTATTATTGATGTAATCGCCCCCAGACACTATACCATCGCTTAACCAAAAGTCATAAGCATATACCAGGTATCCTCCATCACATTTGTCATAACCTTGCGGCACACATTGTTTACAACATTCTAATAAATCTTGTGGGGAGAACTGAAATTTAGTTTTTCCTCCACTTGCTATGCAGAGTCTGTCAGCCATCGTTTCAGCAGAAGCAAAGGCCTATTAAACAAACAAATTAACCAAATTTATAGTTCCTTGTACAGAAAATATGAACACTCACCCAACAAGAACCACACTGACCCTGATTTCGAATTGTAGCAATTACATCGCTACACTCACTCCATTGTTCTCTGGCATCGAAAAATTCCGGAATTTCCTTTCTGGCTACCTTATGGTGTTTTACTTCCAGGTGGAAATTAGGATCGGGATGAAGACCCAGGGCTCCGTTGAGACGTTTCAGACTTTCGGTTGTTACATTTTCAGGAAAATTTTCACCGGCTGTCCAAGAAGTTTGATTTTGGTTGATCAAGTCAATGAGTAAACGACGGGTAGTCGGTTGTTCCAGTTGTTGCGAACGTGAAATTAAGATCGCTGTTACAACGATAGTTAATGGGTGCATTTTTGGAGAGTTTGATCGTGATTAGATATGTTCGGTTGAATGGGGATTATATATCTTTTTCGTCTATAATTTTTTTATGGGTTGTATTGATTACAACTGATAAATTATCAATCTTGCCAATTACGTGCAATCTTTCGGAATCACCGATACTAGGAAGTCTTAATGGTATTATGTAAACTCAGAAAAATGTGTCATATTATGTATATTTTTTACACTACTACGAGAATAATTTCAGAATTTTAAAAACTAGGTAACTAAACAAGATGGCGCAACTTTGTTTATACTTTTAATAACATAACAGTTTTCTGTTTTAATGGTATCAAATTTTTAATATTTTGCAAAGCAATAACTACCGAAATTATTAGAATAGATAAGCTCATTTATGAGATTTTAAGCCGTAGCGGATGGCGGCTATATAAAAATTATATTCATAATATCATAAATAAGCTTATATGTTTCACTGCTGAGATGTTTATCACAGATCATGATTTCGCCATATATTGTACACACAGCGTCCAGGATTTTATGATTAACAATTTTAATAAAATTAAAACTATAAGATAAAGCTTTTCAACTTTTTTGAGTTAGTAGAGAAGTTGTTTTTTTTTTTTTGTTATCTCTAATCAGAAACATCTGCAACAGAATTAAAGATAAAAAAAAAACATCATTGAATAACAATTACGTGCAAAAAAGATATATCTAAGCAACGTCACAGCTCAGACGTTAATGACATCACAAACAAATGAACAGCGGCAAGAAACTAGTATTTTGAATTTATTCTATTGGTGTTTCCTGTGGTGTATGCTGTTACGATGTAAGGGCGAATAAAAATTGGCGTGGGTAAAACTCAACAACGTATTTCTTAATAACTCGGATTTACACGACTAACTAAATATTACAACGATTATGCACAGAAATTATTCCGGCGCATTTCACGGACGCTCTTGACTCAACTAGCTAAATCATCCCTTCCCGACGGTCGTCTCTATTTAAATCGAGAAAGACCTCAATCGTCTTCTGTGATCGAGGTCTTTCTCGAATATCCACCGCGACTGCCGCTTCGAGACTTCCGGTAACCGTCTCCAGACTTGTCTTGAAGCGCCCGCCCCTCGACCGTCGATGAGTCACCCTTCAGGCGTTTCTTTAGCGCTCCGTCGCTCAGTCGTATTGAGGATGAATCATCACCGGCGTAATAAAAGCAAAGAGTTCTCGACAGCCATAAGCCTCGTACCGGGGCGGCGTAAGGGTGTATTTCGTAACAATACGAAAGTCTAAATTAAAGTGTATATGTTACAGCTAATATCCGAAATCCGTTATTATGCATAATAACTAGACATTTTAGGAATTATGCGTAATAACTAAACTTGTCAGTTATTATACATAATAACCGAAAAGATTAGAGATTATGCGTAATAACTGAAATTTTCAGTTATTATGCATAATAACGGAAACGTTTAGGTAATACTGATAATAACCTAACAGAGGAACAGGAATTATGCATAATATTTTCAAAAAAGCTACCCACCCTGCCTCGCTTTACCCTACATATCACATGTACAGTTGATTTAAAAAAAAAAAATTGGTCTAACGATTTTAGACAGTACTTCCCTCGCTGTCGGAAACGTGACGACTGCATGCCTATTGTGTTTTTTTCGTATTACATTTTGGTAGCGGGATATTTTAAAAAAAAATTGAGTAAGTATTAATTTTTTCAATTTTATCATTATTTGGCATTGACATCTTTGTCTTTTTTTTGTGATTCCTATGATTGCTTATTAAAAACGAAGTCGTCTCTGGGGTGTATAATATGTCGCCTATGCAAAAATTGTCAGGCGTGAACAGATAAAAGGAACATTCTGTATAGTACTTGTAATTTAAGACAAATAGCCATAACACTTATCAACCTGTAGACGTGACGGTGAAACATAAACTAAACTAAAACATGTTTTCCACGAATTGGAATAACCGGATGACAATGCCGACGGACCAGACTTTTTTATTGCTCTGATTTACGTTTATTGAATAAAACACTACATTTTATTCGGTTTTTGGATGCTGTAATTCATATTTGGTTAATTATAACTCGTCTAGATCCAGGGGAGCATCCCCTAACCTCCCCCTAGATAGGGCCTTGTCTAGGGGTTATGAAATGTCGAGAAAATTTGAAAGTAACAAATTGCCCAATGGACTCCATTACTGAACGTCCTTAGCTTACCCTCGATAAGAAAAACAACTTGGAAGTGTTTATGTTTATGCATCGAAAAAATGTCACGTAGAAATTAGTTTGATTTGAATGAGTTCGTCCCCTCAAAACAGAGGATCAAAACAATGAACTAGTAAGCTACAATCGACATAATTTTGGGTAGAATTTATTGGGCAAAATTTTGACATAACGTTTTGTGAGGAAAATAAAGATTTATTTTGATTAATAATTTGCCAAGTATATAGTACTTCAAAGTATTTAGTTTTGTAATTCTTGATTTAATCCACTTATAATTGGCTCAGTCATTAATTTTTTTCAGACATCCCGTATAAGCAAATCTACAAAATATTAATGCAGTGATAAATCACAAGTATAGAGTCATCATTCTTTACACATTTAGGATAGGATTTGTTCAGTAAAATTTTAAGGTGACGTCATCAATTTTAGAAAGCAAATATATTTTCATTAAAAATCTTACCATACTTATGATAAATTTAAAACATCTCCAAGATTTCAAAATAATCGGTTTAATTAATAAAATAAATTCAGGCATTCATTAATTTTTTTGAATCACCCTGTACATGCAAATTAAAAAAATATGAATGGAATGATAAATCACAAGTATAGACTCTTCATAGTTTGTACATTTTAGATAGGATTTATTTGGCAAACTTTTGAGCTGACGTCATTAATTTTTTGGAGGGGACAAGCAAATATATTTTGACTAAAAATTTACCATGCTTTTCATAACTGTAAACCATCTGCAAGATTTCAAAGCATTCGGTTTTGCAGATTCAAAATTTAATTGCAAAATGTTGCTTTATAATTTTGACTTTTTTTCCAAAAATCTGGACGTTTCGGGTAAAAACTCAATTCGGAGTCGTAAACTACATGTATAAGACTATGTTATTTTATACAATTTAAAACTCATTTACTATGTACAATTTTGAAGTGACGTCATCGCATTAGTGGTGGGGCTGCTGATTACACAAATTCTGGTTAGCGTTTTACCATCTACATGATATTCCTAATGTAAGTACAAAATTTCACAACAATCAGTACGGTACTTTCGGAGATTATCTGTCTAATAAGAATCCGGGACGGCAGACAGACAGACAGACGGACAGACGGACAGACCAACAGACGGACAGATGGACAGACAGACGGAAACGGGAGACCTATTTCTTAGTCCTCTAGGGATCATGAAAGATCGAGAAAACGTAAAAGTAGAGAGTCGGCCGACGGACTCGATTACAATACTTCCTTTGCTTACGCTCGGGAAGTAAAAACGGGACAAATTACAGTAACATAAACGTCATATTCCCATTGCTTTTCATTGATCTCTGAGAACCTGATTTGTTCATTTTGTCCCGTTTTTTGTGAAATCACCTGGACATGTTAGGCAATATGCTTAATGACTAATGTTTCAGGTATTATGCATAATTCCTGTTCCTCTGTTAGTTATTATCAATATTACCTAAACGTTTCCGTTATTATGCATAATAACTGAAAGTTTCAGTTACTACGCATAATTCCTAATCTTTCCGGTTATTATGCATAATAACTGACAAGTTTAGTTATTACGCATAATTCCTAAAAGGTCTAGTTATTATGCATAATAACGTATTTCGGATATTAGCTGTAACATATACAAATTTTGTGTATTTCTGTTTTTCAAAATTTTCACTTTAAAGCATCACCCGGAAATAAATGGAAAAAATAGCAGTTATAGTCGTAAACACTAACGATTTCTTAGTAAGAACTCATCGTTCATATTTTACGATACAGATGTCCATAAAAATTTGATAAGAATGAACAATTTTATATATATAGATAGCTATTTTGATGATATTTAAGCAATCTAATGAAGTAATGATTGTGTAAAACCAACACTGACGGCAGTATTTAAAAGTTTTCTTTTTATTTCTAATCAATTTTTATGCGATTAGTCATTTAATTTTATTGTCCTTTGTTAAATTTCACAAGGGACATTTAAACATGATCTATCTTTTTTTTTTTATTATACGAGAATATTTTTTAGAACCACTAACAAATGAAATATTTGTAATATAAAACAAAGTGCTAAAAATTGGTAATCCTTATAAGTTATAAGAAGTAAAATAAAAAGGTTTTTCATTTTAAATATTGCCTAATATTGAAGATCAAACATTAAAAATTACCGCAGGAAGTAATGGATTTTCGAGATAAGTTACCTGTGTATTAGTACGTCCTCGAATAGGTGAGTTCGAGATAAATACGCTTTGAAAATAACTATTACAGAACGCTTAAACAATGATGAAAGCTACAGTAAAAGGCGATAAATATTGAGTCAGAGTAAAAAATATAAAATCATAATTTCGACAGTAAAAATATTTATGTCTTCCAATTTTTGGAATGAATTTAACACAAACAAATTTGTTTAATCTATACATATAAAATTGTTTGTCCTGACTGACTGATTCATCAACGCAGAGCCTAAACTACTGCAGCTAGAAACATGAAATTTGGACAATAGTTTCCTTTTGTGATGTAAACACCCACTAAGAAAGGAACTTGGGAAATTCCACCCCTAAAAGGGTGAAAAGCGGTGGTAAAATTTGTACAGGTATTTCCTAACCATTTCTGTTGTAAATATTTACGTGAAACTTGGTATTAATGCTCTTCAATACAGATAACGAAACACATATTTCAGCATTTTCCGAGATTCAACCCCTAAGGGGGTGAAAACCGGTGTCTAATTGTGTATGGGAAAAATATTTCTATTGTAAATTTTTGCGTGGAACTTAATATTAATGCTGTTCAACACAAATAATGTAAAGCGTATTTCAGTTGTACGTGGTAGGGTTATTGGAAAAATCAGTCTTAAGCTTTTAAAAATTAAGAAGTTGTATGGAAATAGAGAGGCCACGACGTCACCGAGTAAGCGGCTGCGATGCGAACGCGGTCTGCGGTCGGACGCGTGAGGCCAAACGGCGTTGACGGTTGTGTTTTATGTCACGAATTGTCAAAATATTTCCGATATGGTTGTAGAAATCTTAAACATAAACGGTGCAATGGTACCACATACTGTCGTACCGATTATTGGCGATGGAGCTTACTTATTCCGAGCAATATCATACCTGTTATATGGTACTGAAGTTATGGCTCGGGAGGTGCGGGAGATAATAGTAACACACGTAGTAGAGCGTTGGGATGAGTTTTCCATCCTATCCCACGACAGAGATGGAAATAATTTTAACAGTGCTGCTGACTACCTTGCCGAAATGTTAAAGTCCTATACTTATGGCGGTTTGTGCGAATTAGTGGCTTCTGGACAAATAAGTATTTCCATATGTATTTGAGGTTTATTATAACGGAGAGTTGTATAAAAAATTCGGCATAGAAGAAAATCCCGTATGTAAATTGCGTTTTAGTACTTCGCGCGATCTTTCTAATGGGCATTTCGACGTTTATCAATCTTCTGAGGATCAATTAATTCCAAGTTTCATTTCTCAAAATGATACTGAAAAAAAGAAGCACCACCGGGCTAGATTTACCGACGCAACTAGAAAAAAACAGCTCAAAGATGCCGCTATCAAGTACATGCAACGTAATCCGGATGTTCATCGTAAGGCTGTCATGGTTTATCAACGGAAAAATCCAGAGGCTCACCGCGCTGCAGTGATGACTTACCAGCAAAATAATCCAGATGTTCATAGAGCAAGTGTTTTTAGGCATGAAAGGAATAATCCAGGAAAACGATCAGAAAGGCGATTGCTTCCGTGGAAAGTTAAAGCTTTGACTGGAATGATGTATGATCTTGAATTAGCTTATGTAACTGATAAAACTGTTGCCCTAGGTGCTATGCTTATAAGTGGAAAGAAGAAGCTCCTGGCATGTGTTGCGCCGGTGGTAAAGTGCAACTTCCAACATTTAAACCCTTGCCAGAGCCTCTTCACAGCTTGATTATGGGTCTTCATCCAGAGCAGGTTCATTTTATGGATGGTATTAGAAAGTATAACAGTTGCTTGCAGATTACGTCCTTTGGAGCTAAGAAAATAATGGAAGATGGTTTTATCCCCACGTTTAAAGTACAGGGACAGGTTTATCACTTGGTTGGTAGCTTATTACCCTTGCCTCAACAAGAACCTCAATTTCTTCAAATTTACTTCATTGGTGAAGACGAGAGAGAGGCAAATTTGAGATGCAGCAATTTCTCTGGTGTGAAACCAAATCTGGTCAAACAACTGCAAGCGATGTTGCACGAGAAAAATTCATATATAAGGGACCTGAAAACAACTCTTCAAAAAGTACCCGAAGATTGTGAAAAATTTGAAGTCGTTATTCACGCTGATAGAAAACCAGCCAATGCTCACACAGGCCGTTATAATGCACAGACAACGAGTGAAGTTGCTCTGGTCATAGTCGGACAGCAGTTCGACAAGCGAGATATCGTTTTACAAAATCACGATAACAAATTGCATCGGATCAGCGAGTTACACCGCTCCTATGACGCCCTGCAATACCCACTCCTATTTTGTTATGGTGAGGATGGTTACTCTATTGACATACCGCAATATGATCCTAAAACAAAAACATCTCTTCAAAAAACCATATCGGCGCTAAATTTTTATTCATATCGCATCATGGTCAGAGAAGAAGACGAAAATCGATTGTTATACTATCGTACCCTTTTTAGTCAATATTTAGTTGATATGTATGCGAAAATAGAAACGGAAAGATTGAATTATATCAGGTACAACCAAGCATACCTCAGAGCAGATAGTTCTGTACATTTGAAAGATGCGATAGGAAAGTAGGACACCGATATTACTCAACTTGGTAATAGGGTGGTACTCCCTTCATCGTTTACTGGATCACCTCGATATATGCATCAAAGAACTCAAGATGCAATGACCTACGTACGCCATTACGGTCGCCCTGACCTTTTCATCACATTTACATGCAATCCTCAATGGAAAGATATTGCAGATGCATTGCTGCCTGGTCAAAAACCACACGATCGTCATGACATTATAGCACGGGTATTTCATTTAAAAGTTAAAGCAATTATGTCACTGCTAACAAAAGGAAATTTGTTTGGAAAAGTGCGTTGCTTTATGTATTCCGTTGAATGGCAGAAGCGAGGTCTTCCACACATCCACATTTTGTTGTGGTTGGAGCAGCGAATTTCTGCGGTTAATATAGATAATGTTATCTGTGCGGAGATACCGGATCCTCAAAAGGAGTATGAAAGGAGGTTGCTGTAGCAAAAAATATCCTCGAATTCTCCTGAAAGAAACCCAAACAGGCGACGACGGCTACCCTAAGTATCGGCGAAGAGGTCCCGCGGATGGTGGATTCACGGTTGAAATCCATGGTGTAACCCTAGATAATAGATGGGTGGTACCGTATAATCCAGTTTTGTCTCGAACTTTAGCTGCTCACATCAACATCGAGAATTGTAACTCTGTAAAATCTATTAAATATATATGCAAATACGTCAATAAAGGATCCGACCAAGCCTCATTTGGTCTTGAAAATGACAATGATGAGGTCAAATTATATGAAAGTGGTCGATATATTAGCAGCTCTGAAGCTGTTTGGAGAATCCTGGCCTTTCCTATACATGAAAGATTTCCAGCTGTTTTTCATCTCGCAGTGCACTTGGCAGCGTGTCTATTTTAATCCTAACGACTTCAATAATGTGACTGAAAAGGTAAATAATCCACAGAAAACTACTCTCCTAGCATTTTTTGATCTTTGCAAAACGGATAATTTTGCAAAAACCCTTCTTTATGTTGAAGTCCCTTCATACTATGTGTGGAAAAGCACTAAATTTGAGAAACGAAAACGTGGAAACAATGTTGATGGTTGGCCGGGAGTCAATAAAGATCAAGCTTTGGGCAGAGTGTACACCGTCTACCCTAATAACGCCGAATGTTACTACCTTCGTCTTCTTCTTCATCAAGTGAGAGGGCCAACATCATTCTCGGATTTAAAAACTATTGATGGTGTCGTTTATCCCACATACCAGTCATCATGTAAATCTTTGGGTTTGCTAGAAGATGACAAGCAGTGGAATGCTACAATGGAAGAAGCTGCTCTTACTGATTCTCCTTTTAAGCTACGAGACCTGTTCTCAATTTTGTTGATATTTTGCAAAGTAACAGACGCTTTAAGTATATGGGAGAAATATAAAAACAGTCTGTCGGAGGACATAAAACGTCAAGTGCAGTCAGAGTGTCAAGACAGTGTTCAGATTATGAATGAAGTGTACAACAAGTGTCTGATTTCCATTGAAGATACGGTTTTATCTTTAGGAGGACAATGTTTAGAGTATTATGGTTTGCCTCAGGCTGTAAGACGTGAAGAAGTCATACAAAACAGAGACTATCTCAGAGAGATTAGCTATGACACACTTTTATTGGCTCAAGTAGTATCCAACAACGAAAGTTTATTAAATACAGAACAATATCAAATTTACAACCAAGTTTTATATAGTATCGAGAATGGCACTGGTCAAGTATTCTTTTTGGATGCTCCTGGAGGCACGGGTAAAACGTTTCTTTTAAAATTATTATTGGCTAGAGTACGAAAAAATGGCGGGATAGCCTTGGCAGTTGCTTCTTCTGGCATAGCAGCCACGTTGCTGGATGGCGGTAAAACAGCGCATTCTGCTTTTAAATTACCCTTAAATCTAATGCGTGTAGAGACACCTCTGTGCAACATTTCAAAGCAGAGCAATATGGCGCAAGTCTTGAAAAAAACAAAACTTATAGTATGGGATGAATGCACTATGGCCCATAAAGGAGGCGTAGAAGCTCTCAGTAAAACTCTGCGAGATATAAGAGAAAATGGTAGTTTGATGGGCGGCGTTACGGTTCTCTTAGCTGGAGACTTTCGACAAACCTTACCCGTCGTACCAAGGGGAACACGAGCCGATGAAGTGAGGTCATGTTTAAAATCATCGTATTTGTGGCCCCAAATTAAGAAGCTCGCCTTAAAGACAAATATGAGAGTACTTTTAGGAGGTGATGCTACCGTTGGTGAGTTTGCACAGACTGTGCTTCAAATAGGAGATTACCCTACAGTTGATGGTAAGATTATTATACCACCAACTCTGGCTACGGTAGTAGAATCTCTTACAGAACTAACCAACAAAATTTACCTCGACATCATCAATCTCAAGGCAAAACCCATAGACTGGTTATGCGAACGTGCTATTTTGACTCCCAAAAATGATAGAGCGGCTGGTATTAACGATCTTTTGTTAAAATCATTTGAAGGAGAAGAAATTCAATATAAATCCGTGGATTCGGTAGTACAAACTGATGATCGTATAAATTATCCAGTCGAGTTTTTAAATACGCTTAACCCAGCTGGTCTTCCCCCTCATAATCTCACACTTAAGATTGGCGCACCAGTTATGCTATTAAGGAACCTGAACCCTCCAAAGTTATGCAATGGCACCAGATTGCAAATAACGGCTCTCCACCGGAATGTTGTAGAGGCCACGATAATCACGGGATGTGCTCAAGGGGAAAAGGTATTCATACCACGAATACCTTTAATACCGTCAAAATACCCATTTGAATTCAAAAGGTTGCAGTTCCCCCTGAAGGTCTGCTTCGCAATAACTATCAATAAAGCACAAGGTCAAACATTGAAAATGGCCGGAATAGACCTGATGGAAGACTGTTTTTCTCATGGACAGTTCTATGTGGCCTGTTCCAGAGTGAGTGTCGCGAGTCGTCTGGTAATTCTAGCACATGGAAAGCTTACGACGAATATAGTATACAAAGAAGTACTTTGTTAGTAACAAATTAATTTTGTTCTTTGTTATAATTTTTTAATTCCGTAATTGGGTTGAAATAAATAGAATATATGTATTAAGTATAGTTACTATTATATTATATTTTTGTTAGAATAGTTTTGTTTCACATTACGAAAGAAACCTTTTGTCAAAATTTCATGTTTATAGCTCCAGTAGTTATGTTGATGAATCAGTCAGCCGGACAGGACAAAAACTTTTATACATATGTTGTTATTATTAGGTATTAATGAAGACTCCACAAACTTAAAAATAATATACATAAATTGAAATCAAAAAATAAATAAGGAGATGAAAAATAATGTGTCCTAATTGCGAAATCCACGCAAGCAGAGCTGCGGGTAACAGCTAGTTACTTATAAAAATACTTTTCGAACAAAACCACATTCACATAGCAAATGATAACAATAAAAATAATGGGAGCATATTTTTTGGATGACGAGTTTCCTCCAATCACATAAGCCTCGATTCCACAATGATTCGAACCCCTTAATATCTTGAAAAATCCTCCTAGTCTTGCCCACTGCCTTCCCCAAGAATTCACAACAAGCCAGTAGGGAACTTCATATTCGGTGCCCCAGCCGATAATTTTCACAGCATGATTTCCCATTTTGGGGCCAATAATGTGTCGATAAACACCTACATGATTAGAATTAAGTAACAAAAGTGATTGTTAACCCTTCGAGATTACCATTTCCGTAGTAATAAAAGTCTTCATACACCTCTAAAATCGCCACTACAGGTCCGTTAGTCATAATTTCAGTTTGAATTTGATCAGTTTGGGGACCCACCATATAGAAACTTTTTCCAAACTGTTTGTCATCTGTGTAAGACAGATCGTAAGTTTCCTGGCACTGGCGACGACACTTCGGGGCAACACTCTCATAGAAGGCGGAATAAGAGTACGGTTTACATCCCTAAAATTTGTCTGAATGTCTTGTAAGTTGTAAGTGAAATATTTTTACTAACAATGGGTGTGTTGTAGTCGCCTCCGGAAACCAATCCACTGTCAATCCAGTACTCCCATGCCTTACTTGCATACCCTCCGAGACATCGGTCCGAAGCTGCTGCGCAATCTGTACAACATTCTAACAAATCTTCCGGAGAAAAGTAAAATTTGTTAGTTCCATTAGTGCCTATACACAGTCTGTCGGTCATAACTTCGGCAGAAGCGAATGCCTGTAATAACAACTTTGATTACATTTCTTGGTATAACTTATTTTTTTTACCCAACAAGAACCACAGCTTCCTTGATGTCGGACGTTGGCGATTGTATCACTGCACTTCGGCCACGCTTGTCTTGAATCGAAGTGTTTAGGAATCGAATTTGTCGCTGTCTTGTAACTTTTAACTGGTGGTTGATATTCAGGGTCAGGATGCAACCCAGCGACTCCATTTAAACGTTTCAAATAGTTTTCAGTTATATTGTCAGCAAAGTTTTCACACGCAGTCCAAAGTGACTGCTTTTCATTTATCCATCTGATCAAACTGTAGCGACCAGGTCTCACATTTGCTGCGTAGCAAGGAAGCACAATGAAACTCACTATACAGAAAATATTAGAAGGCTGCATTGTCATTAGTGCATAGTTTGGAAATTTGTAGAGGAATAGATTATTTAAATGCTTTTTAGTTTTACTAACGTCTTAATCTCTCTGATAAAATTTCCTGGTATAGAT
The DNA here is from genome assembly GCA_022388445.1 of Zophobas atratus. Taxonomy (NCBI): domain Eukaryota; kingdom Metazoa; phylum Arthropoda; class Insecta; order Coleoptera; family Tenebrionidae; genus Zophobas; species Zophobas atratus. The sequence continues at coordinate 35,287,997 of CM039448.1, forward strand.
TGTTATGCATTTTAGGAAACTTGGAGCGATTCTTTGTCAATATTCGAAACAAACTGATTGTTTGCTTAAAATAAACAATGACTTACATTTACATTGGTTTGTCTCCAAATGCGCAATATTTATCTTTACTTACAAAGGTAGATAAAATTTTACTGTCATATTTGCAACATCTAAATTCCGAATTGATTTTGCGGTCTAAAATGCTCTTGATTTTTACCATGCGACCCCAAATGTTTTCGATGGGGTTTAATCGGGACTTTTTGACGGCCAAAGTATAACATTAATGTAAATTCTTGTATCGGACATATCCTATCGTTTTTAAGTAATATTACTTAATAAATGACCGTGTTATAAAATTATTACTACTTGTTGAAATGTAAAATTGGCTTCGAAAACTGGCAGAACTGAAGGGAACATGTAGTCGATGACCTTTGCATTTAATGTTTCTTCCGCCACAACACACACATCTGCACCTCGTATACTTATCCATCCCCAAACATTTACGGATCATTTTTCTGGTATAAGGTGCCTATACCTTGCTCCTGCAGGTCTGTACACACAAAGACGCCATTATGTGAAGATTGAAATGTCTTTTCGTCCGAAAAGACGACATGGTTCCAAAAATCATTTCGATTTACGTATTTTTGGGCAAATTCACATTTTGCCTGCTTATTTGTTTGAGTTAAAAATATTTTATTTGTAACACAACGATTTCTTAGCTCTGTTGTTCTAATTCGTCGGCGAGCTGTTTGAAGAGAGCCTGGAAAATTGGTTTCTTCCTTGGCAGAACCAGGGTTTCTTCAGCTCTGTAGTCTAGTGGTCAGGGCACCCGCCCGTCATATTAATAAATAAAAATCTTCTATTAACATTACAGTACTTTTATTAATGTTTAGTCATTGGCAATTTGCCGAATGCTATGTCCATCACTTAAATAAGAGGCAATTTTGCCTGCTGCATTTCATTTAGATCAGGCATTTTTGAAATTTCAACTTTTTACCCATGTTCAAAGATTTGGTAAATACTACAAGCAATGGCACAGATAGGGTGCATACACACTTTTTTAAAAATAAGTTGCTCAAACCATCAGGGCCTGTAACAGGAGAATTGTTAAGAGAGGAGATTGCATCGAATATGTCCTTGATCCCAACTGATAAAGCCACATCTAAAACTTCTTCAATAAAATAATCATTCCACTTTAAATTGGAAGAACTATTAGTGGTGTAAACAGATGAAAAAAATTTGGCGAATAAATTGGAAATTCCTTTGCCTCCAGTCACTGATTCATTTAAATACGACATCTCGCTTGGAACATTATTGTTACTGGTCTTCATATCACGAACAAATTTCCAAAAAAATTTAGGATTGCTGATAATAGAAGCATTAACCTCGCTTACATAAAGTTTGTAAAGTTCTTTAGAGAGTTTTTTACATTGAGATCTTAGACTCTTAAAATACAAATAATCTTGTAGGTTTCCAGATTGTTTAAATTTAGTATGTGCTTTAATTTTCTTATGACATAGAGTTTTCAATTCTGAGTTGAACCATTTAGGATATCTGGAAGGTTTTGTCTTTATAATTTTTCGTGAAATGTAAGTTTCCATACCAACACTTAAAATTTCGTACAAGATTGCTACCATTTCGTCTAATCCAAGGCCTTCAAAGCATTTGTCCCAGCATATGGAAGCAAAATAATCATTTAGAAGAGGATAATTGCCATTCATAAAATTGTACACACAAAATTCCGTTTCTAAATTTTCAGTTTGTGCAGTAGATAACGACCAAGAGTAAGAAATGTGGTGTAAACTATCACCAAGTATAGGATCAATGGCAGGAATGATTTCTAAATCAGTAATATTGGTAAAAATTAAGTCAAGAAAAACATTTCGATCGTTAGGAATTGTATTTAGTTGAGCAAAGTTTAGGAAAGAATACGTATTTAGAACAATATCATAGCAGTCATGATTAGAACAGGCAAACCTGTATCCGATTGTACCCTTTTCTGCCCATTTAACACGAGGTAAATTAAAATCACCTGCAATAATGAAATTGTAGTCAGAATATTTTTGAAACACATTCTCTACGTCTTTGCAATGACTCAATGAGACTTATATATATTGAAATCAGACTCAGGAGGAATATAAAACACCAGCAATAATGAAACTAGACCCATTTGTTCTAAAACTAATAAAAAGACTTTCCACTAATTCGCCTATGAAAATAACTGAGGAATTTAAACATTTTTTAACCGCAATTAGTATACCCCCGCCTCTAGATTTGGTGCTTGTTTTTATATTACGATCTGCACGGTAAATGTCAAAATTATGGAGAGGAATTTCTTCATTTTTAATTTTGTTACTTAACCAAGATTCAGTTATTATAATTATGTCATAAACACACGCATTAACATTAACAACAAATTCATCCAATTTAGATCCTAGTCCGCCAACATTGTGATAATAGCAACTAATTAGTTTTTTGAGCTACGAGTTTTTCTGGACGTGTTATTCTTAACAATATATGGAGTATTATGCCTATATCGCAAAATTAAATTCGATTCACCTTTTGCAGCTCTATCTTTCAATTCTTTTTTGACGATGTTTATATGTTCTCTTTGTTTAGTTGTTAAATCGGGGCGAAAGTGTCGGTATCGGTTATTATTACTTTTATTAGATCTTAATATTTCTCTCGCATCATTTTCGTTTTCATATACAATTTTGAAAGGCCGATTATGATTAGCTTAAAAATTCCCAACCTAAAGATTCCTCCAACCATGTTTGTTCAATTCTTTGTTGTCCTCAAGATTTGCAATCGGCGTTTGAAAAATTGTACTTTTAAAATGAGGCCATAAGAAATAATCACAAGAAAAAAATCCATTTTCCAGGCCATTCTTGAACTTGATTTATCAACTTACACAGTAGCGTAACAACCAAACTGCGGGCCTGTGTTCTACAACACTGTGGGGCCCCTAATGAACAGCGAAATAAAAATATTTAAAAATACGAGTATAATGAATAAAGAATCATTCTACCTGAAACATTGAATTAAAAAAATAAAATACAATAATTACCTGAAGACATATAATTAAAATATATGCAATATTAGAAACTAGCCGACCCGGCAAACGTTGTTTTGGCATTTCTAATGAATATTTTGGTACATAGTTAAATAAAAAATTAAATTAAAATAAATAGGTACATAAAAATTTATCGTACGACAATGATTATTTATATTCAATGGCCATCTTGCAACCCTATTGCGCATCTGTGGATGAAAGCAAAGATACTCATATCGTTATTAAAAAATGGGGGTTGGTGGTAGAAGGGTCAAAATTTAGGGTTATATGTATTTGTTGATGCCAAATCTTAAAAAAATTAAAACCAAAATGTTGTCTAAAAAATAAAAAAAGTTTGGTGGGTCACCCTTATCACTTAGGGGTTTAAAAAATAGTTTACTAGACCTACCGAATATACACAAAAAATTTAATAAAAACCGGTCAAGGCGTTTCGGAGGAGATTGGATACAAACACTGTGACACCAGAATTTTATATTAAATTATTTTAGAAAAAAATTCATTGCCATAAAAAAGGTTATACTGAGTCGACCTTAAAAGATTGACGTATGCTGTCGCGGACTTTTTTTTAGAACTTTTAGAAAGGAACAATTCCATCATACATGATTTTTTGTAACTTTAACCGTTTAATAAGCAGCGTAAGCAACGGAAGCTGTCAAAGGAAGAATAATTTTCCCGTTTTTCCGATATTTTTCATTACTGCTCCGCTCCTATTAATCATAGGGTGATGTTATATAGCCTATAACCTTCCTCGATAAACGGACTTTCCAACACAAAAAGATTTTTTGAATTCAAACCAATAGTTTCTGAGATTGGCGTTTCAACCAAACAAACTCTTCAACTTTATAATATAAGTAATTATAGAAGTATAGAAGTATAGATAAAATGCCCATTTTTTTTTTAATCTCAAAATTGTTTTCTTCTTGCTTTTCAATGGGCACAAGTTGATACAAAATTTGACACACCTAAGCTTCTAGCAATTTGATTTCCATTTGAGAGATTCAATGAAGGTAATCTGCATTGGCTCATTGTATCTTAAAAAATTTTTAGTCATTTTTAATTTCAAAAAAGATCTTTCCGCTGAAACCACCGAAAGAGGTATTGTAAGAAAAGTGAAACATGCTGTGATAATTTCAGTGACACTAGTACAGGTAGGTCATTCTGTAATAATTTCCCAGTCCAGTTTTTTTTCTACTTAAAAAATTAGTTGTAACATACGTCAGATATATTTTATTATTCCAAAAAAGCACCACAAGAACAAAATTAAAATAGTTTTGAAAATACGAAAATTTTCATAAAACACAACTGAAACTGATTTTTTTTTCACGTTTTATTACAGCATGAAGTTTCACTGTAGAACTGAGGACAAAATTTAAGTATTTTGTTGTCAAGCATCATAAATTACCTAGTCATACTTTTGTCGGATAAAGATTGGTAATTTACTACATGGGGTGTTAGATTTGCTACAATGGGATTGCGACACTGCGACAGGTTTATTACAAACAGATGCTGCTGCATTTTCGACCGCCGGTGCCGGTCGCTAAAACCCGAGTTTATTGAGTCTATGATATGGAGATGCCGCCCTTTGCAGCAAAAAATTCGTAAATAGCAATCGACCATCGATCCTGGGATTACCGCACATTTTCGAATTTTTTATTTCAGAATGTAATTTGGGCAATAATATAATAAAATCTAATAAAAAAATATTCATGTGACCGGACCGGGCCCCTTGAAGCAGCGGGCCCGTGTTCCGCCGAACACGCGGAACACCGGTAGTTACGCCACTGAACTTACAAGAAAGCAATAAGCGTTGGTCATTGGTTGGTTTGAACGGATGTACTATTAATGACGCTGTAGATGTTTCGCGATGTTTTAATTGCAGTGCATTTAGACATTTACTCAAATTATGTAAAAAGAATCCATTGTGACCTGCTTGACAGATTTTCAAATTTAACTTTCGTTAGTTTGTTAGATATGAAATTCTTGTCGTGGTCCTTGTGTCCGACATATAGTGAAAATATTATTTATTTGTTCGTAGGTTGCTTCGTAATGATGGTAACACATTCTAGTGACTGGACAAAGGGAATACTTCAAGTATATGCATTTTACTTAAATGAATAGCTATATTTAATTTGGAAATGACTATTTACAAAAGAGATTCAGTTTACAAGAGAATAATATGGTATAACAATTGTGTGGTTTAACATGTAAAACACCCTGTATAATTACGAGAAAGGAACTTCAGTATTAAAACATTTTTAGATAAATTCCATAAAACGTTATAATGATGAAAACAAATCTTTGAAAGAATAAAAAACAAAGATTTGAACAAACATGCCTGGAGATAAATAACAATGTTTTACGATGCCATTGATGCAGAGGGGCAACATTCTGTGTCACATTTTTTTGATTGATTGAACTATTTTCAGGGGTTTAGAACATGAAACAAGCTGCAGTTTGACGTATAAGACATCTACATTGATGTCATTTTATCATAGAGTTTAGACAGTACTTCCCTCGCTGTCGGAAACGTGACGACTGCATGCCTATTATGTTTTTTTTTCGCAGTAGATTTCAAAGCATTCGGTTTTGTTGTTCCTGAGTAAATCAATAAAATAAATTCCCGCATTCATTAATTTTTTTGGTCACCCTGTATATGCAAATCAAAAAAATATGAATGGAGTGATAGATCACAAGTACAGACTCATCATATTTTGTACATTTTAGATCGGATTTATTCGGCAAACTTTTGAGCTGACGTCATCAGGTTTTTGGAGGGGATAACCAAATATATTTTGACTAAAGATTTATGATGCTCTTTATAGCCTTAAAATATCTGCAACATTTCAAAGCATTCGGATAGCAAATTCAAAATTAAATTGCAAAATGTTGTTTTATAATTTTGATTTTTTTTCCTAAAATCTGGACGTTTCGGGTAAAAACTCAATTCGGACTCGTAAACTACATGTGTAGGACTATGTTATTTTATACAATTTAAAACCCATTTACTATGTACAATTTTGAAGTGACGTCATCGCATTAGTGGTGAGGATGATTAGACAAATTTTGGTTAGAGTTTTACCATCTACATGATATTCCTAATATATGTACAAAATTTCACAACAATCGGTCAAGTACTTTCGGAGATTATCTGTCTAATAAAAATCCGGGACGGCAGACAGACGGACAGACAGACGGAAATGGGAGACCTATTTCTTCGTCTTCTAGGGGTCATGAAAGATCGGGAAAACGTAAAAGTAGAGAATCAGCCGACGGACTCGATTACAATACTTCCTTTGCTTACGCTCGGGGAATAAAAAGGAAAAAATTGTTATATCTAAGGAGAACTAAAGGTAGCGCGTCTCGCAGTGAACAATACGTTACGTCCTCTTTTAAAACTCCGTAGATAACGAATGTGAACCTTTGAAAATAACAGAATAATTAGGTTGTATTATTTGCCTGTTTCTGCATCGTTTTTTCGATGATCTTCACGACTCGTTATATCTTAAAAATCATAACACAGAATTTCATACAAATAAAACATGTGAATTTATTGTTATCATGTATATTAATTTTTAACTTATAACTATATACAAATAAAATAAATACAAAATTAAATAATCTATAAACCGAATTTTTTTATCCATGTTGTTTTCTGAATTCATTCATGAATTTCACTAATAAATTAACATCATCACTAGTTACTGCATTGTACAAGGATGCCTTCATTCCTCCAACTGATCTGTGACCTTACTAAGTTAACTTTTCCATACTTAGCCGCTTCTTTTGCAGTTTTACCAGACCAGGTACCCGTTACTGCATAATCTGTAGAACCTGTTCTATTTATAAGGTTCATAGCCACTGCAGCAAAGACACCCGTTCCTCCACCTTGTATAAAAAGAATTTTGTAATTATCTGGTACATGCCTGAAAGAACCGAGTTTTAGATTTTTTATTTGCATTTTTAAGGTGGATTGATTACAGTAATTCTCTAACCGCTTTTTGCGCGTCGTTGTTGATTTTTGAGTATTCTTTAGAACGATGGATCATTTCCATTAAACTCATGCCGCTTTCTCTGAAAGATAAGAGCTCTTTCTCAATTTCCTCTAAAACCTGAAATTGGAAAATATTACATTAAACGATGTCTGTTAACTTATAACTAAATATATACAAATAAAATAAATACAAAATTAAATAATCTATAGCTAAACCGAATTTTTTTATCCATATTGTTTTCTGAATTCATTCATGAATTTCACTAATAAATTAACATCATACCTAGTTACTGCATTATACAAGGATGCCCTCATTCATCCAACTGATCTGTGACCTTCTTCATTGGGTTTCCTAAAAGATCTTCTCTGATTATAAGTACGGTAACTCCAGCTGGTCCGATATTTTTTTGGCCCCGTCTATGATGCAACCGAACTGCAATTACAAAAATTAGCTAGAATTAGTTAATTAAAAAAAATAAGCACCTTTGCAATATCTACACGTTTGGTCATAATGCTGGACGATATATCACTAACAATTGGAATTCCATATATTCCAGGAATATATGGAGATTCAACCCCTGTAAAGAAATGAAATGAAAAGTCGTGTCTTAGAAATTTTTACTGACCTACTTATTAACTAACCGCTCTTTCTGAACTTGCTCTAAGATCTGAAATTGGAAAATATTACATTAAACGATGTGTCAGTCATATAATACTTATTTGAAGTTTATAGTATAGACGATTTGAGTAAATCTTTGCGCGATAAATTTAAGTAGAAATTTTTTACTGTGTTTTAAGTAATGAAAATAAGACTTTTCAATAATTTCCACTATTTGTTGATCAATCTACAGTTTTTAATGGAATTTCTAAACAATAAACCTTTAATAACTGCACTGAGGCTTCTTAATTTGTTACGTAAATTTAAAATTATAACTTTTATGTTACTGAACGACACAGGCATCGGCCGTCCATTCACTTCTTGTTTACAGTCGCGCAATCGGGTTTGAGTGTCAACGTTTGTTTTCCATCTACAAAAACTAATCGCTTTACGCATTATTAATTTGTACATACCTCCTTAGGGAGCTTGGCGGGACCATCCCCAAAAGCTGACTGACTGCTGGCCATTTTATTGGCACTTATACAATATCTGTGTTTATAAAGGGTGTGTGGCGGCACAATAACACGCGGGTAAAGCAGAGTAAAGATAAGTTGTCTTGTGGTGTAGCGGTTAGCATACCAGCCCGGAATGCTTGGAGACGTGGGTTCGAATCCCACCGAGGCACAACATTTTTCTCTGCTTTCCCACAGGTGTTTCAAAATGATTTTCATCTAGTTAACTTTGAAATCGCTTCAACTCCTCTCTTTCCCTTGATGAAAATCTGCAACCATAGACGACTAGATGAAAATCATTATGAAACACGTTGTAGAAACGTAGGTACCACTGAACAGTGTTCAGGTAGCAACACTAGAATTTAAACTGTGCGCTTTCAATACACATGTACTTAAATATATAATTTGGTAAATTGCAGTTTTGTTGATATTATTGCGACATTACTGTATTGATAAAGGAGTACTTACTAGCTGCTAAAGTTGCTATTAGCATAAGAAAGATTACTGTCATTCCGAACCGTTTAACCATTCTTCTAATTTGCTAGGAAACAACGTGGAAAGTATTTTGGACAACATTCTCCTCAACGTTTTTTTTTTGCGGCCGTGTTAAAGACATTGTGTACAGAACATGTGTTCAAAATTTAAAAATATTAAAACATACAGTTCAGCGTATACAAGAAATGCCGAACTCAGTACTGTAAGCTCAGTTGATATGTAGGTAGTTTTGGAAATTTCATTGTACCCGATAAAATTTTATTGACAATAACGAGACGGACAGTAGTATGGTGGGAAATATTTATGGCTCACACCAGTGCATCCGAATTTGTAAGAGAACATTTAGCAACTAGTTGTACTCATAAAATACTGGTCATTTTCGTTCGTGGGTAACGATGGTTCCTGTCCGGACCTGGATTATCTGCGTTCTAACATCTGGGGATTACCGACACGCGACAAATTTAAGTTGTAAATATCTCTTACTATTGAATTATTGAACTACTGTTCGCCTCGTTATTCCCAATAAAATTTTATAGGGTAGAAAGAAATTTCCAAAACTATACATGGTAAAACTTTAATAAATTACGCCAAACCACCCTTATAAATCAAACAAGCTATTGTTAACTACAACAAATAAATTTGCAAGTATAGTCTATTTCAGAACTCCGATCGCCTAAGCCGTAAACCTGGATGATTGTAAATCAACAATTATCACCCAGTAAGTAGGCTTTTACCGCGCTTCTTTTGTTAAAGAACAAACGGTCCCCTTCTTTTTGCAGGTAAGCGTTAAATCTAAGGGTGTCCTTGTCTTTCAGTATAGGGCAAACGAGTTGAAGCAAGGAAACACTATGTCGTGGTTGTATGATATAGCGATTTTACTCTACTTATGCATTTTCTTGACCTATCATGACCCCTAGAAGACGAAGAAATAGGTCTCCCGTTTCCGTCTGTCTGTCTGTCCGTCTGTCTGTCTGTCCGTCCGTCTGTCTGCCGTCCCGGATTTTTATTAGACAGATAATCTCCGAAAGTACTGGGTCGATTGTTGTCAAATTTTGTATTTATATTAGGTATATCATGTAGATGGTAAAACGCTAACCAAAATTTGTCTAATCATCCCCACCACTAATGTGATGATGTCACTTAAAAATTGTACATAGTAGTTGGGTTTTAAATTGTATCAAATAACATAGTCTTACACATTTAGTTTATGAATCCGAATTGAGATTTTACTCGAAACGTCCAGATTTTTGGAAAAAAAAATCAAAATTAAGAAACAACATTTTGACATTTAATTTGGAATCTACAAAACCGAATGCTTTGAAATTTTGCAGATGGATTACGGTTATAATAAGCATGATACAGTTTTAATAACAATATATTTACTTATCCCCTCCAAAAAATTGATGGCGTCACCTCAAAAGATTGCCGAATAAATCCTATATAAAATGTACAAAATATAATGAGTCTGTACTTGTAATTTATCATTCGATTCATATTTTTTGGATTTGCATATACAATGTGACTCAAAAAAATTAATGAATGCGTAAATTTACTTTATTGATTTAATCAGTAACTACAAAACCGAATGCTTTGAAGTCTTGGGGATGTTTTAAAGTTATCATAAGCATGGTAAATTTTTGATCAAAATGCATTTGCTCATCCCCCCTAAAAAAATGATGACGTCACCCCAAAATTTTGCTGAATAAATCCTATCTAAAATGTACAAAATATGATAAGTTTGTACTTGTGATTTATCATTCCATTAATATTTTTTGGATTTGCGTATACAGGGTGACCCAAAAAAATCATTGTATTTCAGGAGCGGGGGAAGTTCTGTCGAAACAACTTTCGACCAATTTATTTGATTTTTTGATCATGTTTGGAATTCTACATTTTTCAATTTTACGATGTTTTAATTTTTCGATGGTTTAAATTTTTTGAATTGTTCGATTTTTCGATTTTTCAGCTATCAAATATTTTTACATTTTTCAAATTTGGACGTTTCCGAATTTTCAGATTTCCGATTTATCATTTAATTTATTTTTTATTTTCCCATTTCTCGACTTCCCAAAGTTTCAATTTTCCAGTTCTTCAGTTCTTCAATTTTTCGATTTTTCAGGTTTTTGATTTTTCAATTTTTCGAGTTTTCTTTTTGACTTTTTGATTTCTCAATTTTTAAATTTTTGTATTTCCCAATTTTTGGATATTTTGTTCAATTTTGTGATTTTTCAGTTTTTCTTCTATCTTTCGACTTTTCAATTTTTTGAGCTCTGGATTTTTCAATTTTTTAATTCTTGGATTTTCAGTTTTTCGTTTTTTAAACTTTCGATTTTTCAATTTTTCGACTGTTTTGACTTTTAAATTTTTGAAATTTTGGTTTTTTTCGATTTTCCAATATAATTAGCCCAAAATGGAAAAATTGAAAAGTTAAAACGTGATAAATTAAAGTATAGAACTAAAAATTCGAGAAATAGAAAAATCTAGAATTTTAAAAACTGAAAATTAAAATATCGAAAAGTTGAAAAATTGAGAAACAGAGATACATATAAAACAATCGAAAAATTGAAAAATCTGAAGTTTAAAAAACGAAAAACTTAAAGAAATATCCAAAAATTGAGAAATTAAAAAAATGGAAAATTAAGAAATCGAAAAAGCAAAGTCGAAAAATCGAATTGAAGAACTGAAAAATCGAAACGTTGAGAAGTCGAAAAATAGGAAAATCAAAAATAGATTAATTAAGAAATCGGAAAACTGAAAATTTAGCAACGTCAATAATTGAAAAATCTAAAAATAGAAATACTGAAGAACTGAAAAATACAAAAATCGAAAACTGGAAAAATCTAAATTTAAAACATTGATAAACAATATAAATATCGCAAAACTGAAAAATCGAGAAATCAAAAATTAGAAAATAAAAATTCGAAAATCTAGAATTTAAAAATTGAAACACCGAGAAATCCAAAAATCCAAACATCGAAAAATTCACAAACTGAGACATCGAGAAATCGAAAAATTAGAGAGTACACCGATATATTATGTAACTGCCATTAAGAAAAATCAGCAACATAACAATATTAACAATTATTTAAAACCCGCTTTATCCATACACTTTTAAAGATTAAATTACGCCCAGGAAAGAAACCGAAGAAATCCATAAATGTTAATGTGTATATTGCACAAACTTCCAAAATATAATTATCTCACCTTAATCATTTACACTGTTCGTTGTTTTCTCTGCAGTCGTCGTCGTAACAACAGAACTACTTCCAACTGCCGCACTCGTCGTCGGGGTAGTCCTAGGTCTAGACGGCCTACCATTATAACCTATTCTAGGCCTAAACGGCATTCTTGACGGAATCATGGGTGGCATTCCTGTTCTAAATGGGTACGGAAATGGTCCAGGTGGCATCATGTGATGAAGCATGGGATTAGGAAAACAAAATTCTGCACCCTATTAGAATAATTAAATAATAAGAAATCTGCAACACGATCAAACATAAAAAGTATTACCCCAAAATATGGATTTGGTATTCGCGGAGGTTCGTACTTTTCGCGCCTTTCAGACCTGTTTTCGTCACATCGTCGACTACTTCTCGATCTGCTTCTTCTGGATCTTTCGCGGCGATAGGGCGATCTACTGCGTCTAGATCTATAGTGGGGCGAATAGCTTCGACTCCGGCCTCTGCAGGAAACATAAAATATCCCTTGATTTTTTTTAATATTCACAAGAAAAAAGCTGAGGTACCTGCTCCTCCTTCTCGGTGGAGGCGTCCTTGAGCGGTGCCGACTCCTTAATTTTTCCGAAGAGGCTGTTTTGTAACTAGACGGAGATCGACTGTACCTGTGACGGGAACCTCTGGGTGACCCATCGCGGTTTTTATGTACCTCCGGAGACCTCCGATGGTACGGAGGAGGTGTGTTGCGGGAATTCGACTTACTTCGCCTAATTAAAATGTATGCCAGGTTAAATTTACTATTTTTGATTTAAGTTTGTTCATCTTACCGAGATTTGGAATAATAATGTTCACTGCTCCTCCTGTACTCTTCTTTGGAGTGGTCTCTGGACGTGTGTGCCTCAATACTACTAGAACTAGCTCGATGGGATAAACCCTTGTTATTTTCTTCTGAAGAGGTTACGACCATCCGCTCTTCTTGCCTTTGTGTGTTGACAATAATGTTACCACGATCAAAAATTGGTCGAATTCCCTCATCTGAAAATTAGTGCCAGTTTTTCAAGATAATGATATAATCGGGTAGAGAATTCCAAACATTGAAAACTCTATTAGACAAAAAATATTGTCGAGTTAAGGATCGGAAGGATTCTTTAGCTTATAACAGTGTCCTCGCGTTTTTGTTCCAACATTTAAAACATAAATATGGTTAATAGGAGATCCAATGTTAGTTACTGCTAAAAATGTAGTTATAATATCAAGGTTCTACAGTTAAACCTTTTCTCCTTCAAGAAATGTGTTAAATGCGTTTTTAATCCTCAACGTATATAAATATATTGAGGTGAGAACAGCGATACACCGCAGTTCCTCACCTCACCAAAGAAATGTGTTATCAGTCAGCAAAAAACACAAGCTACTATCCAAGGCGATAAAATAGTTGAAGACAAATTGTTCAAAAACCACTTTTAGAATGGTTTAAACGATTGTTTGAAACATGCAACATATACCATTAATGTTTTCTGCAATAATTATCAACAGTAACTTGAATATAAGGAACGAACTCACCAAATTGAACTTTTAGCGAGGAGCACCCACACAATGTCAATGTCAACGAGTAGAATAGTTACATTAAAATCTACAAAACTGAAGCTGGAATGGTTTCTTTAATCTTCAAACTGTTCTTTTTGTTCACTTTGTGACGGATGTGTCAAGTTAAATTAAGTAATAAAATTAATGAATAAGCTATGACTCACAAGAATCGTAACGGTTGAGTTTTGATAAATAAAAAATAACTAAATCACACTAATTAACAATTAATTAGAAGAGAGTAGAGTTTGAGCAAAATTCGTTATCAATATTTTCAACAAATGTCGAGTTTTCTTTTGGAATTTGTTCCACATTAGATTATATTATTTACCTGGCCTATAAACAACTAATTGTGACGGATCTTCCAACGTTCGCACTAAAGCTTCAGACGTATTCATATTTGGTTCACTTATATTTTTCGCACAATCGCCACCTTTATACTTTTGAGTTCCGTTTTGTCTAATTTTAAACATGTACCCATTCGGGTCTCACCCGACCTAAAAGTAACACATTTAATATTTTGGAACACAAATGGTTTCAACAGTTTTTACCTTGAATTAGAGCAAATGGACATTATGAGAAGTACCCGAAAATTAATAAACAACTAATACTCGTTACTTGGAGAGTAATGATTTCTACACCTTTTGGTGAAACAATCACAAGACTCTGGACACCAGGATGGTCACAAGACAACACAAATTGTAGTGATAACTGATAAGTTCGACTTCGTTTAACTTTCACCGGGTTGTAGAAGAAAAGTGGGGGTTCGGAGGCATGTTCAGGTGCAGGTTGTCGCAGTGAGGGGTTAGAAATGTATAAGTACCGAACGCAGGTAGGTACTTATGTGGAAAGAAGGTTTCGGGGAACAGATGATTAAACGGCTTGTTTGGACATTTTCCTTCTATCTATCTTTGGCCATTACCAACATGAAATGACAAAAATTAAAATATTTTACTTGCATTTGTCAAAACAATCACTACAACACAGTAAGTTAATATATGTATACTGTCAACAGTACAAATGTTTTCGGCTTTCTTAGAACTGGCCATTATGGTATATCAATGCGAAACTAAGTAATGTAGCTTTACGACTTTAGAAGTTCTTACAAAAATGAGTCATATCCGACGCTTCTATGCCCATTTCCAAAAACTTTAAAATGCATCTAATCTCAATAGTGGACGTCTCCCTCATAAATCAAAATTGTCTTTGACGTAAGAGGACATTGGGTTGACTACATTCCTATTCAAGTTTAGCTTTAATCAACAAAAATTAAAAAATAGATAGCTTAACAAAAAAATAAAGATTCTTGGCTTCCAAAGAAATTTAGAAGATACTTTTAAAAATCTATTCAAACAAAATGTAAGTTACAGTGAGGAACATTGCACGGATCATGACTCTTTTAATTTGATATTAGGTAGGTGTACACCTTTCCTAATATTTAAATTCTGCAGAGATAAACATAAGAGAAAAAGAATTTCTGATGGACATGTTAAGAAGATGAAAAAGCTAAAGGTAAGTAGAGTCTAATTCATTTTTTTTCTCAGCTTATTTTTTGTGTTTATGAAGATGTATATTTTGTTATGTTTATGTAGAGTATATTTTTCTGTTTAGAATTATATTATATTTTTTTTACCAAAGTTTTAATGTATGTAAAGTACTTTTATTTAATATGTAGTCAGTTGTTTTCGTTGACCTTTTTCAGTTTTTACTATCGACTTAAAAGCCAAGCACTTCAGACCGGGCAAACCCAACTACGAGCGAACGAAAGCCTGCCTAGAAAACATAGGTCATCACGTCATAGTCACGTGGGAGCCAAAGAGCGAGGAGATTTGTCCGTCGTCTGTGGAAAAGTATTTTCAAGGAAAAAATTCCAGTCAAGTGATGATAAAAAGGGAAAGAATGATAAGGATGAAGACGAAGGACATATCTAAATCTAAATGAACATGTCTGAGTTAGAAAAACTGAAGGAATTTTTGAAAGACATCCTCCTCGTAGAGGTTTTTGAAATGGAATCGAAGAATTTTGCAGTCACAGGTAATAACAAAAGATGTTTTCCGGATTTGGATCCTTTAAATTTGAAAGAGGTCTAAACTTTTCGCCCACATTTCGATTCCTTCGTTTTTGGACTGCGTAACTGATGGTCAGATAATCCAGCTTGAAACATAATCGATTCCATTTTTATAATTTCGCATTTTACAGTCGTACTTACCTACGATATTACTTAAATGCATTTACATCTTTTTGAATCACAAACAAAACAATCTTAAGCTTAAAAATTCAGTACACGACATGTCTAAGCGAAGCATCGCTGTCTCTACATTATACTGCTATAAATATAAATATTAATTCAAACGAACATTTTTATATCACACAATAATACCATTGTACTATTTAATCCTCTTTGCAAAAATGTAAACAACGTCGACTGCTAATATAGAAATAATGACCAACTTTTACAAGAATAAATACTGTGACTGGTAACTAAAAAATGAAATGATAACATTTGAACATTTTCCAGAATTTAATAAAATAAATATATATTACGAACAAAGTAAACTTTGTTACAAGTAATGAAATGATTTACAACATCATGACGCTTTTACTCTTATTTAAAGCGACACTCTTGGACTGTACAGTGTACAGAACAAGTAAGACCATGGAATATTCAGTACTATTTTACGCCGTTGTGCTTTTGCCTTTGGCACAAAGCCTTACAGACACAGGGTTAATAGAATTTATCAATTCCAACCAGTCTTCATGGATTGCTGGAATGAATTTCCACAATCAAACGAAGGAGGAGATTTTACCATTATTTCATGGAGTTCTTGGACTTCACCCAGATCCCAACTTTACAGTGCCTGTGGTCATTCATAACATCGACCAGACTACAATTCCTGTAAATTTTGATGCAAGAAATACATGGCCTTACTGTGCAAACATTATAGGAAACATCAGAAACCAAGGAACTTGCGGCTCCTGCTGGGTAAGTCCCACTTTTATACTTTCCATTCTTTTGTATTGTGGGCAATTTTAGGCTTTCTCAGTAGCCGAGGTTATGTCAGACAGACTATGCATACAGAGCGGAGGAAAAGTCAACGTTCAGTTGGCTCCCGAAGATATTCTTACGTGCTGTCAGACCTGTGGTAACTACTGCCTTGGAGGTTACACTGGGAGTGCATTTCAGTACGTGCAGATGTATGGAGTCGTATCCGGAGGAGATTATTCATCCAATATTGTATATTTGTGTAAATTCCTTGGTTCTATTTATAATTAACTATTTTAGGGTTGCAAGCCGTATGGAGCATCTGAATACTATTATAATACGGCAAGTCCATGTCAGCAAACCTGTTCGAATACGTTATACCAAACTCCATACTCTTTAGACAAACATTTTGGCACAAATTATTACCAGATAAACCCATCAGAACTACAAATTCAGGCTGAAATTTTTGCTAAAGGATCAGTGGAGGCCGATTTTACGGTTTATCAAGATTTTTGGTACTACCAATCAGGTGATCATTATGTGTAAATAACACTTTTTACTAAGTCTCTGCTACTGTTTTTAGGGGTGTATTATCATACTTCCGGACAATACACAGGTCAACATGCTATTAAAATTATAGGATGGGGAACTGAGAACGGAAGTCCATATTGGTTGGTGGCTAATTCGTGGGGAAAAAACTGGGGATCATTAGGTGGATTTTTTAAAATACTGAGAGGTCGGAATGAGTGTGGTATTGAACAGCGGGTGCTTGCGGCGAATTCCAGGTATTATATTTCGGGAGAATTAAACGATAACAGTACTACTACAAACAGTGCTCATTCTTATACTGTGCGACATCCAGGCTGTATTTTAGGTTTATTAATTACTTTTTATTTTTGTATTATTGCATCTCTATGATATTCATTTATTATTATTATTATTATTATATAATTTTTTTTGTTTTAACGTTAACTGGAAGCAATTCTATTAATTCTTGCTTCTGTTTTTGTAATTTATAGTTACTGGGAAATTTTATTTAATAAAAGTATGAGAATAGTACACTGAGATTATTTTTTTGTAAAATTTAAATGGCAAAGCAACGATAAATTATAAACAGTGGCCTACAAATTACTTTTTAAGTAATCTCATTGTGGGTCAGAGGCTTATATATATTCACGTATGAATGAAGACTGTGATATAACTAATATCAACTAATACATCTGCTGTGACCTACATTCTTTATATACAAGTTGAAAGATTATGTCATACACAAGATTAGATCAGATTAATAGATTAGATTAGATTAGATTTTAATAAATCTTCAAGTGCTGTGATATAAATACGTAGTGACGACCTGTTATTACAGTATTTCACTAGTAGAGCCTTGTGATGGCGGATCATAGAAAAACTTTTTTTTGAAATACTTATTTTTTATTGATTTCTCTTGATCCCATAGAAATTTCCTAATAACTATTAAATAAACAAAAGATACAGTAGATCACAGTAAACTCGGAATTTCTTCCATTCTGCCGCCAAGGGAATTTCTACTCTAGTATAGAAGAGTCACAGGTTTAACCTGTCAGGTTTTCTTACTTTTCTTCCCGATTTGGTCACTTGGATCGTTTTATTATTATTATTATTATTATTATTAATCAAGTTGGTTTTCCCATTTACAGACCAACGTCACCTTAACATTTAAAGTATAAACTATAACAGCAGCTGTCTCTCACTACTCGGCCCAGGTAGGTGAATGTACCTAGCTCGAATACCGCAATACCTCAATTATTAGGCGTTAATAGACCTTGGGGTCAGACCGCCGACAGGTAGAGTCCTTGGGGAAGTGTAGTCTGAGCACGAGTAGCCTCACTAGTTGAGGCTGCGTACTGCAGGATGAGCTTCCCTGGGGGCTATATCCTTCTGCTAGCCCTGGCGTCGAAGTTCGACGTCCCCTTGTTGGACTCCGTGGTGGGTGGGAATGCAGGAGGACGAAATCAAAATCCAGATCTATGGAGAATAATAACAAAAAACCCACTGAGGTAGTGCCTTTGGGTGCACCTCAAACAGAAAACCCAGCCAAGGTGGGGTCGCAGCCTCCTAATAGGAAGCGAATCTGCGAAACCGGGCCCATCCTCCTCCGGAATAAACCCCAAGGGTCAAGGGCAGGCTACGATAGCCAACCCCAAACAACCCGCGGGGAAAAAGACCTCAGGGTGAAAGAAGAGAGTGGGGTTTTCAACCTCCACACCTCCGGCAGCTGAAATGCAAAAGAGGATGAGGAGGCAGGAGACTACCTCTAGAGAACATAGCTACAGGGAGGTGGCTGCAAGTCATCTTCGTGTAGCTGTGATTGATATACAGCATCCACTTGGTAAGCTGACTGCTGACCAGGTGGAGATAGTACAAAATGGCCTGATGGGAGCATTGGACAGGCAACTTGATCAGTGCTTGGCATCAGGACGACAAGCAACCACTTTCAAGGGCATCAACTACACAGGGGAAATCCTAAGGATAACCTGTGAAGACGAGGTGTCTTTGAAATGGCTACAACAAACAGTGCGCTCTCTAACACACTTGTGGGAGGGCGCACAACTTAACGTGGTCCCCTTGGCTGAGCTACCAAGGCTGGTGAGGGCGACCCTGTGGATACCGGGACCACCGGTGAATGCAGAGGTCGTACTTCGCCGCCTGAAGGGTCAGAACCAATGGGCCCATGTTAAAAAAACGGCTTCTTTTTCATCACGAGGCCAAACGCGAGGCTGCCTCTCCAGGCAACCTCTTTGTGTTTGGTCTTGGAATGGATGAGGCCAAAATAATCAGGGAGAGAGAGGGCAGAATCAGCTATATACTGTCCTCTTTCAACCTGAAACTCAAGGAGAACGAGGCATCGGCTCAGAAAGGGCAGACTCCTATGGAAGAGGTAGAAACCCCAGGGGATAAAGCCTCTACCAGTGGGGGCGAGCCCACCTGAGACATATGCCTCGTGTCTCCTAGGACAGGTATGGGATTTTTTGGTTGCAGAGATGGCGCTGCAGCAGATAAATTTCATTCAGATTAACCTGCAGCATTGTCGCATGGCGACGACGATTTTGTGTCGTCGTCTAGACAAGATGCAGAACACTATAGCAATAATCCAAGAACCATGGATAGTAAAATCCAGGATTACAGGGTTGAGCAATTTAAATGGCACTGTTGTTTCAGGTACCACAATAGAATCTCTAAGGACATGTACGAGGGTCAGTCAAATATAAACCGGAATTATTTTTTATTAATTCAATAATGCAAAACAAATGTACAAACGAAGTCTAGAATTTTTCTAAGTAGTCTCCTTGAAGGGCTACACATTTTTGCCAACGTCTAGGAGGCTTTTTAATTCCTTTATCATAAAATGTTTGAGGCTGTGTCACAACCCAGTTGCGCACGAACCGCTCCAAATCGTTGTCGCTTTCGAAACGCTGCCCTCCTATTGCCTCTTTCAGTGGACCAAACAAATGATAGTCACAGGACGACAAATCTGGGCTACAGGCGGGATGTCCCAGTGGAAGTCAACCAATTTTTATGACGTTAAAAGGGCTGTGTGCGGTCGAGCGTTATCGTGAAACAAAATTACGTCTCGGATTGGAATTTGGCGTCTTTTGGATCTGTACGCGGGTTTTGCATCGTCCAAAAGCTGGCAGTAGTATGGAGCATTTACAGTACGACACTCATGAAGAAGTCGACAAGCAATATTCCTCTCCAGTCCAAAAAAAAAAAAAAATGGTTGTGAGGAATATGGTGACTCTCATTTTCAACGTTTTCACGCTCCTCTTTAAATTTTCTGGACCATTCGTACACTTGAGTTTTTGACAACGTTTCTTCCCCGAACTGTGCAAGCAATTTGGTTGGAATTTCGGAGGATTTGACGCCCTCTTTTGCGAGAAATTTAATGATAATGCGTTGTGCAACCGACGCTGGCACTGCTTGCTTCGACATGATGCTACTGCTCATTGCAAAAAGATATCGGCTGCCGCTATGGCCACATCCCTTCTCTACATTCCTACCTTCATATTCTATTTATGGCAGCTTATTAGAATTAGTACAGTTTTCGAAAAAACAGAATTCCGGTTCATAATTGACTGACCCTAGTATCTACATTCCCAGGAAAATTAAAGCCGTCCTCCTACCTCAGGTCAGCTCTAGGGATGTGACTGCGGTAAATGTTAAGTACGACATAGAAAGAGGCGAAGAGCAACTGGTAATAGCACCTGTGTATTTACCACATGGAGCACAAGAACCATGTCCAACATGGGAAATGGCGAATTTGGTGATACACTGTGATACCGGAAATATAAACCTCATCATCGGTACCGATGCGAACGCCCACTGTCTGCTGTGGGGGAGCAAAGACACTAATGATAGAGGAAGTGTTATATATGCAACCAGCACAAGCCAAGACAAGGGTGTCATGGACGCCATGTCCAAACACACGTGCAACCAACGTGGTGAATAAACCTACAATAATCTGACGTCTTATTATTGAGTTTTATACCTGTGATATACGGAATACACAACATATGGCGACGAGCAAATTATGAATACAAGGGAGTAACTTTCAACGCAAGAACGGGAGGAAAAGGTGAGAAAGTCTAACCGTTCTGAAAAGCACTTTCAAGCATGGCTAGTTACATCAGCATTATCCCTACATTCACACCGGACAGTGACTTCACGATTTTCGAAGAAAGGTTCGAACAGTTCTGCCTCGTGAACAAAATCGTGGACGAAAAATGCAAAGTTGCCCTGTTGCTAAGCCAGATGGAAACGGATGTATACAAGATACTTCGCGATTTATCATTTCCAATTCCGCCCAAGTCTTTAGAAGAGCTGAAAAAGGAGCTCCAAAAGCATTTCAGTCCAAAAGTAAACGTGTTTAGGGAACGAATTCAGTTCTTCCGAGCCCACCAAATCGCCGAAGAAAGTTCTAATGAGTGGTATGCAAGATTAAAAAATCTCGCGGTCAACTGTAAGTTTGAGCACCTCCAAGAGACACTGGTTGATCGGTTCGTGTCGGGAATGCGAGAGGGACCCGTTATGGACCGACTAGTGGAAGAACCAGTCAGTCAAAGTCTCGAGAAGTTAATCGAAATTGCCAACAGCAAGGAGTTGGCGTTAGCATACACCACTGGTAAAGGAAGCGAGGACAGAATTCAGGCAGTATACAGTGGTCACCGTAAACTAGGCAACTTCCGGGGAAGAAACCAACACAAACCCAGAAAACCAGATGCAAATGAAGAGTATAAAGAAAGTTATGACATGGGAAGAGTGAAGAACCAAAGCAGAACCACCGTGAAATGTAAGTGCTGTGGCAAAACACATACTGGAACGTGCAAGTTCCAGAATTATACCTGCAATGCATGTGGCAAAAAGGGACACCTACAGAGTGTCTGCAGGGCAAGGCAGATCAACGCAGTGGAGACCCTACAAAGTGAACAAGGAAGCGGAAGCGAGGTTAGTATATATGACGAAGGACATTATCTAAACTCTATATATAACATTAACAACACTCTTAAGCCAATCGAACTCTCCGTGTTAATAGATGGCAAAAAATATTGCATGCAGTTAGATTCAGGTTCCGGCATATCTGCAATAAGCAACAAGTTTTATGTAAATAATTTGAACACTTATCAAATTCATCCAACAGTAATGTCGTTTAAAGGTTACACAGGTGAATCAATTGTACCATTAGGATTCATAAATGTTATAGTAGAATATGGAGATATGGCAAGTGAGTTAAAACTATTTGTAATTGAAAATGCTATGACAGGATTGTTAGGCAGGGAATTCATCAATAATTTTAACATTATTTTCACTCCAGCAGGAATAAACGCCATTGACTCGGTGGTGGACGTGAAGACTACGTTAAGGGGGGAGTTTCCTGATGTGTGTACTTCAGCTCTCGGATGTTTTAAACACGGTAAGATTTCTTTGAAGTTAAAGCCTAAAGCCGTCCCAAAGCACCATTCTCCAAAACCTGTACCCTTAGCCCTTAAATCCAAAGTCGAGTACGAATTAGAGAGGATGATTCAAAGAGGAATCATTACACCAACCGTAACAGCAGAATGGAGTTCCCATATTGTCCCAGTTCTGCGAAAAAATGGCACCGTACGCATATGTGGTAGCTATATAAATCTCAACAAAAATCTAGTAGATGTGTATTATCCATTACCACGCATAGATCAGATTTATGCTAATCTGAAAGGAAATTACAAATTTTCCAAAATAGATCTAAGCGACGCGTATATGCAGTTCGAACTCGATGATGCGTCAAAAAAGCTGGTCACTATATCCACGCACAAAGGATTATACATGGTTAACCGAATGCCCTTTGGGATTAAGTGTGCAAGATTTTACTTCCAAAAAACATATTGACCAACTTTTTCAAGGCATCGACAATGTATTCACCTTCCAGGATGACATCTTAATCGGACATAAACGTGGCGAAAACCACCTAGATATTTTGAGACGAGCCCTAACCATATTAAAAAACGCAGGCCTAACGGTAAACCTGGATAAATGTCAGTTTCTCCAAAGCAAAATCTCGTATCTGGGATACGACTTATCAGAAAACGGTTTAAGTAAAAGCAAAGATAAGATCGAAGCAATAACATCTGCTCCACCACCAAATAATATTACCGAACTTAAATCGTTTATTGAAATGGTTAATTTATTATAGCAAATTTATACCCAACATTACAGAAACTCTAGCACCCCTCTATCAGTTACTAAAAAAGAATGTTAAATATCAATGGACAGATAAATGTGATACAGCGTTCAGAAGTATTAAGCAAAAGATTGCGTCTGATACGGTTCTAACTTACTTCGATCCTAATCTACCCATCATTGTAACATGTGATGCTTCCGAACGTGGCATAGCAGCAATTCTTGCACACAAGATGACAGACAACACTGAAAAAATGGTGACATGTGTATCAAGAACTTACACTAAAGCTGAGCAGAACTACTCAGTAGTGCACAAAGAAAGTTTAGCATGCTATTTCGCCATAAACAAATTCCAAGAATACTTATATGGACAGAGATTTATTTTGCGAACAGATCAAAAATCGTTGGTCTACTTGTTTGGGAAACAAAAGGAAATCAATCAGACATATGCTAATCGAATAAAGCGCTACGCACTGTATTTTTCAAAGTTTGATTTCCAAATTGAACATATAAAGGGACGTGACAACGCAGTCGCAGACTGTTTGTCGCGATTACCACTAGACAAGCAATTTACAGTTGACGAAGTAGAATACAATAGCATATATTTCTCCAATGTAGATATTCCTATAGACAATACAATGGTAAAAGAAGAAACAGCAAATGACGCTATCTTAACTAAGGCTATAGAATTTGTTCGATCGGGATGGCCAAACGAGATCGATGAAAATTATCAACCATTTTATAATCGCAAATTAGACCTCCACGTGGTAAACGGCTGTTTGTTGTTTGGAGACCGTATCGTGATACCAACCACAATGCGAGAAATAGTAAAAAACGAACTGCACTCTACTCATGAAGGGATCGTGCGAATGAAAGCTATGGCGAGATAGTTCTTATGGTTTCCTGGAGTCGACAAAGAAATTGAACAGATATGCAAATCGTGCAAAGCTTGTCTGTCTGTCACATCTCATCCCCCAAAAATCTATCTATCCTGGCCGGAATCTTCTAATCCGTTCGAAATAGTTCACATGGACTTTTTCACGTTCCTGCAAAGACAATACCTGATCATAGTAGACAGCTGCACTAAATGGTTAGAAATTTACAATATGAAAAACATTACAAGCGAGAGTACTGTAGAAATGCTTAGAGACTGCTTCTCTCGATTTGGGCTGCCAGAAACAGTTGTTTCCGATAACGGACCTTCCTTCGTCTCCGAAGAAATGGAGATTTTCTTTTACCGGAACGGAATCAAACACATGACAATCTCGCCATACAACCCTCAAAGTAACGGCCTTGCTGAAAACGGTGTTAAAATAGTGAAAAACAAGCTGAAGTCGGCATTGGCAGATGAACAAAATAAAACTGCCACCATCCAGACGATACTTTCCCGTTTCCTGCTAGTTTATAGAAACACGCCGCATACGACGACCAAAATATCTCCAGCTAGAGCTATGTTTGGTCGAGAATTACGTACAAGGTTTCATCTAATGACTCGTACTGACCATGTTTCCAAAAAAATACACCGCGAACCAACTACAAGTCGAACTTTTAAAATCAACGACAAAGTCATAATCAGAGACTGTCGGACAACCGAGAGGAAATGGGTTGATGCGAAAATAATAAAAACAATTGGCAACGCCACTTATTTATGCCAACTCGCATCTGGAACGGTGTGGAAACGTCACCCAAATCAAATAAAGAAAAGGAGTGAGGGTTGCGAATCAGTATTGAGTAAAAACACCGCCATTAAACAGCACAGAGGACATTGCAATGTGAAAATCGGAATGCCCATAAATTACGATCCTACGTTACCACAACTACCCATCCCTGCCCCAGTACGTAGCACTTCCACTAATCTGGATCCTGTACCAGCAGGTATGAACAACACACGTCAGGACACTCATCCTTTACCAGCCACCGAGCCAATAAGTCCTCCCGCAGCACATGAATGTATTAGACCATCTAGAATTAGGAAAACCCCAAAGATCCTTGTCATGTGTTTGTATTTGGGAGCCGGGAAGGAAACAACTCTCTCGTGTGATGGTCTCTATTTGACTGACTTGTTCTTACAAACATCTTAACACATGAAGGATATGCAACCAACAATACATATCTGTTACATCTCCCTCATTACAAACAAAGAACTTAAATGTCTATGTACAACTATTGTAAATGAAAATTGTGGAATACATAAAACAACATTAAACATTGGTTAAATTAGGAAACATAGTCGCCGAACCTGATTGGTTGTGTAATTATTCGTCCATATCTAGTGGTGTACAAGTTTCCAGTAATATCTTGAGTTTTTGCATTGGGGGGATCAGGAGAGGTTGGATTTGAGATAGGAGGGTCGCGTTGGTTTGTAGTTTCGTTGGGAATTCTTTCTTCTTGCTCTGTGTCATTTTGATATACCTCCACTTCTTCTCCTCTTCTTCGCAAATGTATTTTATTTCTTCTTAAAATGGTGCCTCGTGCTGTCTTAATGGTGTATGATCTGTCTTTTTCTTTTTTCACTATCTCTCCAGGTTTCCATATTGAGCCAGGTTTTTCTTGATAGTAAATTTTTTCTTTGATTTCGAATTCCGGTCTGTTTGTTGTGTGTCTGTCATAGTAAAATTTTTGTTTGTCTCGAGCTTCTTTTAGCTTTATTGATATCTTTCTTTGTTAATGAGTTGGGGGGTTAACTGTTCTTTTGTTCGTGGCATATTATCTCTTAGAATCCTGGACATTAAAATTTGAGATGGTGTGTACGAGTTGTAAACAGGAGTGTTGCGATAAGCAAGTAAAGCTAAGTAGATGTCTTCTTTGTCGTCGATGGTCTTTTTCAATAGTTTTTTGATGGTGCCAATTGTTCTTTCCGCCATGCCGTTACATTGTTGATGGTGCGGGGAGCTTGGTTTGATCTCAAAATTCCATTTGTGAGTAAAACTTATTATCTCTTGGCTAATTAGTTGCGTTCCTGAGTCACAAATCACAATGTTTGGTACCCCATGTCGAGCGAATATACTTTTTAATTTATCAATGATGTTTTTAGAAGTTAAATTTTTGTTCAAACTCATAACTTCAAGATATTTCGAATAGTAATCTACCAAAATCAAATAGTGTTCCCCATATAATTCATAGATATCCATTCCTACTTTGTACCATGGTATTTCGACAATTTCGTGTTGTATGAGTGGTTCTTTAGAATTTGAATTCATGTATTTTTGGCATGTTTCGCACTTTTTTATCATCTTCTCAATTTCTGTATTCATGTTGGGCCAGTAGATTGCTGTGCTAGCACGTTCAATGGATTTATTTATACCAAAATGTCCACTGTGAATGCTATTCAGTATTGTATTTCGCATTGAAGTTGGTATGATTATTTTATTTCCTTTAAAAATTAGATTCTGACCTTGTGTTATCTCATTTCTGAAGTTGTAATACGGTTTGACAGAATCCGGTATTTGTCGTTTATTCATAGGCCAACCTGTTTCTATATATTTCTTTAGATGTTGAAGTGTGTCATCATTTTTTGTTTTTTCTTTTAATTCTTCCAATCTCTTATCAGTTATTTTGATTTTTTCCATGATCGAACAAATTTGCATCTCCAGATCCAAATTGTCTTCATATTCTTCCTTCAAATATGCACGGGATAATGTATCTGCAACCAATAATTCTTTCCCGGGTTTGTAAACGATCGTTAGGTCATATTTTTGTAGTTTCAGCATCATTCTCTGTAAACGTTGCGGACAATCATTTAAATTCTTTTTGAAGATGGGTACAAGTGGCTTATGATCAGTTTCGACTGTAACTCGTTGGCCATAAATGTATTGATGGAATTTGTCGACTCCGAAGCAGATGGCGAGCATCTCTTTTTCAATTTGTGCATATTTCTGTTGTGTTGAAGTCATTGCCTTGGAAGCATAACAACATGGGAGTCCTTTTTGAAGAAGTACAGCACCTAAACCAGATTTCGAAGCGTCAACGGATAACACAATTGGTTCCTTTGGATCAAAGTATTGTAGACAGGGTCTGTTTATTAGCATGACTTTAAGATTTCGAAAGGCTTCTTCTTGTGCATGATTCCAGACAAAACAATTTTTATCTCTGAGTATTTCCCTTAGTGGTGCAGTTTGTTCTGATAAATTTTTTATAAATCTTCCGACGTATGTCACCATGCCCAAAAATCTTTGTAATTCTTGCTTTGTCGTTGGAGGTGGCATGTCTGCGATTGCTTTCAATTTCTCTTCATCTATGTGCATTCCTTTTTCCGAAAATTCATAACCCAAATAAGTGATCCTATTCACTCCAAATTTGCATTTGTTGAAATTGAATTTGATGTTATTTTCTAGTGCGATTTTTAGAACTTGAAAAAGTCTTTTATCGTGTTCATCCTTAGTCCTACCATGAATCAAAATATCGTCAACATATATCTCTACTCCTTCTAGATTGAATATTTCTTTAAATCGTTCTTGAAATACTTCACTGGCTGTCACAATGCCAAATGGTAAGCGTTTGAATTTAAATCGGCCAAATGGTGTGCCAAAGGTGCATAAATTACTACTTGCCTCGTCTAATGGGATGTTCCAAAACCCACTGGCAGCGTCTAACGTTGTGAAAAATTTGGCTCCTTGTAGTTTGACTGTAATTTCATCAATGGTTGGAATTTTGTATTTATGTCGCTTAATTACCTTGTTCAAGTCTTTCGGATCCAGACATATCCTTAACGAATTATCTTGTTTGCGTACGATCACAAAGGAATTTAGCCAGTCGGTACTTGTTCCTACTCGTTCAATGATTCCCATCTTCGTTAAATCTTCTAAACATTTTTTGAATTTTTCTTCCAGAGCGAAAGGTATTTTTCTGATTGGGTGGACTACAGGTATAGCATTTGGTTCAATTTCAATTGTGTAAGGTTTACCGATAAGGCCAATACCACTGAAAACTTGTGAGAACTGGTTAACTACGTTAGAAGTTGAATTGATAATCGTGTTAATTGGATTAATTAAACCTAATTCTACAGACGTGGTAAAGCCAAGGAGAGAATTGCGCTGGCCCTTGATGACGTAGAATTGGGCTTTTACATGTTTATTTTTATATGAAATTGTTAACATGCATTTACCTAACACCTGGATTGGTTTATTATTATAGTCAAATAAAACTTCTGGACAGGTTGTAATGCAGTAAGAATTTAAATGGTGTAGACGAAATTTGTCAATGTGAATAATATTGGCTTCTGCCCCTGTGTCAATTTTGAAGGACGAGCTTACCTCATTAATGGTTACATCTAAAAACCAAGATTTACTTTTATTGTCATTAACAGAGTCAATTTGTAATTGATTTACATGAAAAGTGTCATTTTCGTCATTAACATCGGTGTTTTGAGAAATTAATTCATTAATCTTTTTATTTTTACTACGGCACATTATCGAGAAATGATTAAGACGTTTACAGGAGTTACAAATTTTCTTAAATGCAGGGCATGAATTTATTAAATGCGATTTCCCACAGTTGCGACAGTTTCTTATGAACTTATCTGAATTCGATCCGGTCCCGGCCCATTCCTGGAATTGTTGTCGAGTCGGTCCATGTTCTTTGTTTCTGAGCGCCGGCAAGTATGATGTACTTTTTCCAGAAGCGACGTTTGTCGGTGCACGTGTACTGAACTTATTCTGCACGTTGGCCTTGGGATTTCTGACGTCATGGATGGTTCTCGAGGAAAGTTCTTCACTTTGAATTTTTGTATTTTCCCATAGCAAACAACTGTCTATCACTTTCTGAAGAGGTTTATCTTCGTTTTGAAGTAGCTTTTCACGTAACATATTATCGTTCATCCCACAAATTAGTACTGTTTTTATTAAGTCGTCGGTTAATGTATCGAATTTACACTGCTTCGCACGTGTCTTGAGTTCCTTGATGAATTGTTCGAAGGTTTGATTTCCTTGTTTGAAAGTTAGAAATTTATAACGTTCGTAGGTTAGGTTTTGTTTCGGTATAAAATAATCGTCGAACTTCTGAAGGAGCACTTGAAGTTTGTCCTTTTCTTCGTCGTTGAATTTAAATGTGTCGTAGATAGAAAGAGCATCTTCTCCCAAAAAGTGTAATAGCTGTGCACATTGGACTCGTTCTGGTTTTTTGTTGGTTTCGCTAGCAATTAAATAGTTTTCAAATTTCTGCTTCCATCTCTTCCAATTTTCTGAGAGGTTGCCGGTCATGTCCATTGAATTTATTCCTTTGTCCATGTTGATGTCGAATTTGTAATTTGTTATTAGCACGTTGTTCAAAGATTCGTGAAACTGGTCACTTCGGTGATTTACGAGGATTCTTCTCCATTTCGCAGCGCCATGTCATGTGTTTGTATTTGGGAGCCGGGAAGGAAACAACTCTCTCGTGTGATGGTCTCTATTTGACTGACTTGTTCTTACAAACATCTTAACACATGAAGGATATGCAACCAACAATACATATCTGTTACAATCCTAGATGATTTTATTGTTAGTATGTAAGATTTCAACCTGTAAATATTATTTTAGTTAGTTTAGGTAAATTTCATTGTTAGGAGGAATATTTTGTAGTTGTAAGTTAAAGAGGGAGATGTGTTATATATGCAACCAGCAATAGCCAAGGCAAGGGTGTCATGGACGCCATGTTCAGACACACGTGCAACCAACGTGGTGAATAAACCTACAATAATCTGACGTCTTATTATTGAGTTTTATACCTGTGATATACGGAATACACAACAGGAAGAACACTAGCTGAATATCGTTTATCAACAAATGAATATCTTTTATCAACAAATTTAGAGATTCTCAACCGAGGCTGCGAACCAACTTTCGTAACATCGCGTAGTCAGTCAGTAATAGATATTACACTGGCTACATGGGATATCTCACAATATATGATGGGATGGCACGTCTCTAAAGAGGCGTCAGTGTCAGACCATAGATGGATCATGTATACATTAAAATGTATAGACATGGAGACAAAGACGTACAGGAACCCTAGGCTGACGAACTGGGCTTTATACAACGAAGAACTGGACAGACTGGGGACCTCCGTGCAGTCTATACCAACAGAATACAAATCGACAGAAGACATAGAGAAAACGTTGACCATTATCAACGACTCTCTAATGTCAGCGTATGAGAAAAGTTGCCCCCTAAAGAAGGAAGGTCTGGGCAAAGCATGGTGGAACCGAAGCCTCAGCCTACTTCAATCGGGGCTAAGAAAACTTTTCAATAGAGCAAAAAACACTAAGAAAACTGAAGACTGGGAAGCCTATAAAGAGCACCGGAAAGAGTTTAAGAAAGAATTAAGAAAGAGGAAACGGGAAACGTGGAGATCCTTCTGCAGCGACATAACGTCGACTGCTTCGGCCGCAAGGCTGAAGAGAGTTCTCTCGAAGGACCACACACATCAACTAGGTTTCCTAAAGAAAGAAGATGGCACCTTTACAGCCACCTTAGAAGAGTCCGCAGAACTTTTGCTGCAGACCATGTTTCCAGGCAGCACAAGGACTACCTCCCATTCCAAAAGAGATGTAGCCGGTACTCAACCTTCCCCGAAGGACTGGGCGCTGGCGGCAAAGGTAGTCACGGAGGCAAGACTAGAGTGGGCAGTGGGCAGCTTTTCCCCATATAATTCTCCGGGAGTTGACGGTATTTATCCCGCCCGAGCAGACTACGCCCTATTTTGTTGCCAATGCTTCGGGCGTGTCTGGCTTTCAGCTACATACCGAATGCATGGCGAAAAGTAAAGGTTATTTTTATACCTAAGCCAGGAAGACAAGATTACGCCTTGGCCAAATCTTACAGACCAATTAGCTTAACATCATTCTTGCTGAAAACGCTAGAAAGACTAAGCGAAAAAGAGATTCGGGAGACTGCTTTGGGCAAGCAACCTCTACATCCGAACCAACATGCCTACATCCCAGAAAGATCCACTGATACGGCCCTACACACAGTTGTAAACCGTATAGAGTGGGCGATGGAGAACAAACTCTTCACCTTAGGAATGTTTTTGGATATTGAAGGAGCGTTTGATAAAACGACCTTCAAAAGCATAGAACTAGCCCTACGAGAGCACGACGTGGACCCCACCCTAAGCAGGTGGGTGGTCGGTATGCTGAGGAATAGGAAAGTACTGATTAATGTAGGTGGCACTGAGATCGAGGCTGTTGTAGGCAGGGGATGTCCTCAGGGAGGAGTTCTCTCTTCTGTACTGTGGGATACTGTCGTTGACAGCGTGATACGACGCCTCAATGATCTTGGCTACCACACAATTGGATACGCGGACGATCTAGTCATTCTGCTAACAGGAAAAAACGCAGATGCATTATGTGAGATAATGCAAGCTGCAGTAAAAATAGTCGAGGAATGGTGCAGCAGGCATACCCTCTCCGTTAATGGAGAAAAGACGAAACTAATCCTGTTCACTAGAAAAAGGAAAATTGGCACACTACAGATGCCAAAAATATTTAACACAACGGTTCAACTTTCAGACGAAGTCAAATACCTGGGAGTTGCATTGGACTGGCGACTGAATTGGAAGAAGCATGTAGATGATAAAGTGGAAAAAGCAGGCTCGGCTCTTTGGCAGTGTCGTAGGGTGGTGGGAAGGTCGTGGGGTTTAAATCCCAAGATCGCCCTCTGGATCTACACGACAATAGTCAGACCGATGCTGTGCTATGAAGCTTTAGTTTGGTGGCCTAGAGCCAGACAAAAAACAACAACCCTGCAACTTGAACACGTTCAGAGAATGGCGTGTCTCAATGTTACAGGAGCAATGAGGACCACTTCCACAGAGGCTCTGGAGACCCTTCTTTGCTTAGTACCTCTTAACCTTCACATAGAGGGAGCGGCAATGAGGACGTCTCTAAGACTTCACTCTCTGGGAGTATGGAACAAGCAAGGCCGCACAACGAAGCACACTCGAATCTTAACAGAGGCGTTCAACTGAATACCCTTGTTAAGGATGGGTTGTGACCGAATGTGCACAAAACTAATATATGAGAAGACATATAGAATATCAATGAATGATAATTCAGAAAGAAGAGCCCACATCGATATACAGGGTTAGTCACGAGAGAATTACTTCTGAAAATTATTTTTACGCAACCCAAAATACGAATACCATGTACCATTTGATACTAACTGAATTTAAAATGAAATGCTTAATCCATGATTGCTTTGAGTTTGACAATCTCATTTTGACAATTGTGGAAAAGGAGGTTACGCGAGTGTCCATGGTGGTACCGCAGCCAGTTGGAAATCTCCTCCGGCGCCGCTAATAAATTTGTCAGTGTGCCTTTTGATCTTTTGCAACCGATTAATCACGAGAAAATTATTTCTAAACATTCCTTTTACGGCATTTTATTCAAAGGTTACACACAAACTCAAACAAGTAAGTAAATAATTTAACTACTAATCTGTTGAAAATGTTGGGCATTTTGGGGGGATGCTACGGCTTTTTTGTAAATGGATGGCCGAAGAAGTCCAGAGGTTGCAGATTTGCACTTCGAAGAGGCTCTAGGTGACGCAGAGATGGCGAATTAACACATGCACATTAGCGGGGGACAACATTGGTAGAGCACTTACAGCTTCAGTATAGCCCAGTTTGATCTGACTGTATGTCGTCGATCCAATGGGGCTCTAGAGGCGAGTCAACGATGAAAAAAAATGTTAAAAATTAATTAACGTCAAAGTGACACTGCCAAAGTCAAAGCAATCATGGATTAGGCATTTCATTTTAAATTTAGATAATATCAAGTGGTACAGGGTATTAGTATTTTGGGTTGCGTAAAAATAATTTTCAGAAGTAATTCTCTCGTGACTAACCCTGTATATGTCGATGGTGTCAAAACAGATAGTGGTTCAGGAGCCGGTATCTACTCCGAAGAACTGAATGCACAAATCAGTGTACCTCTCGGCACCCACCCGTCTGGCTCACAAACAGAATTGATGGGAATAATACTGGGAGCTAGAATCGTTGCTGAACGTAATATAAATAAAAAATTTCACAACAATCGGTCCAATACTTTCGGAGATTATCTGTCTAATAAAAATCCGAGACGGCAGACAGACGGAAACGGGAGACCTATTTCTTCGTCTTCTAGGGGTCATGAAAGGTCGAGAAAATGTAAAAGTAGAGAGTCGGTCGACGGACTCGATTACAGTACTTCCTTTGCTTACGCTCGGGAACTAAAAATGTGCCATTTTTGCTGGCATTTAAATGTTGGGACACTTGACAAAATTTGCTAAGTGTACCATGGAAATGCAAATGCATAGCTGGTAAATGCTGTCATTATTATAGGAATCGCAGTATTTTGTGCTAGTGTTGGTTTTATTTAGACAAAAATTGTTGTCGGGTGCTAGTTTTAGTAAAAGTTCTGAAAATAATAATTACGCAGTATATTTCAAGGGAAAATCGATTAGGAAAAGTGCAGATTTGTTCCAAATGGCTTAGTCGTCGATAGGAAACGTAAAATATTACGCAGACAGAGGTACCTATCATAGAAATAAACTCTATTCCAACAGAAAGCAGAACACGTGCGAACACCACACCAGTCCAATTTATGTACACATTTTTTTTATCATCGTTCGTTCTGGATGTTGGTTCTGATCGATCGTATAGTGAATTTCGACCGTAATGAGGCAATTTTTTGTCTTCATTTTCTATTTCTAATAGATATAACTTTTGTATAGGACGTACTAAGTGACCTGAAGAGGTTCTTAGCTTAACAACTCTAATATTTCCGTCTTTGCAGGAATTGTTTCTTGTACTCCTGCTATTGGCCAATTTAGTCCTTTCTCCTGGTCGTGTTCTATGACGACAAGATCTCCAACTTTAACTGGTCGGGAAAATTTTCTTTTATATTGTTTCAAGAAGTCAAATCGACTACTTTAATAACAAAAATTATAGCTATGGTTTGGGTATAAAAAATCAGTTAAAAGTTTCACAACATTTATTATGTCAACAGGGTAACAAGAATAAAGGTATTACAGCGTAACATCTGAATTTAACCAGGATATATACCATTTTTGTTCCATATGACGACAGCGTTATTAAAAAGTGATATAAAAAAATTAAATGTATCGCAAACATAAACAAACCCAAAGTTTATTTACGAATGACAATAACCTTTGACAACAAAAATATTTTACATATTGAAAATAATACAATCTTCAAAATATCGGGTATTTTTTTAAACGTTGCTCTAGTTACCCATGACGTTTACGTCCACTGTTAAATTGAAACTAGAGCAGAAATTTAAAAAATCACCTGGTACATAAATTGCAATGTAATTAAAAATAACGAATGTCTTACGTCATATTAGTACACATGCACATATACATCTATAGTTTAACATTTATTTTTACGTGTAAACATACGACATTGGGCGAAACCGAATACAATACGTCACCATGGCACGTTCATAAACCACATTACAACAACTGTAATCAATTTGGCACGTAAACATATTGAAAATAATACAAGCATCATCAATCATAATTTTAACAAAAAAAATGGGGTTATTTTTTAAATTTATGCTCTAGTTACTTACCCATGACGTTTACGTCAACCGTGAAATTGAAACAAGAGCAGAAATTTAAAAAATTGCCCGGTACATAAATTGCAATGTAATTTGAAATAATCAAGTGTTATCAACAATCTCTTACGTCATTAGTACACAAGCACATATACATCTATAGTTTAACATTTATTTTTACGTGTAAACAAACGACATTGGGCGAAACCGAATACAATACGTCACCATGGCACGTTCATAAACCACATTACAACGGTAATTAATTTGGCACGTAAACTCAGCGGTTTTTAAAACATATTCGCGGATATAAATCATACAAATTATAAAAGATTGTCTTTTTGGTCAGGTCAGGTAACGGCGCATTTTAGATAAATCACTAATTGACATCAACTCAAAGATCACATCAGTCTACACATTAATATATAATACACCATAAAAATAGATGCAAGTTCAATAGTTATATAAATATAAATAGCTAACAAACTTCATATTCGCAAGTCTTGAGCTAAGCGTTTACTGGCATCGGACGGATTTAAATGGTAATGGGAAGGCTTCTGAAAGCCAGGAAATGCACTCGGTATTATATCAAGGTAGTACTTTTTTATTCGTCCAATGCTTCCGATGAGAATTTTGAACACTTAGCCTTCGCTTTAGCCTAGACCATCGACGATCAGACTGATTTTATTTGTAATGTGCCGAAATGTCTACACTAAATTATCTGATCATCTGTGGTTAAAGCTACGTACCAATGAAAATATCTTGATCCAGAGTTAGCTTTGACTAGAGTGTCACCATCACTAAATAACGCCAAGTGTAATGCTCACTCGGAATCAAAATGTTTTTGATCACACATTTTTTTACTGGGAGTATATCACATCATCTCTTTTGCATCACATTTGTGTTTGTCAAACGAAATATTGTCGTTGTCACTTATTATAATATTTCTAAAGAATATGTAGTTATTGGCTTACAACTATTGAGACGAAAATAAGCTGAAAGGTCAAAAAATCTGTTTATTTTTTTCAAGACTCAAGTTGCTTTGCTGCTTGTTTGATAATACAAATCTGATGTAAAATTTGACGACTTTATGTAAGCCAAGTTAAAAATGTTTTTTCTAGATTAAGACTACAAAATACTTTATTTGTATCTAGAAATGGGGTTTAAACACCATGCATTAGTTTTGTATCACATTAGATATCATTAATTCTCTAGAGTACGACCCCAGTTACTTATTAACATCATATTTATATAATTGTACCTAGAGCATAGGCGGAACTGGACTATCTCACAATTTACGTCCGAATTTATTCACACATACGGAATATTTTTGTGTCCCAATGAGAAAAAAAAAAGCTTTTTAGAATATGTATCATGAAAATTTTTATTAACAAAAATACTACTTTAATAATACTCTCCAAATAAATGTACTCAAGAATTTTATTTACAACATCTACAGTAGTAGCCGAACCTTTCAAATCAGGGGTATGTATTTTATCTTCACAAATTGTTTTATAGATTGCATATTCAAGCCGTTTCGCATATGCCGTATGTCCCAAGTGGTACAACATGTCGACTGAAGCATTTAACATAGCCACCGGATTAGCCATATTCTTACCGGCAATTGTGACACCAGAAGCTCTTGTACCAGGCTCAAATATTGCGTAATACAGTCCATAATTGATTCCTGATGTAAGACCAGGACCTCCAGTTATACCACAAATAACATTAGCAGCAATACTTCCGTAGAGATTCGTCGTTAAAAGAACGTCAAACTGCTTAGGATTAGTTACCACCTGCATACAAAAGTTATCTATGATCAAATCATTGTGTTCTATTTCGGGGTACTGCTTTGCAATCTGTTTAGACACACTCAAAAACAAGCCATCGGAAAGCTTCATAATATTAGCTTTATGGATGGTCGTGACTTTTTTCCTGTTGTGTTTTTTGGCATACTCAAATGCGTACGTTGCTAGTTTTACAGAACTGTCTCTTCTGACAATCTTCAAAGTTTCGACTACTTTAGACCCACCTACGCTGTGTTCTAACATTGAGTACTCTCCTTCAGTGTTTTGTCGAACGACAACAATGTCTACATCTTTGTGTTTCGCAGGTACATTAGGATACGATCTGCACCAAATGACGTAAACGTATAAATCTAATTCGTTTCGCAGTATAACATTGCTGTGTGTTGTGAGAGTGCTAAGAGATTTTCCTCCTATGTCTCCTTTAATTCCAACTCCATTTCGTTTGACCGACATTAAAGCGTATTGTAAGTCGTCTTCAGAAGATGCGTTGGGATCTATGTGTATAACCTCAAAATCTACAGGCGCTCCCATTTCTCGAAACACATGTCTGACGTGCTTTGAGACTTCTGGCCCTATGCCTGTTCCTGGGAGCATAGTCACGGTGTGTCTACCCCCGTACAATGCTAGAGGTATGGTTTCTGTTATGAGACATTTTGGGGTTTCACGCTGAACCTCAAAATCTGAAGGTTGGTCCGAGAAAAATCTGGAGATTGGTTTTTGCAAAAAGAGCAAATATTTATGGCTCCTTTTTGAAGTATTTAAGAACGATCGAATGAAACTCATTTGTTGTTTGTTACTTTTGACAAATTTAGAATGACGTTGTAAAAAAAAAAATGAATCAGGATGTTGCAGCAGTGCTTCCAAAGCCTATTAAAGACTCTAGGCCAAGGTTTCCAGATATGCTCGACTTTAAAGCAGATTTAAGCGAATATAGTTCGCAATAAAGATTTTCAAATAAGCTTTTACAAAAAATCATCCCTGACTTTATAATGGTGTCCATGGTCTACTCGACAAGTGTCCACTATATTATTCAAAATAAGAGATCTGGAGCACCTTTTACAGCCTCCATGGGCAACCGAAAATTGCTAATATGTGATTGTCAAGAATTATGGGAATCTGGTTATCACTCCGCTAATAATCCACGACACAGTGGATAATTTTCAGGTCTAATCAAACAATGACAATTTTGGCGCATTCGATGAATTAGTTGTCAATCTTGAATTAGTCAGAAACATCGATGTCAAAGCAATGCAACTAAAGAACAGCGACAGGAAAACATTGTCAACACAAAATCTGCAATCAAAAAGAGGAGATTTCAGCATAAGCAAATATTTTAAATCCTTCCAAAGACAGGAAGCGCAATAGAAGAATTTATATTATTTACTAATCGACCATTTAACTGCAACGACAAAATAAAATTTCAATTTGAAGAAAAATAAAATCCAGTTTCAGACTAGAATTTTTTTTTGCAAAATTCAGGAGCATAGAAGAAATTTCGAACTACCACGCAAAATTACGTTTCACGGCTGTTTCCAAACTGAGAACCATCGTTTTTCAACACAGTCGAATAAAAAAGATTTTTTAGCAAATTTTATCTTTACACCGATTAAAAAAATTGCGACCGACAGAAATACGACGGCTAAAAAATTCACAGTAACTATTCTTCGAATAAGGAAATGTTCGATAATTTCTCAAAAAAATATCTTGCCCTAGGATGGGAAAGAAAAACTAAACAAAAACTGGATGGAGGGTGTAATTGCGCTGGAGCTTTATCGTCTCACATTGAACCCTTATCTTCTGGTTCAGTCAATGACACCACGAAAATGTTTTGAGAAGCGATTTCATTCTTCGATATCACACTATTTGAAAAAAAAATAAATAAATAAATAAACAACTAGAATTGGAAGATGAGAAAGGAAAAGGTGTTTACCCAAATGCTGTGGGTAATGGAAAAATATCCATTAATTTTTTTTAAAAAATTTGGAAATGGGAAAAATAGAAAAACTTGATCTACTGTATTGAGGAAGCAAAAGATATTATTTTGAACCCTATAGTAGTACCTAGGTGGAAGAAGATGCTGCATTGCGTTACAAATTGAGGCGTTTTCAATCACTTCTGAATAAAGACGACGATGTCCTTCGACTTATAAGATACGCTTATTTTATGATTTAGTCCCTTTTAATTATTTATTTTTTTCTACGTGCCTCATTTCCGCCTATGATCAGAGTTACAATTAATAATTTTAATACATGTACACTTCACTATCCAATTCTATAATAACAGATAGTTAACATGTATACGATCAATTAACAGATTTTTTTCACGTTAACACAACATCTAGAACAGGACACAGTAACTTTAATTACATATCTATTTTACTAAATCATTTTAATTATGTCATATATTTAAAAGTATATTACCATGAGAACTTTAACCTTGATAATGGTTCTCCTTTTCAGTTACAAATGTTAAGGAAATATGTATAGACAGGTAGATGATTATTACCAGACTTCGGCATTGCGGAAGTGATGATCATCGCCATCCGATCGCCAGCGCTAGTGCAATCGTGGCCTACAACTTCGGGAGTTCTTAATAACAATGACTACTTTTTCGGCTTTCCTAGATGTTAAAATGCTTTAAAAACGAAAAATGACTGTTCAACATCACAATTTTCGTCATGATCTTGATTAGATAAACCCTGATTTGCATTAGTCGTTTTTAATATTTGTCTAGTTGATTGCCCATCACTTCGGCTATGCCTAACTCTGATTATTGCCATCAGAAGAAGAAATAAAGTTGTACTGGAAGTACAGTTTTGTATAAAAGTGGCAGTTCTGCAAAAACGATTACCTAATAATGGTATTTTCTGCGACTGTAATCTTTGTAAAATATGGATCTTATACTTCCAGTTAATTTATTATTTTTGTTTGCTACATAATTGGTAAGCGTCTCTGAAATTGCTTATATTATTATCTCGGTATTTCTATTGGAGTTTAAAAAAAGTTCTGCAAAATGTTGTATTCATTATTGTTCTGTAGCTCAGTATGACAAGCATTTGGTATCATCACTTCTCTAGCCAAGTGTTTACAGTGACTTTAGTATGAATTGATGGAAATTCTTATTAATATAGATTCCGAAATAACTTTCATATGCAAAAATACACCAGCAGTTAACACTGGCATTACTATATATTTCTAGTATTTATAGAATATCAGTCTTCAATAAAAATAGTCATCTAAAATTTCGATGTTTAATAATTCCATAAATTATTAACATTTCTTGATCGGTAATTTCAACAATGTCCCTTATTGTTTTTCAACTATATATTTGATTATCACTTCTGCTAAGTATATAGTCTAATCGACTTCTCGTGTTACAGTTTATCGACATTAAGGAGGGAATAATGTGGTATGTGACAGTACTTACAGTCGAAAATCTTAAGTACATTTTTACTACTAAGTAATGGACGTGTAAGCACTTCTACAAAAATTAAGTCGTATAAAAGGATCACAAATTTTGTGAGCTGCCTGTAACGTTCACCAAAGTGAAGTTGTCGTTGATAGGCCAACCATTTCAAACCAAGGACAATTGATATGTATATTTTTACCCCAATATCAGCCATCGATTTAGGAAACATTTAATTTGCCCATACAATTTTTTCTTGTTTAACGAAATTAAAAGAAATAACCAAACCAACAACGAAATAGATTTAGTAGATTAATAAAATGAACTACTTCGTAATTTTAATAACAATAAACTAATAAATAAATACGAGAATAAGCGACCTACGGTGCACAATAGGGGCCATTAATTTTCAGGTATTCTAAGATCAGAGACTGCCCTCCTGCCACTGCATCAGACGGGATTTTGGACAATGGACAATTAACCACATTGACTGTCGACAACTTTGGACACAGAACCAATTCAAACGGTAACAAGTTTAGTGAGGGGTTGTCATTTATATGTAGCGTTTCCAAATTTTCTAAGTTCCCGATTTCTTCCGGTAAAGCATACAGATTATTCTCGCCGGCACTTAAAAATTCTAGTTTCGTCAAAGCGCCTATTGTTTTTGGTAAAAAGCAAAGTCGGTTACTTTGCAACATCAATTTCTGCAAGTTTGTTAACTCTCCTATATCATCAGGCAAATCTGTCAATCGATTGCCTTCTAAATTTAATACTCTGAGATTGGTTAGCTCCCGTATGTGCGGAGAAACGCGTTCTATAAGGTTACTGGACAGAATTAAAGTTTCCAGCGAGTTTAACGCGCATATATCATCCGGTACTTTACGTAACTGATTGGTGCTTAAATTTAGTTCAACCATATTTGTCCACGAGTCGACGTCTAAAGGTAACCCAATGAGAAAATTGTCTTTCATGTTAAGTTTGGTCAAGTTTCTAGCTTGAGCGAAAATGCCTTGCGGGATTTTATCAATTTGATTGTTCGCCAGATCTAGCGATCTGACGTGCCGAAACTGCGACGGCTCTTTCGAAGGGTACGTTAAAAAGTTGTTCCGGGACAAAATGACCGTCGTCGCTTCACTAAGACCCGACAGCAAACCCTCAGGCAGCTCAGAAATTGAATTTCCCTCGATATTAAACTCGGTTAGACATTCACACTTGCTTAACGAAGCAGGGACAAAAGTCAACCGGTTTGTGTTTTATACCCAAACAGGTTAGACGTGGTAGTTGTCCAAGAGACGAAGGAAGGTCCAGAAGTTCGTTATACCGCACGTCGAGGTTCCTGAGTTTAACACAACGTCCGATTTCTTTCGGCAGATGCTCGAGTCGGTTGTACGATACATCTAAAGTCAAAAGAGACCTGAGATTTCCAATCGAAGCCGGCAACTCTTTGACGTTGTTATGGCGCAAACTCAGCATTGCCAAAGACGGCAACATTTTAATAGCGTCGTCGATGCTTGTGATGCGATTGAACCGCAACAAAAGGATTGTTAGTGACGTGATTCTGTAAATGGTCTGCGGTATTTCGTTCAGTTTGTTATGGCGTAGGTCCAAAATCTGCAGGTTTTTCAAATCGGCTAAAGACGTGGGCAGGTTTGTTAAGTAGTTG
Source organism: Zophobas atratus (assembly GCA_022388445.1). Taxonomy (NCBI): domain Eukaryota; kingdom Metazoa; phylum Arthropoda; class Insecta; order Coleoptera; family Tenebrionidae; genus Zophobas; species Zophobas atratus. Next base: position 35,329,505 of record CM039448.1, read on the forward strand.
CCGTTCAGAGCTAACGTATATAAGTTTCGAAGGTATCCAATATCCTGCGGCAAATAGGCTAATTTGTTATTGCACAAGTACAGTTCGGTTAAATCAGTCAAGTCTCGCACAGCTAGCGGCAGCACAG